>NW_021033192.1:0-72519 GCF_004153795.1 Camellia sinensis | reverse complement strand
TCATGGCAGTCACTCACACGCATGCAAGGATGCTAAAGCATAAAACTTACCGAGTACTCCAAGCCAAAACAGAAGCTGATTAGAAATCCATGCATGATCCTAACTATACAGAAGTGCCTAATGCAACACATGCAAAAATGCAACTATAGGCTATTCTAAACATTGCATATGAAATGCTACAGCTAACATGTATTCAACTTGGAATTGAAAATACAATGTAGTTAGTATGATGCGCCGAGCCCGGTGCATGCAAGACAGATGAATGAATGCAAACATGCTATCATACTGTATGCTAATTGAAACATGCCCTAATCTAACCATCATAAGCGGGTAAATAAAAGGGAGAAAGATGTGGGGTTGGAAGACATACATCACACACACGCACACTTATTACAGTTGTGCCCTCACTCGGAGGGTCCGAATAAATAATATATAGTCCCAAATAATTACAGTCCAAATAATTACAAAATCCTAATTAATTACCAAATTAACTAAGAAAACAATAAACTGGCATGCAAGCCAGGGACTGCCTTGACTCTTCTTCAGATGATGGATGATGCATGTCCGGGTCGCCTTTGCACGGAAATCCACTGTGATGCCCAATTAGCCTCTGTTTTGCAATATTTTTTGGGAAAGCGCGCCAAGCCCCGGAAGACTACTGATTCTTGATTTGCTGCAACAGAGAGCAGGAAAGGGGCATGGCAATGTATTTTCACACATGTATGCGTGACTACTCTTCAGTGAGTGTATTCCTCGATTCTCGTGCCATTAATCCCGCATATCGATGCATGATGGCCAAGGAATTGATTTGCATGACTCAATATGGAATGAATGCACACATAAACACAACAAAACCTAAACTCCATCATGGACAATCCGGAGTGTCGGTGACTGGGAATTGAGACACGTTCCGTCACTCGAAGTACGAAACGTCCCTCGTTTCCCGTGCTCGGGCTAACTCCTATCCCAAGCACGATGCAATATGCATGATATGCATGAAATGCAACTAAGATACAACCTAACATACACAATGCTATGAAATGGCATACACAATGCACGAGATAACATGACATACACAATGCGCTAACATACAACCTAACATACGCAATGCTATGAAATGAAGTGGCATACACAATGCATAATGGACTTACACCAACATGAGTGGACCTCAGCCACACTCACACAAGAGGCCATGAGATGAAAATGAGACAACTCGGAATGCGTGCACACATGCACGCAAACCGAGAACTGAACCTAAGGCACGGATGCCACTCTAACAAGACATGGCAAGGCATGGAATATGACATACTAGCATGCAAATTTCAGAGCTAAAATATGACCCAAAACAGCCCCGAATCATGGAAACATGGCACCCGATGCATGAAATGAATCCCGAAACATGAAATGAGGTACATGGAATGGCCTACGGCTATGCAAAGCATGCATTATTTGAACATTAAGTGTGAATACAGATTCAACGAAGTCCCAAAAAAAGTATATTTACAGTTTTAAGCAAGGCCAAACAATGAACACAAATGGGGCTAAGCTAGCATGCAAAAATGGCCCTATAAGAGAGGTAATGAAGCAAGTAGCAGCTTCTGGCCCTAAATGGCCAAGAGCCCTTCAACAAAGTTGAATAGGGGCTTAAAATGAAGCACTTTTCAATTTACAACAAGCCACGGATCCAAACACAGACAGGCCTAAAACATTGTGCAAGAAATGGGCCAAAAGGGAGACAAAGAAGCAAGTGATGGTTTCTGGCCTCAAACATAGGAGGGCCCTTCAACAAAGTTGAAGAGGGGCCTAAAACATGGCATTTTACAGTTAGTGACCAAACCCAAAACAGTGCACATGAAAGCCTAAAATACTATGCAAAATAAGGCCTAAAAAGAGGTTTAAACACAAAGTGTAAAAGAGGAGCCTCAAAAAGCAAAATTCCCTTGATAAAACATGAATAGGGGGTCAAAATAAGTCTATTTACAGTTTGGACCAAAGCCAAAAAAAATAAGCACATGGGGCTAACAAATCATGCAAAAATAAGGCCAAAAGAGGGATATAGAGGCAAGTGGCAAATGGAAGCCTCAAACAGTGATGAGTCCTTCAACAATGTTGAAGAAGTGCTCAAAATAAGCCACTTTAAAGTTTATGACAGAGCTCAAAACAGTTTACACATAGGTCAAAAATACTACACAAGAAATAGGCATACAAGAGAGGTAAAGAAGCAAGTGCAAAAAGGAAGCCTCAAACAGTGAGAGGCCCTTAAACAAACATGAAAAAAAGCTCAAAAAAATACTATTTTCAGTTAGGGTCGAAGCCGAAAAGTGTAAGCAAGAATGGCTAAGAAAGCATGCAAAAATGAACTCAAAAGAGGGGAAAAATGACTCACCCTTGTAGACCAATCTTTGACAACCTCATGGCACAAGAAATGGTGCTCCTCGGCTCTGGAAAGCAGCTCCAAGTGGCTGGAATGGAGGTGGTGGTGTGGTGCTAGGTGGTGGTGTAGAAATGGTGTAGGAACTTAAGGGTTTTGAGGGTTAGGATGTAGAGAGGGAGAGATGCAACATATGAGGCTCAAAGCAAAAATTTCTAACCCCCCTAAAACCAGCTGGGAGTGCTGGTTATATAGACAAAAAGGGTGGAAAAGAGGGGGAAAAATGGGGGGGAAAACAATTCAAGTTTCCCCCCAAAAGGCCAAACCCTCGGACATAAGGCCTAGAGGAAAACAAAATTCACTTCTAGGACACACTTGGGGAGGGGGTTATGGACGGCTAGCTAAAAAGGGCAAAAAAAGTCATTTCACCAGCTATGTGGCCGGCCTGCTAGATTTTCTGGCCGGCCTGCTACTTACAGGACAAAAAAAATGGGCTGCCAGAAAGAAAAGTGGCCGGTGGGTGATTAGGAAGTCCAATGGTGGCCATTCAACTATCCAAATTGAAGCCCCGGAAGTTAGCTTTCCAATGGCACAAACCTTCCATTAAAATTCCTCTTGTGGAAAAGGTTATGCCAGTTTTCGTGAAGCCGCGCAGATTCGGTCCCAACCGAAGTGATGCCCTACTTCAATCAACTATATCTCCCCCGTCCGGAATTGGATTTAGGAGATTATTGAGTGAAAAATGAAGCCCCAGAAGTATTATTTCCAACGGTGGTGGCCTCATAGCTTGATTCCAAGTGTGCAAATGAATAGGCCCGATTTGGCGAGGGCTGCTCGACTCTTTCTTAACGGTTCATGCCCATTTTCTCCCCCAACTGGATTTCTTCCCTCTTCTCCTCTTTTCTTCAACTTCAAACCCCTAAGCAAGGTGTTTTGAAAGATTTTTTCAAAGATTTCATCTCTCTTTCATTCTTTCCACTTTGTCCGTGCTCAGTTTACCGAAAAGCGCAACATTTGACAAAATGCGAGCTTCGGAACATCGTAAAAACTTTATTTCAAAAACGTTTTGAAAGAAAGGGTTTTACGGCTAAAATCTTTTGATCAAGATTGTTTCGGTCCAAAAAGGGGTATAAAGTTGGCCATTTGACTCTCTCCTTGCCGAAGAAACTGAACCTTTCCCTGCACACCTTTCTCCACCATGTAAACCATCAGTCGCGTCCAAGTCTTAAGGGCGGTCATAAATGGGGTGTCTATAGTTGCCCCTCTTTGACAGAACTCGAAAGTCAAGAAGTGACGGGAGTGAGTGTCAAAGCACAGAGACGACCCATTTTTGAGAAGGCCGAAGACTTGGACAAACAAACAAAATATAGATAAATAAATGGTTGTGCCCGCAGGCTGCCTACGTATCCCTTTGCAAGGAATCAAACCTGCGTAGTTCAGGGGCAGGATGCAAAATGATATGCAGAAATATTTTGAAGATTGGACTCATACGCTACGCGAAGCCGGTTTGAAAATTGGACTTATACGCTACGCGAAGCCGGTTTGATAATTGGACTTATACGCTACGCGAAACCGGTTTGAAAATTGGACTTACACGCTACGCGAAGCCGGTTCGAAAATTGAGGATTCATGCAATGCACTGTAATGTAGTGGCTAAAATTCAATGTAATAGCTAAGAGGTAAAGGTACCTTACAGGGGCAATTGGCAATGACTTACCTCATGCTACTGGGGATCTTTCGCTTCTTCTTGGTTGAACCGCAGGTACTACTTTTCTCTCTGACTATGGTCGCAGCTTTCCCTATTCTCCAACAGGGTGACAGACTAGGTTGGTTCAGTATCCAGAATTGAGGCGCATACACATGCTATCTCAATCTATGGGGCTGCCATACAGATTTCCAGCCGAGGATATACCCCTGGGTATTTAAACCAGACTTTAGTCTCGGAAATCCCGAACCTTTGTGTTCTAGGCATGAGCCATTCGAACTCTAGTTTCCACCATCTCAGTTGATCTCCTAGGAACTCACCGCAAACACAGGCAGGTGGCTATACTAGACCGCCAGAAGTCGTTCAGGCACGACAAACACCAAAGGAATTACACCTTTAGAGGATTTAAGGTCTCCTAGACTGGAAAGTGCACAAGACGGTGCGAGCAAATGCAGGATTTAAGGTCTCCTTAGACCGGAGGATTTAAGGTCTCCTAGACCAGACAGTAAAATAGATACGATGTAATAGATGTGACGCAATAGATGCAAAGGGTGAACACACGCCAACCACGCTGGACTCGTGAGTGGAGGAAGAACAAAGAAAAACAATCAGGAGCGCGTTCCATGCAACCTAAGATAAATTCCAAACACGCTGAAATCGTGTGAGGAAGGGGAGGCTCTAAAAAAAACACAACCCGCCCAGTGCGTCTACAACGTAACCTGGGATAAATTTCAAACACGCTGAAATCGCGTAAGGAATGGAACACTCAGACTACGCTGAAATCGTGAGAAGATGTCCAAAAACAACAACTGCCCAGGTGCGCGCACAACGCAACCTGAGATAAAATCCAAACGCGCTGAAGTCGTGTAAGGAACGGGACACTCAAACCACGCTGAAATCGTGAGAGGAGTCCAAACAACAACCGCCCAAGTGCGCGCACAACGCAACCTGAGATAAATTCCAAATACGCTGAAATCGTGTAAGGAACGGGACACTCAAACCACGCTGAAATCGTGAGAGGAGGTCCAAACAACAACCGCCCAGGTGCGCGCACAACGCAACCTGAGGTAAATTCCAAACACGCTGAAATCACGTAAGGAACGGGACACTCAAACCACGCTGAAATCGTGAGAGGAGTCCAAACAACAACTGCCCAGGTGCGCACACAACGCAACCTGAGATAAATTCCAAACACGCTGAAATCGTGTAAGGAACGGGACACTCAAACCACGCTGAAATCGTGAGAGGAGTTCAAACAACAACCGCCCAGGTGCGCACACAACGCAACCTGAGATAAATTCCAAACACGCTGAAATCGTGTAAGGAACGGGACACTCAAACCACGCTGAAATCGTGAGAAGAGGTAAACAACTCGGGAGTGTGTTCCACGCAACCTAAGTTGAGTCTCGGGGGACAACAATCCTAAATGCTGCACGGCGTAAAAGGATATAAGATAACACAAGATGCAAATAAACGCAACAAGTGCGATGATACAATACATGTTACAAGCAATGTAGAGCATGATGTTTAGGGAATGCAATAAACAGACAAAGCGGCACTCTAGAAAACACGTCATGGGGTGAGTGGTGGTAAACCGCTTTACTCTGACGGGGAATGGTACTCAGGGAGAGCATTTCTGATCGCCATTCTGGTTTGAAACAGTGAAACAATCAACATAGTATCCTGTTCACTTTGAACACACAGCTCGTATCGGCATACTGCTTATTCTGAACACGTAGCTCATAACACAATATTCTACTTATTTTGGAACATATGGCTCACGCAGGACATCGCTGATTCTGAACACACGGTCCGTTCTGAACACAACTCATTCTGAACTCACAGCCCATAACACAGTATTTGGTTTATTGTGCACACAACTCATCCTGAACAGACAGCCCATAACACAGTATTTTGTTTATTCGGCACGTAGCTCATACAAGACACTGCTCATTCTGGACATACAGGATGCAATGACGAAACTTGCAGAAGTTGAAACAATCTCGGATGCCCGACATTTTCCCTCTTTTCTTTTGCTTCGTAGCCTGGAACTTTCATAGCTTCAGATGGGTCCTGGTTTTACTGTTTTCATATGACCTGGGTTGAATCCCGCGGCTTTATGAAAGAACCAATCCTGATTTGCACAAATGTGGAGAACGACACGGCACTCTGAGCACAAAACGATTTTTGAAATTGAAATGAGAAATGGGTTCTCAACCGGGATTGAGCCTACAACTGAACACAGCCAAAACGACTCAACAATGGAAAACAAAGGTAGAACGACCTAAACACAACTCAACAAAGGAAAAACAAGGTAAAATGACCTAAACACATTTGTTGACACTCAAACGACTTAAAACAAGAAATGAGACAAACAAAACGCACAAACACAATACTCAGCTGTGTTACAAAGGCGAGAGACCTCTCGGTGCACGAGGAGCTAGTTTCTCCGGGTATTGTTTCCCACCCTTTCTCATTCGTGATTCTCACATCACTCAGCCCTCAGGCTCTGTTTTTCTGAAAAAGCCCTTTTCTCACTTTTTCTCTCAGCGCACATCTCTCTATTCTTCAATCTCTCATTTTTTATCCCTCCCCTGGGTGGTTGATGGACAAACAGAAAGTTGCGGGCTCTTGCCCCTAGCATTCCGATAGATTCTTCTTCTTGTTCACAACAGTGAGTTTCTCCCACAGAGGGGTTGTGATGCGGTTGAATGTGCAGCAGATCTGTAATTGACATTGGTTGATGATGCTCTACCGGGGAGTTTGGACGTGATCAGATCATTCCAGTTCATGCTTTGCACTTGGCTTGATACCTCGCTGCTTGGAGGATGTTGAGAGCTTTCAGCCCTTTTCTGCTAACTTCAGTTGTGCCCTCTTCTGGCTAATACGATGCCCTTTCTGGCAAGTAGAGTGCCCTTTCTGGCAAATGCATTGACAACGAGGAAAAGACAGGAAGCCTAACTCAACTATGCCCCTAGTTCATCAATTTGACCATTTTTTTGTTTTGGCTTTCTAAAAAATATTTGATCAAAATGAGAGTTAGATTAACGCGCTTGTTCGATTTTCTGATTTGAAATCATGCAAGTTAGGCTGTGAGCACTGAAAATTTTCCCTTTTTGGGGTCCAAGAAATGGTCCAGTTTTGGAAAAATGGAATAATTTTTGAGAGAAAATTAGTCAACTTCATTAAAAATTCTCAAAAACTATTTTTGCAAACGGCCACTGCTCAACGAGCACGGAACCCGCTCTTGAGATGCACAACTTCAGATTCGAAGGAAAATTGCACCTTGCTTGAGGGGAACTGCATGGCAACGGAAAGTTTCCCGTTGTTTGAACGGCACCGCGGCGCATTGAATGGCAACGGAAAGTTGCCATTTGTTTGGATGGCACCGCAGCGCATTGTAGGCAGTCCTCAGAGTGACGAACACAACCAAATCCTCAGATACAAAGAAGACAAAGATGACCAGAACCATCGCATGGACACAATCGAATTGTTTTACAGCTGTACTTTAGAATGAAGTTGCCTACGTATCCCAAACATGCAACACTAGATTAAATTCCAAACACGCTGAAATCGGTGAGGAAGGGGAGGCTCTAAAAAAAACACAACCCGCCAGCTGCGTCTACAACGTAACCTGGATAAATTCAACACGCTGAAATCGCGTAAGGAATGGACACTCAACACGCTGAAACATCGTGAGAAGAGTCCAAAACAACCAACCGCCCAGGTGCGCGCACAACGCAACCTGAGATAAAATCCAAACCGCTGAATCGTGTAAGAACGGACACTCAAACCACGCTGAAATCGTGAGAGGAGTCAAACAACAACCGCCCAAGTGCGCGCACAACGCAACCTGAGATAAATTCCAAAACGCTGGAATCGGTGAAGGAACGACACTCAACCACGGCTGAAATCGTGAGAGGAGTCCAAACAAAACCGCCCAAGGTCACCGCGAAGCCGGTTTGAAGATTGGACTTATAGGCTACGCGAAGCCGGAATGAAAATGGACTTATACGCTACGCGAAGCCGGTTTGAAAGATTGAGGATTCATGCAATGCACTTATAATGTAGTGGCTAAAATGCAATGTAATAGACTAAGAAGAGATAGAAGGTACCTACAGGGGCAATTGGCAATGACTTACCTCATGCTGGCTGGGGATCTTTCGCTTCTTCTCAGTTGAACCACAGGTACTACTTTTTCCCTGTGACTATGGTTGCAGCTTTCCCTATTCTCCAACAGGGTGACAGACTAGGTTGGATCAGTATCCAGAATCGAGGTGCATACAGATGCCATCTCAATCTTATGGGGCTGCCAACATATTTCAAGCCAAGGATACACCCCTAGGTATTTAAACCAGACTTTAGTCTCGGAAATCCCGAACCTTTGTTCTAGGCATGAAGCCATTGAACTCTAGTTTCCACCGTCTCAGTTGGTCTCTAGGAACTCACCGTAAACATAGGCAGGTGGCTATACCAGACCACGGGAAGTCGTTCAGGCATGACAAACACCAAAGGAATTACACCTTTAGAGGATTTAAGGTCTCCTAGACCAGAAAGTGCACAAGACGGTTCGAATAAAGATGCAGGATTTAAGGTCTCCTTAGACCGGAGGATTTAAGGTCTCCTAGACCAGACATGTAAAATAGATACGATGTAATAGATGTGGTGCAATAGATGCAAAGGGTGAACACACGCCAACCACGCTGGAACTCGTGAGTGGAGAAGAACAAAGAAAATCAAATTAGGAGTGCGTTCACGTACCCTAAGATAATTCAAACACGTGAAATCGTGTGAGGGAAAGAACAATCTAACAACGCTGAAATCGCGAGAAGAGTCCGAAAACAATTGCTACAAGTGCGCACACAACGCAACTAGAGATAAAATCCAAACACGTTGAAATCGTGTGGGAACGGGACACTCAAACCACGCTGAAATCGTGAGAGAGTCAAACACAACCGCCCAGGCGTCTACAACGCAACTGAGATAAAATCCAAACACGCTGAAATCGCGTAAGGAACGGGACATCAAACCACGCTGAAATCATGAGAGGAGGTCAAACAAAACCGCCCAGGTGCGCGCACAACACGAACTGAGATAAAATCAAACACGCTAAAATCGTGTAACGGAACGGGACACTCACCACGCTGAAACGGAAGGAGGTCCAAACAACACTGCCAGGTGGCCGCACACGCAACCTGAGAATAAATCCAAACAACGCTGAAATCGTGAAGAACGGGAACACTCAAAACCACGTTGAAATCGTGAGAAGGAGGTCCAAACAAGAACCGCCCAGGTGCGCGCACAACGCAACCTAAGATAAAATCCAAACACGCTGAATCGTGTAAGGAAGGGGACACTCAAACCACGCTGAAATCGTGAGAGAGGTCCAAACAACAACCGCCCAGGTGCGCCACAACGTAACCTGAGATAAATCCAAACACGCTGAAATCGGTAAGGAAGAACACTCAAACCAGCTGAATCGTGAGATGGTCCAAACAACAACCGCCCAGGTGCGCACACAACGCAACCTGAGATAAATTCCAAAACGCTGAAATCGGTAAGAACGGGACACTCAAACCACGCTGAAATCGTAGAGGAGGCCCAAACAACAAACTGCCAGGTGCCGCACAATGCAACCTGAGATAAATTCCAAACACGCTGAAATCGTGTGAGGAAAGGAACACTCAAACCACGCTGAAATCGTGAGAGGAGGTCCAAACAAACAACCGCCCAGGTGCCGCACAACGCAACCTGAGATAAATTCCAAACACGCTGAAATGCTGTAAGGAAGGGACACTCAAACCACGCTGAAATCGTGAGAGGAGGCAAACAACAACCGCCCAGGTGCGCGCACAAGCACCTGAGATAAATTCCAAACACGCTGAAATCGTGTAGGGAAAATGGGACACTCAAACCACGCTGGAATGTGAGAGGAGCCCAAACAAAAACCGCCCAGGGTGCGCACAACGCAACCTGAGATAAATTCCAAACACGCTGAAATCGTGTAAGGAACGGGACACTCAAACCACGCTGAAATCGTGAGAAGAGGTAACAACTCGAGAGGTGTTCCACGCAACCTAAGTTGAGTCCCGGGGGACAAGATCCTAAATGCTGCACGGCGCAAAAGGATATAAGATAACACAAGATGCAAATAAACGTAACAAGTGCGATGATACAATAACAGTTACAAGCAATGTAGAGCATGATGTTTAGGAATGCAATAATAGACAAAGCGGCACTCTAGAAAGCACCTCATGGAGTGAGTGGGCTGAACCGCTTTACTCTGATGGGGAACGGTACTCAGGAGAGCACTTCTGATCGCCATTCTGGCTTGAAACAGTGAAACAGTCAACACAGTATTCTGTTCACTTTGAACACACAGCTCGTATCGCATACTGCTTTCTGACACGCAGCTCATAACACATATTCTACTTATTTGGAACAGCTCAGCAGGACACGCTGATTCTGAACACACGGTCCGTTCTGAACACAATCATTCTAACTCACAGCCCATAACACAGTATTTAGGTTTATTCGGCACACAGCTCATCTGAACAGACAGCCCATAACACAGTATTTTTTTTATTCGGCACACAGCTCATACAAGACACTGCTCATTCTGACATAAGGATGCAATGACGAACTTGCAGAAGTTGAAATAATCTCGGATGCCCGACATTTTCCCCTTTCTTTTGCTTCGTAGCCTAGACTTTCATAGCTTCAGATGGGGTCCTGGTTTTACTGTTTTCACATTGACCTGGGTCGCTTCCGGTTTCGGCCAACGAGCCTCTGAAGGGTAAAGTGTTAGTTTTGTCCATGTCCAATGGTTTTCGAGATCCTAGTCGTCTGAATCCAGGGAAAATGGCTGTTATATGGCTGATGAAGTAGAAGTCCATCCAATTGGGGGCTAAATTTGCCCCTAGTGTTGTGGATGGAACTCGGCTGTCACTTTACAGAAACAATACTTCTTCTTTCCGTTCCCTTCTGGGATTTGGCATTCTTGCCGATCTTTATTGACTTGCGGAATGATCCACTCTCGGCTCTTCGAGCTGTCTGACATTTTTTTTGCCCCTAGTTCGAAGGGTGCTTCTGACCTAGCTTCGCAAGCTTCTTTTGATGACATTTGGTTTTCTTGATCTAACTTCCTTGCCTCTTGTTCGAGGGCTGCTTTGAATCTGGCCACACAAGCCTCACATTGTAGTTGACCGTCGAACGTTCTGAATTCGAGTTCAAGGTTTTGAAAGCAGAGGGGTCGAGTCTCGAGGCTGAGAGCGATCCTAAGCTGCACAATCTCAAGAGCGATTCTACACAGGTCTTCGCAGGACCGCGCAAAACATTTTTTGAAATCTTTTAAGAAAGCGACCAGTCACTCGCGCTGAAGACAGTGTAGAACCAATCTGGATCAAGCCAGGGTCCTTCCCAGTACTCACACTAAAAAGCATGATTTCATTCATTAATGGCTTAGCACGCCTTTCTTTCTCTCGAATGATCAAAGTTTTGCAAAACCCGAGGAATTCCTTCCTCTTCGTTTTCACTGCAGTGTTCGAAAAGTTTTGAAAAACTTAGGTCGATGCAATGAATTCAAAGCACAGAAAAGACACAGCTTCTAATCAAATACTACTATCTCATTTGGAATTTCTAGTACAACTGGCACAAGGCAGAAGCAAATGCGAGAGCGTGAAAATCACTGCTGTTTCATTCAAAATCTGTTGGCACAACTGGCTCCAAGAGAGAAACAGACTCAAAAGAAAGCAAAAAAAGACAAACACAAAACAAAACAGTGATGCCCGAGGTAACACCCCCGGAATCACCTGACTCCTAAACAACAGGACTGACTCGATACAACAAGACAGACCCAAAACAAAAAAAGAGACTGACTCAAAACAAAAAGACAGACTCAAAACAAAACAACAAGACTGACCCAATACCCAAGTCAGAAAGCACAAAAGCTAGCATTCGCAAATGCTCAAAACAGTGCATGCCATCCACCATATCTGGAGTAAACTGAGCGCTGCCCGCAGGTGGTTCATCCCCCCAATCACATCACATTATCCCCCAAATTCACTGATCAAGTGCCAATAGGCTTTGCAGGACCTGGTGCGGGGATGACCCCGTTGTCAATCAAATTTTGTATCTCGTGGCGGAGACGGACACAACTGTCGGTGTCATGACCGGTTTGTTGATGGAAAGCGTAGTACTGGGTAGCATCATGCATAGCCGGAAGAGGGTTTGGGAGAGGCTGAGGCTCAAGGGGTTTGAGATGGCGTTGTCCAACAAGGATTTGGAGACTTTGGACAAAGGCATATAGAGAGCATGGAAGACTCTCTGACCTCGGGGGAGATACTTCGAGGTTTGTGGATTTTTGCTGGACGCACCAGTAAAGGGATTGGCAGGTGCTGGCCTGGTTTGTTGATCTCTTCCGAGTGCAGGATTATAACTGAAAGGAACGTTTCTGATACAACGACCCTTCTCCCGGCTTTCCCCTTGATTCAAAATGCTCTCATTCTGAGTGGCAAAAGTGTCGTCCACAGTTTTTGCAACAACTGCAAGCACTTGCTCTTTGTTCAGTCCCTCGGCTTTCAAAGCCACAACAGCCAATAGAAGATGTTCATGGGGATCCATGTCCGCCCCTATCTTATTTTCACCACTCGCCTCCATTTGGTCAAGGGATCGGCCTTCTTCAAATGCAGCTCGTCCCAAGATTGGGGAGCCTTTTGTCGTGAAACTCCTAGCATGTGTTGTGGTCGATGATGGAGCCAATGTCCCAGAGGCTAGATCTGTCACAGTTCTTTGAAGGTCTTCGATCATTCTCTTTAGCGCAGAAGTAGTGGGTTCACGGGTTTGGGATGATTGGGGTTCAGATGCACCCATCATGCATAAGTCCATGCTTTCCGGGATAAACACCTCAGGCTTGGGTAGATGGGCCGGGGTGATGTATATGCTGGGGTCATAGGTGGACGGCAGTATATGGATGAGGTTGAGATGGGGAGGTGACGAGTCAGTACTAACCTGAGGTCCTTTGGGTGGAGCTAGGGTCTCTTCGTCAATAAGATCCTGAATCTTATGACGGAGGCGGATGCAACGGTTTGTATCATGACCGTGTTGTTGATGATAGGCACAGTATTTAGCTGGGTTATATCTTGGTGGAAGAGGATTTGGAAGGGGTTGGGGTTCTAGGAGTTCTAGGTGTCCTTCTTCTTGTAGCTTTTTCAAAGCTTGGGAAAGACTCATGTAAAGAGGGTTGAACTTTCGGGCTTGGGGCCGAGTTGAAGTGGTTGGTTTTCGGCCATTGAGGGAAGTGGTGATAGTGTCTACTTCTGAGCATTTCGTAGTTGTGCTACCATCAGTAGTAGCATTGGAACTGCGAGCAACATTCCTCTTCAAAGGCTCATTATCTTCTATAAAGACCCCCTGTTTGATGGCGTCCTCGATTTGAACCCCCATTTCATGAAGGGATGGAAAGGTAAACAGAGGTAGAACGACCATCTTTTGTAGCAACTTTCCATGCAGATTCAGGATAATCATCCTGATCTGATCTTTGTCGGAAGGCCTTGTAGTCATCATTGAGGCCTTCGCTCTCCATCTCGTCACGAACTCTGAGAAACCCTCCTTTGGCTCTTGGCGGGTGACTTCAAGATCACGAGTTGTGACCTCGATCTGTGTGTTGTAGGAGTATTGAGCAATAAAGGCCTCAGCTAGCTCTTCCCAGTTCCATTTCACAGAGTTCTCCAATTTTGAATACCAGATTGCGGCTATCCCAGACAGGGTTCGGCCAAATAGTGACAATTTCTGGGCTGTGGTCAAACCCATTGGCCTCAAGATATCAGAAAACAGCTGGAGGTGCACCATTGGGTTTTCAGAGCCATTGAATCGATCGATATGTGGCATCTTGAACCGATCCGGTAATGTTACCACTTCACCACTAAGTCGGTATAACCATCCTCTATATCGGGAATAGAGTGGGCCCCCTGAGACTTTTTGAACAATTTCACAAGCTTGCTCACTTTCAATGCCATGGGATCCGTCTCGAACTCAAAGGGGGAATCCGGTGGGTTAATTGGTGCTTTAGATAGCTGGGGTAGAACCGAGGGCGGAGCTGGCCCGCCTGGAATGTCCGTATCATCCTGGACGTGGGTTGCCTCCCCGAGTATGGGAACTCTTGGTGGGGGAGGAGCCTGGTGTGAAGTAGATACTCCGGTTTGCTGCTCTAACCTGGCAATTGTCTCTGCCTGTTGGGCTATGACCACAGCTTGTTGTTTGGCGAATTCCGCTTGGCGGACAGCATCTTGCTGCATAAGTTTCATACTTTCTTGCATGTGGCGCATCATTGCCTCCATCCCTGATGTGTTCTGCTGATCCATCTAACTGACTGGTATCTATCCCTGCAGTAGAAACTGAGACCTCAGCCTGACTGTTCACTGGTGGGGTGGATAAGGGCCAATGATCTGGTAACTGCCGAACTGGTGATTTGTGACCGACTGGCCCTTTTACCCTGCCTCTGGCAAAGGAACACTGATTGCCCTTGAACTGAATCTCTAACCTGACAAAGTCTATCAGCACAAGTTCGATAAACCTTGGGGGATATCGGAGCCTTCTGAAGCTATGGTTCCCAGACTACCCCTAGCAAAAAAGAAAACGTGCAGCATCTCAGCCTAACTTCACCAAAACAGATACGAGTATAGTAGGATGACTGTGCCCTCTACTGAATTCTGCCCCCAAAATTTTGCCCGTAAACTGATACCCTCAGGTGAACTGAATCCCAAAGTACTGAATTGGTGCCTGCAGGCCTGATGCCTAAACTACTAAACTGGTGCCCGCAGGCCTGATGCCCAAACTCGTAGACTGATATATGCATTCATATAGAGACGCACTCTAAAAGCACATAACAAGCAAGTGAGAGCCAAAACACCCCTATTTCGGGTAGGGTTTCCCTGTCCTATTTTGTCAGGAGCTCGGGTTTCACTACGCACGCAGCGGTTGCAAATAACCTATATCGAGTAAGCAACCTGTCCTAGTTTGGAATGGTCACTATGGATTTCGAATATGCACTAGGTCGAATGGTCAAAAGGGGTGCCCCGGTAAAATCGGGGTTTGTGTTCCTGTACTGGCAGAGCCCACAACCGGTCAGCCTTATGGTCATGCCTTGACAAGACAAGCCTCCGGCAAACCGTTCAAGAATAGCAGATGGCAAACACGGTGTCCTAGGCGCACCAATGCAAATGCAATGCAAAGAAACACACAAGTGTAGTCAAAAACAGATATCATGAGTTCGAGTCAAGTTCTCTAAGTCCCCAGCAGAGTCGCCAGAAACTGTAGACGTTCCCGAACGCCCCGAGAGGGATGAGCTCCCGTTCCGTTCGATATTGGGCTCACTACAGTTCGGACTCTCAATTTGTCACGGTTCTAAACCTGAACCAAAGAGTCCAAATCCGGCAAATCGTTTTGAGAAAACAGATTTTGAAAGAAGTGCCAAACATGGACTGCTTTGCCAGATACAGAGTCGCTGCCTAAATATTTTATTTTGGAGAAATTTAGAAAATCCTGACTCGTTTGCCTAAGGCCACGTGTCTGTCATCACCAAAGTTGCCTCGGCTCGGGAACTTGGGTACGATTGGGGAAGGTCACTTCGTGAGCACCCCCGCTCGCCCGATCAAAGATCGGCCTCTACTAACCATGATATCTATTTTTGAAAACATTATGCGTTCTTATTCTGGTTATTAGCCTAGATTTACTATGTGATGCGCACAGCTTACAAGTACAGACTGGATCGCCTGAATTGGAACAAAACATTTCATGTTTGGTTGTTTGAAAATGGTTTGATAGTGCTACCCGCAAGTAGGCTAAGACGTGGATTTGCCACCCTCAGGTGGGCTTAGAAAACATGATTTTGCCACTATCTAGTGGGCTTAAAACACACATTTGACGAATTGTTCCAATTTAAATAACCCAACCTTCACCCACAGGCATTCAGGCAGTTATATCACATAAGCATATAGCCTCATGGTAAGCATGCTATCATGGCAGTCACTCACACGCATGCAAGGATGCTAAAGCATAAAACTTACTGAGTGCTCCAAGCCAAAACAGAAGTTGATTAGAAATCCATGCATGATCCTAACTATACAGAAGTGCCTAATGCAACACATGCAAAAATGCAACTATAGCAGGATCGGCTATTCTAAACATGGCATATGAAATGCTACAGCTAACATGTATTCAACTTGGAATTGAAAATACAATGTAGTTAGTATGATGCGCCGAGCCCGGTGCATGCAAGACAGATGAATGAATGCAAACATGCTATCATACTATATGCTAATTGAAACATGCCCTAATCTAACCATCATAAGCGGGTAAATAAAAGGGAGAAAGACGTGGGGTTGGAAGACATACATTACACACACGCACACTTATTACAGTTGTGCCCTCGCTCGGAAGGTTCGAATAAATAATATATAGTCCCAAATAATTACAGTCCAAATAATTACAAAAATCCTAATTAATTACCAAATTAACTAAGAAAATAATAAAGTGGCATGCAAGCCAGGGATTGCCTTGACTCTTCTTCAGATGATGGATGATGCATGTCCGGGTCGCCTTTGGACGGAAATCCACTGTGATGCCCCAATTAGCCTCTATTTTGCAATATTTTTTGGGAAAGCGTGCCAAGCCCCGGAAGACTGCTGATTCTTGATTTGCTGCAACAGAGAGCAGGAAAGGGGCATGGCAATGTATTTTCACACATGTATGCGTGACTACTTATCATGGAGTGTAGTCCTCGATCCTCGTGCCATCAATCACGCATATCGATGCATGATGGCCGGGGAATCGATTTGCATGACTCAATATGGAATGAATGCACACATAAACACAACAAAACCTAAACTCCATCATGGACAATCCGGAGTGTCGGTGACTGGGAATTGAGACACGTTCCGTCACTCGAAGTACGAAACGTCCCTCGTTTCCCGTGCTCGGGCTAACTCCTATCCCAAGCACGATGCAATATGCATGATATGCATGAAATGCAACTAAGATACAACCTAACATACACAATGCTATGAAATGGCATACACAATGCACGAGATAACATGGCATACACAATGCGCTAACATACAACCTAGCATACGCAATGCTATGAAATTAAATGGCATACACAATGCATAATGGACTTACACCAACATGAGTGGACCTCAGCCACACTCACAGAAGAGGCCATGAGATGAAAATGAGACAACTCGGAATGCGTGCACACATGCACGCAAACCGAGGACCGAACCTAAGGCATGAATGCCACTCTAACAAGACATGGCAAGGCATGGAATATGGCATACTAGCATGCAAATTTCAGAGCTAAAATATGACCCAAAACAGCCCCGAATCATGGAAACATGGCACCCGATGCATGAAATGAATCCCGAAACATGAAATGAGGTACATGGAATGGCCTACGGCTATGCAAAGCATGCATTATTTGAACATGAAGTGTGAGTACAGATTCAAGGAAGTCCCAAAACAAGCATATTTACAGTTTTAAGCAAGGCCAAACAATGAACACAAATGGGGCTAAGCTAGCATGCAAAAATGGTCCTGTAAGAGAGGTAATGAAGCAAGTAGCAGCTTCTGGCCCTAAATTGCCAAGAGCCCTTCAACAAAGTTGAAAAGGGGTTCAAATGAAGCACTTTTTAGTTTACAACAAGCCACGGATCCAAACACAAACAGGCCTAAAACATTGTGCAAGAAATGGGCCAAAAGGGAGACAAAGAAGCAAGTGATGGTTGCTGGCCTCAAACACAGGAGGGCCCTTCAACAAAGTTTAAGAGAGGCCTAAAACATGTCATTTTATAGTTAGTGACCAAACCCAAAACAGTGCACATGAAAGCCTAAAATACTATGCAAAATAAGGCCTAAAAAGAGGTTTAAACACAAAGTGTAAAAGAGGAGCCTCAAAAAGAAAAATTCCCTTGATCAAACATGAAGAGGGGGTCAAAATAAGGCCATTTACAGTTCGGACCAAAGCCTAAAAAAATAAGCACAAGGGGCTAACAAATTATGCAAAAATAAGGCCAAAAGAGGGATATAGAGGCAAGTGGCAAATGGAAGCCTCAAATAGTGATAATCCCTTCAACAATGTTGAAGAAGGGCTCAAAATAAGCCACTTTACAGTTTATGACAGAGCTCAAAACAGTTTACACGTAGGCCAAAAATACTACAAAGAAATAGGCATACAAGAGAGGTACAGAAGCAAGTGCAAAAAGGAATCCTGAAACAGTGAGAGGCCCTTCAACAAACAAGAAAAAGAGCTCAAAAAAATCCTATTTTCAGTTAGGGTCAAAGCCCAAAAGTGTAAGGAAGAATGGATAAGAAAGCATGCAAAAATGAACTCAAAAGAGGGGAAAAATGACTCACCCTTGTAGACCAATATTTGACAACCTCTTGGCACAAGAAATGGTGCTCCTCGGCTCTAGAAAGCAGCTCCAAGTGGCTGGAATGGAGGTGGTGGTGTGGTGCTAGGTGGTGGTGTAGAAATGGTGTAAGAACTTAAGGGTTTTGAGGGTTAGGATGTAGAGAGGGAGAGATGCAACATATGAGGCTCAAAGAAAAAATTTCTAACCCCCTAAAACCAGCTGGGAGTGCTGCCTGTATAGACAAAAAGGGTGGAAAAGAGGGGGAAAAATGGGGGGGAAAACAATTCAAGTTTCCCCCCAAAAGGCCAAACCCTCGGACATAAGGCCTAGAGGAAAACAAAATTCACTTCTAGGACACACTTG
The DNA here is from genome assembly GCF_004153795.1 of Camellia sinensis. NCBI lineage: Eukaryota > Viridiplantae > Streptophyta > Magnoliopsida > Ericales > Theaceae > Camellia > Camellia sinensis. The sequence goes on along the minus strand of NW_021033192.1, from coordinate 53,672 downwards.
GGGAGGGGGTTATGGACAGCTAGCTAAAAAGGGAAAAAAAAGTCATTTCACCAGCTAGGTGGCCGGCCTGCTACCTTCAGGACAAAAAAAATGGGCTGCCGGAAATAAAAGTGGCCGGTGGGTGATTTTCAAGTCCAATGGTGGCCATTCAAGGGTCCAAATTTAAGCCCCGGAAGTTAGCTTTCCAATGGCGCAAACCTTGCATTAAAATTCCTCCTGTGGAAAAAGTTATACTAGTTTCTGTGAAGCCGCGCAGATTCGGTCCCAACTGGAGTGATGCCCTACTTCAATCAACTATATCTCCCCCGTCCGGAATTGGATTTAGGATATTCTTGAGTGAAAAATGAATCCCCGGAAGTATTATTTCCAACGGTGGTGGCCTCATAGCTTGATTCCAAGTGTGCAAATGAATAGGGCCGATTTAGCGAGGGCTGCTCGACTCTTTCTTAACGGTTCATGCCCATTTTCTCCCCCAACTGGATTTCTTCCCTCTTCTCCTCTTTTCTTCAACTTCAAACCCCTAAGCAAGGTGTTTTGAAAGATTTTTTCAAAGATTTCATCTCTCTTTCATTCTTTTCCACTTTGTTCTTGCTCGGTTTACCGAAAAGCGCAACATTTGACAAAATGCGAGCCTCGGAACATCGTAAAAACTTTATTTCAAAAACGTTTTGAAAGAGAGGGTTTTATGGATAAAATATTTTGATCAAGATTGTTTCGGTCCAAAAAGGGGTATGAAGTTGAGCTTTTGACTCTCTCATTGCCGAAGAAACTAAACCTTTCCCTGCACACCTTTCTCCACCATGTAAACCATCAGTCGCGTCCAAGTCTTAAGGGCGGTCAGAAATGGGGTGTCTACACAATGCCTCAAGGAGGGTAAGAGTTGCATTGGTTTGGCACTGGCCGAGACCCTAATGGGTTTAGATTCTTTTCATCGGCGAGAGACTACTCAGTTTGCAAGGAGTCCATTGGTTCTCTAGGTATTGTTTCCCATCCATCTTATTTGTGATTCCTCCCATCACTTAGCACTTACTCTTTATTTTCTCTCAAAACCCTTTTCACTTTTCTCTCAACGTACATCTCTTTATTTTTTAATCTCTCTTATTTTTTATCCCTTCTAAGGTGTGGTGGATGGATAAGCTAAAAGTGGTGGACCCTTGCCCCAAGTATTCAGCTAGAGCCTATTTCGCCCACGACTAGTGGATTTTCCCTTAGAAGGATTGTTTTCTGACTGGATGTGCAGTAGATCTGCAACTGACATTGCTTGGCGTTGCCTCTGACTTAATCTGGCTGAGATGGGCTACAGCTTGTCCCGACAGTTAGGTATACAGTTGATTGGCCTCACACACTACGAGTTTTATTTTCCATTTAGGTTTAGAAGCCAGTTTGGACATGACCAGACTTGTCCGAAAGGAGGACGAGAGAACTTTTGGTTCCTGCTTCCAATTTTAGTTACACCTTTTCTGGTGAGTGCTTGGCTTGGCTACAGAGATTTCTGCGAGCGTGAGCAGAAGATAGAGGACCACCTAACTCATCTATGCCCCTAGTTTATTGCTTTGACTTTTCTTTTCAAGTTTTATGATGTAAAAGAAACTTTGATTTGACCTGGGAGTTTGAGAATGTAGTTATGTTAAAATCAATGGAATTAAAGTTGTGAGTTCTGATAATTTTTCTTTTTGGTCTAAAACGGTCTGAGTTGTAGATAAAATTTTGAGAAAATCAGCCTTCATTAAAACTTTTCAAAATAATTTTCAAAAACGGTCATTACCTGACACACATAGAATCAGTCCTTAAGATGTACAACCCAAAATCAGAATATCATAACTGCTCATAATTGCATGCACCATCACTGCTCTATCTTGCAATTGGCCCTTCTACCGAAACGGAGGTAACATAACCAAGCAAATAGACGATGAAAAAAGATGGACCGATCAAACATGTTGGACAAGATAGTTGAGATGGAGATGATTATGGCTGAACTTTGGGATGAAGTTGCATACATATCCCAAAGATGGGAATCAGGCTTTACGTAGTTTGGATCGGGTTCAGTCGAGTATTAACTCTCTCCTTTTGTGCTCTAACTTTTGTCAAAGCCGCCCTTTCGGGTTTTCGACCTTGTGAACTCTATTTTTGATGCTCTAGGTCTCCCTTTCGGGTTTTCGACCTAGCAAGCCTCTTAGGGATAGTATTTCTTCAACTTGTCCATGTTGATCGGTTGCGAGAACTCCAAGCCATCTAAATCCATAAGGATAATCACTCTTCTTGACCAAATTGATTTGATGATGTAAGGACCGGTCCAATTGGGTCTGAACTTGCCCCTAGGGTCATGAATGGGAGCTCGGTTGTCTTTTAGCACCATATCCCCTTTCTTGAGGTTTTGGGATTTGGCTTTCTTGATAAAGGCTCTAGCAATTCTGTGCTGATACCCTTGAATGTGATATAATGCCTTTAACCTCTTCTCGTCAAACAACATCAATTTTCGAATATGCTTTGCTACCAATCAGCCTCCGCTATCTGACACTCGGCCATAATTCTCAGTGATGGTACTTGAATCTCAATAGGTAGAACAACTTCCATCCTACATACCAGAGAATAGGGGTGGCTGCTGTAGATGTTCGAATTGGCGTTCTGTAATCCCAGAGTGCAAAAGGTAGTTTATCAGGCCAGTCTTCGTAAGTTTCCACCATCTTCTGCAGGATGTTCTTGACATTCTTGTTGGTTGCTGGTTGCTTCAACGGCTCTGTTGGTCAGTGGTCTGTATGTTGATGACTTGTGAGATTGTATTTCTCAAGCAAATAGACCACCTCTTTCTTGAAGTGTGAGCTGTTGTCTGAGATTATCTCATTTGGTACCCCATACCTTTAACACAAAATAAGACTGAGCTTTCACCCAATTAGTAAAATACTCGATCGCCACTAGAATGTACTCATGTCCATTTGAGCCTTTTGGCAAGACTGCCCTGATGACATCAATTTCCCAGACTGAGAAAGGTCATGGCGAAGCCATGTTGTAAATCTTTGATGGCGGGATATTCATGCGATTGGCATGAATTTGACATTTGTGGCATCGCCGAACAAAGTTGATACAATCCTCCTCTATAGTTGACCAATAATAGCGTTGCCTGAGGATCTTCCTAGCCAGCATCACACTATTCATGTGTGCTCCACACTCTTCCCCATGAATGGCCTCCATGAGACGCTTCGACTCCTCTTCTTCAACAAAGAGCTTGTGCAGTCCCAAATGGCCTCTTTTATATAACTTATTCTCGTAGGTGATGAATTGGATGGCTAGATGCCGTATTCCTCATTCATCCTTGGCATTTGCCCCTGGTGGATACGTATCATTTTCTAGAAAATTTCAAATGTCGTAATACTAGGGGTTCTTATCTTGAACCTCATCTATCACAACAATGGTCTCATAAGCAGGCGTATACTTCTGTTCAATAATAATCAGACGCATCTTGACCCCGAGTGGTATGTCTACCATGGAGGATAGAGTTGCCAGCGCATCAGCAAATCAATTGTTCTCTCTCAGCAGATGTGTAAATGTCAATTTTTCAAACCCTGGAATTGGAATATCCAGGGTCTGATGATAAACCTTCATTTTCTCTTCCTTGACCTTCTAGTCTCTGTTTGCTTTAGAAACAACCAAGTTCGAGGCTCCGATGACATCCAATCTTATTGCCCTTAGTTCTAGGGTAGCTTTCAATCTAGCGATACACGCCTCATATTCTGCTTCATTGTTGGACACTCTGAAATGGATTTTGAAAGCTAGGGGTCTTTGGGAATTATCGGGTGCTATCAATAACACGCCTATCCTATAACAATATTGATTGGTGGCTCCGTCAAAGTACATTGTTCATGTTTCCTCTTCTACTTGCAGAATGTCTTCATCTAGGAACAGATACTCTACCGCTTCATCTCTTTCCACAACAAAAGAATTAGGAAACATGCGTGCCCCTAGCTAATGCAATATGACTAATGCAACACATGCAATATAGAATTTGAATAGGCATGACTACTAACATGGCATGTGAATCAATTTGATAGCATGCGAATTAAAGACATTTTCCAAAGAAGTAAGAAATAACAATGTTTGTCAGAATGATGAACTAAACTTTTATGCATGCGAACAAGTGGATACAAATCATGGAAAATGCCAAAAGAAACATGATGCTCTATGCTATCTATCATAAGCAAGGAAATAAAAGGGAGAAAGAAATGAGAATTTGAAGACATACACACATTATTACATATTTGCTCTTGCACAAGAGAGTCCAAATTAGGGGTGGGTGCAGATCGGTTGCGGCCATAAAACCTCCAATCCGCCATCCGTCCGCCAATCCGGCGGATGCGGATTTGGCGAATTGGCGGATGGATACGAATCAGTTTGGCGGTTTGAAATTTTACAAATTTTGAGCATACAAGTGCAACTATGAAACAAGTGCAACATGGACATAATTTAATATTGGTTCCATCTATGAAATGCATACAAGTGCAATATTGGTTTCATAATTCATAATACAAGTGCAACCTGGACATAATTCAACATACAAGTGCAATATTGGTTTCATAGCAATGGGCATAATTCAAAAGCAGAGAGCAACAAGCAACTGAGAAGAGTATTCAACATATAGAGTATTCAATAAACCATGTATTTAATGTAAAGCTAACTAAGAAGAGTATTCAATTAAACATATAAGCAATTTAACATCTATTTTGCAACTCAGTGGAGTCTTCTTTGTTGGAAAATTCTTATTCTTCCTGTGTTTTTTACTTTCAAGGTTTCTATTTTCTCAAACTTCTTAGGCAACTGTGAATTGGAATGCTTTCTTGGCAAAGCTTGAGACCTAATTGTTACAATATTGGTTAATCTTATCTTATAATTGAAAAGCAGATTGAAAAAAAAAAAAATTTTGAAAAGTTCTTACTTGCCCAAGTCTCTACAGATTGGATAATATTTATTGTACCACAACAAGATCAATAGTAATTTGACATTAGAAGCGAAGGATTCAACTGGTGGAACTTTAAACATGGAGTCGAGGTCATAATAGGTTGCTCACAATCTTTAGACAATTAATTAACAGAATAGGTTGCTCACAATCATTAAACATGAGCATGAACTTTAAACAATTTCAACATGTGATGAACTGAGAGACAAAATAGGTTGCTCACAAGGCAAACTTAAACATGGAGTTTAGGTCATAAATTTAACACAGTCAAATACTCAGAAAACTCAGAAACATTATTAAACATGATTAATACTAAAAAACATGATAAAACATGAGTATTTGATCAATGACAACCCAAATTTATGATTAATTTAACATGATTAATTTAACACAATCAAAGCCCTAATTAATTAACAGAACATAGTCGAAGCCCTATCAGATTCAGAACACAGTCAAAGCTGTGAAGAGAAGAGAAAACGATCTGTACAAAGACAAAAAGAGAACACAAGAAGAGAAGAGAAGAGAAGAAGCTGAAGCCCTAGCCCTAATTATTGAAAAAATAATAAAATAATAAAAAAAACACATAACACAGTCGTCGATCGCCGACGCCGATAAAAGAAAAAAAGAGAAGAGAAGATAAGAAGAGAAAAAGAGAAGAGAAGAGAAGATTACCTCCTAATCGATGCTTTGATCACTCGCCGCCACTGTCGTTGAATCGTCGATCGCCGATCATCGCTAGCTAGTGGCCACCACTGTCGCCAACGCCGATCACTTGTTATCGCCTCCGTTCAAATGTGTGTGAGAGAGAGAGAGAGGAGTTGAGAGAGAGGCAGACACTTTCTTTCTTCGAAGTCGAGCGAAACGTAGGGCCAAAAACAAACCTGAAATGAAAAAAAAAGGGGCAACATTGGGGTAAAATGAGGGGAAATTAGGGAGACGGGCGGGTCGGGTGATTCATTAGATTTGGCGGATTACCGGCACCCGCACCCACAAAATGATACTTTTTGGCCCGCACCCGCCCGCCAAGTGGCACGTATCCGTTCATTATGCCACGGGTCGGGTCAGGTCGGGTCGGTAGATCCATTGCACACCCCTAGTCCGGATAAATGTCCTAGCTAATTATCGAATTAACTAACTATTACAATACAAAAATAAATTAACTACACTAACTAATTATTACAACGCCCCAAATTAACTAACTATTCTAGCTAATTAACTAAGTACAACGCAAGGAAACTAACTAGCTATTCTAACTAATTAATACAAATGAATGCTCTTTGTTCTGCCAGAATGCTTCTGTGCACAGTCAGAAAATTGCACTATTTTTCATTTCAGTCTTTGCTCTGTTCTGCAGGAAAAATAACACTGCTTGGCTATAAAAAGTGGCTGGCCGGCCACTAATGTATGGTACTGCCCTGCTGCAACCGACATGGAACAGAACACAAACAGAGTACTTTCACGGAATTTTTGTCCACCTTGTCTCTCCTTATCATCAAACAGATCAAATAAGGGGTAGGCTCGGTTCGTAAATCATCAATTAATGCAAATTTATTGTGTAATGGCTTATGAACCATGTGATACAATTTCAATAAATGACAAGGAAAGACTCGTAGACCTCCTCCCTATCATGATATTGATCAAGGGAAGTTGTTGACATTGACTCTTGAACTGTTTTCATCACTAACAAGTATGAAATGCCTCAAGACTCAATGGGGTCAATTAACGTCCGATTGAACCCCAAACCATTTTTATTATCTTGTTACCTCTTAGTTCAACTTTATTACCTCTTTTAATCACCTTTCCATTCATTATGCATTTTAGTCCAATAATGAAGATTAAGTCCACTAATGGACAGAAGTGTCAAACAAAGGGTTGTTTTGGGCATGAGAGAAATGTCATGCCTTTGGTAATGAACCTCCGAAGAGATTAAACCATTAAGCAAAAGGATCTTTATCTCAGGCTTAAACAACAGTCATTTGAAACAACTCTCAAAACAAAGAAAAAGGTGAACAAAAGTATGGAAAACGCTAAATAAAGTCTATAAACTCAAATAGGTTGTTGTCTAATGCCTAAAACACCAAACCTATGAGGACTATTACACAAGAAGCATGCTACACAAAGCATAAATGAAACTAATAGCCTAAAATAGTCCTAAAAAAGACAAAAATAGCACTGAAATTCACATGGAAAAGGTTGAAAAAGCTAGCTACAATATTGAGGAAATTAAGCTAGTAAACAAGCACAAGGAGGGGAGGCTAACCCCTTCATTTTTGGGACTTCAAAACCACATTTTTAGCCTCTAAAAACCTCTGAAAATCAGTGGTAAAAAGCTCAAAAAAAATTGATGAAAAGATGGGAAACACAAGGGCTAGAACTTGGAATAAGAGGTACAAAGAAGGGTGGTCCACCCCTCTACCTTGGGTAGCTTTTAACCACAAGTTTCAGGCCATAAAAATGTTGAAAAATGATCCAAAAATAGCAAGTAAAGATGGTAAATAAATAAGGAAAAGAAGTTACGAATTATACCTCTTGAAGAGGAGTAATACCTTGAGTTATAAACCACCAAATTCTCACCCTCAAGTGCTAATATTGAAGCTCAAAAACCTCAACAAAGAGCCCTAAAAATTTGGTTTAGGAAGTCTAGGTAAGGTGTGTATAGGTTGCAAGGAAGAGAAACCGATATTTTTTCCAAGAATTTTCCTCCTCCTAAATTTTCTAACCTAATTTTATAAGAGGGGGTCAAGTGTATATAGAAAATTATGTTAGGCTCTCGGAAACATCAACACAGAAACAGCTAGTGTAGTGCATGCACCTGTGGAGACAGCTGGCACAATTGGCAAAAATATCTAGTTTTTTTTTACATAAGCGGCTGGCCGACCACTAAGGGGACAACCACTAAGTGGCCTGTAGGCCTCTGGGTGGTCAGTCTTGAAAAACTGCTGTTTTTGTCCAAAACAAATGGTACAAGGTTTGTAGGTTTTTGAGGCTCCAAAACTGAGGCTTTCTGCTAAGGAAATCAAGCGTTTGACAAGCGTAAAAATTCATCATTGGGTGATCCATCGGTGGCGTCCAAGTCTTAAAGGAGGTAAAAAATGGGGTGTCTATAGTTGCCCCTCTTTGACAGACCTCGAAGTCATGCAATGTCATGAGTGAATGTCAAAGCTGAGAGACGACCCATTTTGACAAGGCCGCAAGACATGGGAAAACAATCAAAACATAAATTAAAGTGGTTGCACCCAAAGGTTGCCTACATATCCCTTTGCAAGGAATCAAACCAGCGTAGTTTAGGAGTAAGATGCAAATGATATGTACAAAGAATATAGTTGAAAGCTAGACTTACCCACTTCGCGAAGCCGATTATTTTGAAAATTCATGATCATGCAAAACAATGCACTAACAAGAAGACAACATCATATGCAACAATCAAAATAGGTCCAACTAAATAAGCAAAAGTCAATTCAAAACATGTTTCACATGAAAGGTGGAAAAACACACTCTAATCACGCTAAAAATATGAGAAGAGAGAGAGAGAGAGAGAGAAACTACTGAAGGTAATGTTTCCACACACCCTGAATACTCAAATCACGCTGAAAACGTAAGAAGAGGAAATGTGATGATGCGATAGATGCAATGGGTACGATGATCGCGCGATATAATCGTGCGATAGACGCACAATTTAGCGAGATTGTGCGATAGATTTACAGTGTAGTGAGATTGTGCGATAGATGCATAGTGTATAACCGTGCGATAGATGCACAATGCAATGAGACTGTCCGATAGATGTGCAATGCAATGAGACTGTGCGATAGATGCACAATGCAATGAGATTGTGTGCTAGATGCACAATGTAATGAGGCTATGCGATAGATGCACAATGCAATGAGACTGTGCGATATATGCACAATGCGGTTTGACTGTGCAATAGATGCACGTTGTGGTGTGATTGTGCGATAGATGCACAATGCAATGAGATTGTGCGATAGATGCACAATGCTATAAGACTGTGCGATAGTTGCACAATGCAGTTTGATCGTGCGATAGATGCACGATGTGGTGTGATTGTGCGATAGATGCACAATGCAATGAGACTGTGCGACAGATGCACAATGTAGTTCGATCATGTGAAAATGCACGATATGGTGTGATTGTGTGATAAATGCACAATGCAATGAGACTGTGTGATAGATGCATGATGCGGTTTGATCATGCGATAGATGCACGATGTGGTGTGATTGTGCAACAGATGCACAATACAATGAGATTGTGCGATAGCTGCATGATGCAATGAGACTGTGCGATAGATGCACAATGCAATGAAACTGTGCGATAGATGCACAATATAATGGAAGAGGTATGTGAGAATGCATATTCTATGCAAAAGATATGTGAATTGAAAAGACGGACAAAAGCGATGTTCGCCAACGACCTCCAACTTACCACTTGGAGGTTCTGCAAAATGCTAAAGAAGGATAAAAGTTGTTCACATTTGAAATCAGGGCATCTTCATACACCGGAGACATAACGGGATTTGGAACGATGCAACCGGAACACAAGTTCGAGTTCTTCGGAAACCAAATCCACTTCAAGTACTTCAATCCTTCTTCTTAGACCCACAATAGAACCTCCTATACACTAATTGGGCAAAAAGGCAACAAAAACTAGCTCGGGACCACAAATGGGGCTGGCCGACCACTAATGAGTGTACAACACCGAGTGTAGGGCCGACCACTTGTGGCAATTTGGGGGTAGTTTTGTCTTTTTGCCTCGAGATTTCTTTAAATCACCACCAAACCTCATTTGGCACACACCCTGACCACTAAAATCCTTTCCTCTCTCTCTAGGTGTTTTCTCTTTCTAGATTTGTGCTCTGTACATGTTTTCCAATGCCCAACGCAAACTTTGTTCGCAAAACCTCTTTGGTCCTCTACAGTTTGAACCGATCAGATTTTGTCTTTGTTGATTTTTTTCAAATTTTTCATCACTTTGGGTTTATTTCCCTTGGGTTTTTCTTGGGCTCTGCGAGTTTTCTCGAGTTTTGACTTTTTCTCGCATTTTTTCTCTCCTAGGGTTGACTTTTTTCAAGTTTTCCCTCTTTTCCCTTATTTTCTCAAATTTTCACCACTTTTCACCCACTTTCCAAATGGCAGATGATGCTCTATATGATGGTGCCCCTTTCGAGGTACCTGTGTTTCCACTCATAGTTGAGGTAGAGAAGCCAGAAATTGTCAAGATTAGTGGGGCGGCAGGGGATATCGTCGCTGATTTTGAAGTCGAGGCAAAGGCAGCCTTTCCATCAAGGCTCGAGCCCGAGCTGTTGCCACTAAGACTGAGGCCATTTGATCCTGCCACTTACCACCCACAGACGCACGCGATGGCCCCCGGCGGTATGATGCGGTTTGATGATTTTGTCCGTGGCGTGCCGGAGGATGTTTTGCTGAGAGAGGGGACCTCCCACATTTCTCACAATGCTTCTGAGGTACAAACTTTGCTGCACTTTACCTGTTTAACCATTTCATCACTGCCTTTCATTTGACTATCTTTTATTCATTTCATTAATGCCTTTCATCTAACTGTCCTTATTTCTTTTCTGTCACAGGAGGACTTTTGCTCCTGGAGAGGTTACGGGGTGGTGACGGCCAGGGACTGGTATCACGAACTTTTTCCCCAGGTCCGCGACCTTGTTGATGAGGTGCACTTTGGCTTATTTGGCACCAGACTCCCACGCCACATGGCAAGTCGGGCCTTGCTTAGAGCGTTGGTAGAGAGGTGGTGGGACACCACCAACTTTTTTCACTTCTCGTTCACCGGGGAGATGACGATAACCCCTACAGACAACCCATTTTTTACCATCCTCAAGACTTGGACGTCACCGTTTGAACACTTGGTGATCATCCATGTTTGTGTTCATCTTGAGTTCTCGGAGGTTTCGGTCACGCGACTTGCCTCAAGACCTCTCGACTTGTTTGTTTTGTGCTTGGTTGTGCACCAAACACTTGTGTTTTTACTTCTGAGGGCAGGGAATGGCTTGTTGGCCATCCCTACACCTCATCGGCCTTGGCTTGAGGCCACCGGCCCTGTTTCTTGCAACCGACCAAATATTTTGGCTGGTCGGCAATGTTTTTGGTCAGCTGACCATTTTTGTTGGTCAATTGGCCATATTTTCCGGCTGACCCCTTTCCATCTGCTTTTGGCAGATATTTTATGCCAGCTGTGACAGCTGGTATCCACAATACACTCCTTCCATACATGTGTATGGAGGGATTTGCTCCCTTGTGTTGGCTTCTCCAAGAAGCTTAGGAATTGAATTCCTATAAAATGAGGGCCTCCCCTCCCTTTCCAGAGATTGAACAACCTGTGATATATGATATATATCACTCTCTCTCTATATCTCCCTCTCTCTCTATATTTATGTGTGTAAAAGTGTTTAAAAGGGGTTTTTGTTCTTAGTTTTGCACTAAGACACCTAGTGTTACACTATACTTTGGTTGTTGAGGTTTTAAGGGGTTGATTTCAGAGTTTTGAGTTGGTTTTTGATCAAAAAGAGGTGCTGGAGTTGGTGTTCTTGAAGTGTTCTTCAAGGGTTAGAACTTACCTTTTTGTTCCCCATTTTTGCTTAAGGTTTTAGACCTATTTTCATATTGTTTCGAGCTTAGTGTATAACTGATAAAAGTTCTGTATTTTTATGGTTGCTATAGTTGCTTCAGGTCATTTTGGTGTTGGGGGTTGTCTACCCCCTCTTAAGCCTTGTTTGACCCCTTTTGTGCCTTCTTCTTTGGGCTTTGGAACCCTTCGTGTGTTGAGCTTCTCACCACTGAAATCCAGAAGATTTTCAGTGGTGGAGAAGTGGTTTTGAGGTCTTGTATAGGGGAGGGACACCTTTCTCCCCTTATGACTCATTTGCTTACATTTAGGGCTCATAAAAGTAGCATGTTTGCATAGCTTTATTTGGCTCCATTTCAAAGGGTATTTGATGTTAGTTTATCATGTTAGACGTCTGTTTCATGTTGGTTCGATGGCCTATTGTATGCATCATGCACTTGCTTTGTAATCCCCTCTATTGCCATAACATGTACCATGCATTTAGACCATCATGCTTGCATGTTTTACCTTGACTTCATGAAGCTCTTAGCCATGTTGTGACATGTTTAAGCTCTATTTGGTGTTGATTCAGTCATGTTTGCCATGTTTTGTATAGCCACCATGTATCCTAGCTTGTTAGCTTTGAGTGTATGAGTCATGAGCAAGCTTTATTTGGGTTATTTCGGTGATTTGGAGTCACTTATCATACGATTTCAGTCCATGCTCCATGCTTGTATGCTTGCATTTACCATCCTTTCAATGCCTTGAAGAGTTGTTCTTTTGTGCCTTAAAATAGGTCATTGTGCATGCCTCTTTGTTTAAGTCCTTGGGCTGCCATATCAGTGGGTTTTGGGGCTCCTTTTGGCACATTATAACTCTGATTTTCCTTGATTAAGTCATGCCATGCTTGGTTGTAATGAGTGTAGTGCATCTCCCTCTTTTGGCCTTGTGTACGCTTTGTTTTGAACTCGCCTTTCTTAGCATGTTTTGGCCTTAATCCATGCATGCTCTAGCCTTATTTTGGTCTGCCCTAAGACTGTTTTGGGTCACCTTGGTCCTTTGGGACTTGGTTGATATGGCTATGGTTCAAGTCCTTTGGCTAGTTTTGAGCTTTAAGTCCATTAGCATGCCATGCTTGTCTTGTTTAGTTGATTTGGCATCACTCTTAACATGATTTCAGAGCTTATTGCATTGTCATTCTCATGTTTATCACATCTCACTCATAGTTGAGGATTGTGCATTGTTGCATAGTTTATGGATCAATGTGTGAACATGCATGTTTTGCCTTTTCGGCGCCTTAATTCATCACTTTGGCTATTGTTTTGGACGTGGCTGAGGTCTTCCCACTATGGTCTAAGTCCATCTTTATATATAGCCGCATGCTTAACATGGTACATCTTGTTGCATACTTGCTAGTTTGCCTTTTGTCACATGCTTGTGTAGGTTGGTTTGCATTTGGCATGCTCGCTACTTTAGCCTTTGTGGGCATGCTTGAGCCATGTTGCATATTCATGTTACATTTCATTACTTTGAGTTGGCATGCTCATGTTGCATTGTTTGCATGCATTGCACTATATTTGGCATACTTGCATGCATTGCATTGTGTTTGGTTTGGGGTGTCAAACCAAACATGAGGAATGAGGGACGTTCGTACTTGAAGTGACGAAACGTACCTCAATCCTCGGTCACCGACACTCTTGATTCAAGATGATAGAGTGTGTAGCATTCATTTGTTTTGTTGCATTCATTCATATTGATTTGCACACTTGACATCTTTGGCCATCATGCCTCGAAAAGCGTGATTGGTGGCCCGAGGGTCAGGAGCCATACTCCCTTGAGTTCTTAGTATGATAGGGAGGGTGGTCGTGCATACATTGTCTTGTAAATGCCTTGCCATGCACTGTCTGTCCTCTGCTGTAGCAAAACCAGTGTTCTACAGGAATAAATGGCCGGTCGGCCACTTTCAGTGCCGGCCGACTACCAAAATCGAGCCGGTGATCCCATTTTTGGTCGATAACCATATTTCCATGGCCGGTGGTGTTTTCTCTTGGCCGGTGGCATCCCAAAGTGCTCAGGGAGTGGTTCAGAAGCAACCTTAGGATTTTCACAATTCTCAGAGGTGCAGAACAGTGCAAACAGAGACAACAGAGGCATGACAATGGGTTTCCGAGCAAGACGAATCAAGCATGCATCATCCAATCATTTCGAGGCAGAGTTGTGGCGGCCTCTTTAATTTTATACTTAGATTGTTTTGTAATTAATTTATTAATTAATTAAGGGCTCTGTAATATTTAACTAGCTAGGGTAGTTGGTTAATCATTCGGTCTGTATTATTTATTCGGACCCTCCGTCGAGAGAGCGAATTTGTAATAAGTGTGCGTGTGTGTGTGAATGTCTTCCAACCCCACGTCTTTCTCCCTTTTATTTACTAGCTTTTGATGGTTAGTTTAGGGCATGTTTCAATTAGCATACTTATACTCGCATGTTTGCATCATTCATCTGTATTGCATGCACTGGGCGCGGTGCATCATGCTAACTGCATAGTATTTCAATTCCAACTTGAATACGTGTATCGAGTTGTCGCATCTCATATGCCATTCTTAGGGTAGCCGAGCCTATTTTAGTTGCATTTTGCATGCGTTGCATTAGCCATCTTAACATGAACTTGGATCATGCATGATTACTAACTAGTTTCTTATTTTGGCTCGGAGTACACTGTAAGTGTTTATGCTTTAGCATCTTGCATGTATGTGAGTGCTAACATGACAGCATGCTTGCCATGAGGCTAATTGCTTATGTGATATAACTGCCTGAATACCTGTGGGTGATGGTTGGATTGCTTGAATTGGAATAATTCGTCAAAATCCGTGTTTTAGCCTATTTGTGAGTAGCAAAGCTTCAAACCATCTTTAAACAAATGGATATGCGATGCTTTGTTCCAAATTAGGCAATCTAGTCTATACTTGTGTGTTGTGCGCATCACATAGTAATTCTAGCTAATTAATCGGAATAAGAACGCATGTGTTCTAAAAAACAAGATATCATGTTTAGTACAGACTGATCTTTGATCGGGCGAGCGGGGGTGCTCATAGCTGACCTTCCCTAATCGTACCCAAGTTCCCGAGCCGAGGCAACTTTGGTGATGACAGACACGTGGCCTTAGGCACGAGTCAGGGTTTGCTAAATTTTCCAAAATAAACCATTTAGGTGGCGACTCTGTATTTGGCAAAGCAGTCCATGTTTGGCACTTCTTTCTTTAAAAAATCAGTTTTCCAAAACGATTTGCCGGATTTGGACTCTTTGGTGATTTATCGGTCTCGCATTGCACTTTGCAGGATTAGATTCAGAATCGTGACATTTGAGTCCGAACTGTAGTAAGCCCAATGAACAAAACGGGATTCCTTCCAGGATGTTCATGGACGTCTGTAGCCCCTTACGATTTCTCAATGATCACCGACTTGTGAGTGGGGGGTGATTTGATCCCCTTTGACATGGATATGGGCCAGTGGGAGGCGGCCTGGATCTACCTGCTTGGTGCAAGCCCGCCTCTATCCAGACTAGCTATGGTCTGATACAGCTGGTTCTACGAGTGCTTCCACAGGAGTCAGCCTAAGACTCAGGAGGAGATATAGCAGTACACCTAGGGCTTCTTGATATACCTTCTCGGTTCCACCTTGTTCGCAAATAGGTGGAATACCGTAGGCTTGTATCTGTTGAGCGCCCTTGTGACGTTGCCTCGGGTCTGGTTTTATGACTGGGTAGAGCCAGCCTTACCACCCTCTATGGCTACATGAGCTCTAGTTCCCGCATGAAGGGGAACAAGGTTGGAGGTTATTAGAGAGCCTAGGAGGTACACACTACACTATAGTTTCTGTTTCTTTCTTATTCTTTCTACTTTGCTTTTTTTACTTTCATATTGGTCCATGCATTGTGCTTTGTGCTTTGCACTTTCTATTTAAAACTAGCCACACAATGTACCTTCTACTGTGCACTTTATGTTTACTATCTATTCGCACATATGGATTCACACTTTATCTGTTCACATATATTGATTCAGTACTGCTCTATCCTTACAGCTCTGGGCTTATGCTTATTTCCTGGCCCTCGCCCCAGTATCGGCAGAGGAGATAGCATCGGTCATGCCCTACTCATGGCAGTATGATGGTAGGTGCAGGGGCCAGCGCCTCGACGCCATGACATTCACTTACTTCTGTCGATATTTTGACATGGTGGTAGCCTGCGAGGTAATCCGAAAACATATAATTCTGCTTTATTTCAATCGTGATTGTTTTGATTCATACTCTGACAACTAATAACAACTAACAAATTATAACTTCTCCATTTACAGATCACGTGGTAGTCGTGCGCGGTGATACCGGCTGGAGTCAGGGACCAATACGCTGGGGCTTGGGCTACCTTGCGGTACCGGATCCTGCTGGAGGGTCCATTCTGCCAGGCTTGGTTTCTGTGTGAGTGTTTTGTATGCTAGACCATGGGCCTACCTGCCCTAGATGTTCCTGCTCCGCCCCCAGTATCGATGAGGTCAGCCGATAGCCTCTCAGTCGAGGCTATCATTCAGTTCATGGTGGGGCTGGATATAGACTACTTCCGGTGAGATAGAGACTACACAACCTTCCTCAAGACTCACCTCATGCCACCTTTGACTAGAGTCTGTGCCGGCGATGCTACAGGTGTTCCCTTTATCGTGGAGGCTGTCTAGGAGGCCGAGGATGATGTTGGAGAGGCCCTTCCCATTGTACATGAAGCCAGTTGGCCGGCGATTACTACTATGATTCTCTGCGGATGACCGAACGGGACGACCTATTAGATCCTGATAGAGCCACCAGTGGCGGAGCATGGATATGTGAGAGCCCCGGGTGCACCTTAGGTATGGACCACACTTGACAACTTGCATCCCTCATTTTCCCTTTCAGATACTGATTATTCAACTTCACTTGCAGGTGCCCATAATGTACACAGAGGGCCTCCTTCAGCTGGTTGCTTCTCTAGTTCACATGGTGCAGAGAAGGGAGATGCTGCTCACACTTCATGGTATCCAGGTATACTTCTCTTCCTTTGGCACATTGCATTGCTTTCTACACTGCACTGATGCACTAACACTGCACTGATATGCCATACTCCCACAGATATAGTGATATGTATTCTGACACTGCCTCATGCTGTACTGACACACTGCACTCATGTTGAATCTAGCTTCTGCACGATACTCATACTGCAAACTACATTCTGCCACAATATATAATGTGTTTGATCCTCTGATATTTTTTTTCCAGGTTCCATCGGCATCGAGGGCACCAACGGCAGTGGCAGCCGCAGCACCAGCACCGGTGGCACCTTCTCCAACAGTAGGGAGGAGAGGTAGGCAGGCCCCAAAAAGTGACTGAGACGAGGTTTCGAGGCTGAGGCAGGGGCAAAGGTACTTGTGGTCGGAGTAGCGAGGCCAAGACAGAGGACACCTTATTTCCCTCGGAGCCAGTTTTGAGCGGCCACGGTACTGAGACTAGCGGCACTGAGGAGGCGGTGAGCCGACGCTCTGAGTCCGAGAGCAAGGATGATGATGCCAGCTCAGGGTCCGGTTGCGAGGAGGATGCTGAGGCTGGCTCTACACCAGAGAGTGGAGATAGCGGTGCCAGCTCTGGGTCGAAGTCCGATTCTAATAGCAGTGCTAACAGAGACAGTGCTCCTGAGTCCCCTCCGAGGAAAAGGACTAAGAGGGCCTCTCGAGCTTGATGTGATTGGCGTAGATTTTGGTACTATTTTTCTTAGTTTCTTTTATTTTGGTAGCTTAGCACATGTATAGCTTCAGATAGGTCTTTACTTTTTATTTTTGAAAACTTGTATTCTCTTGTTTGCAAAAACTATGATCTAGGTAAAACCCTGGAGTTTTATAAAAAGAGCTTTATTTTTGCATCATGAGCACCACACTTGTATAAAAATGAAAATGGAATTGACATTGAAACTGAAACTGCTTGTATTTGAATGATGTTCTCAACTAGGTAATGAGCCAACGACCGACTGAAATAGAACACATAACTCGATAAACTGAAAACAAAGTAAAAACAACTTAACACAGCTATTGACACTTGCTAAAAATAAAAAACTCAAAACAAGACCTAAAAACACAAAAACTGGAAAAAAGCCAGACTGCTAAATTGCCAGGCCCACAACAGTGGACGGTTGGCCTATAAAGGTGGTCGGGCGGCCAGTTGTGATGATTCCTCAGCTGGCTGAGAGCTGGCATCCACTCACAGCCTTATCTCTTACAAAAGGTCTTTCTTCGCAATATCTTTGATAGAACCCCATTTTTGCTATTGTTTCTGCCACAAATGGAGATATTCCTTGCCGAGAAGCTTAAAGACTGGATAGCCACTTTGGACGGCTTGAAAAAGGTAAATTTATGAGGTTTCAGCATAAACACGCTTTTTCCGTTGAGCCGTACTTCACTTTGTTTTTTGTTTCTCCATGTCGTGGTCCAATGTTAGGACCCAATTACACATGTATTTCGCTTCGGGGCACAGGAAATGTGTCCAGCTCTTAAAGAATTTTAAGCACTGATGGAGTCCCAGCACGATAAGAAGATCATGCCTCCGCCCTGTTTTGGCCATGCCCAAGCTTTGGGACGGATGTGTGGGCTCACTTTGCACGAAGCTTGATCTTTGGCTCATGACGGGACATAGATATACCCAGCTTGATTCATCGATTTTCCAACATTGGCGACAGAGGTGACCTCCTCTGGTGAGATTATCGGCAACATACCCTCTATTTATGTATGCTCGCACACTCCTGTAGGCACCCCATTTTTGACCGACCGTAAGACTCAGACGTCACCGATTGAGCGCTTGGTGGTGTTGCATATCGTGCTCGTTCAGAGGTTTCAGAGTCTCGGCTGCAAGCCTTGCCTTCGGACTTCTGGACTCTTTCATGCTTTGCCTCGGTTTGCGAACCGGGCTCTATTTTCTCTGTTTTCTCTTCCCGAAGGGAGGGAGAGGTCCCGTAGATCATCTCTCAGTGGCCGTAGGCTACGTTTCGTGGTCGTAGGCCATTTTGCCCGTTTGGAGTCCGGTTTCCGGTTTTTCGGAGCCGTTGGCCGTGTGCCTCGGTTCGGGACCGCTTAACCACCTCCGTTTGCTCCGGCTTTTGGCATACATCTTGTTTGCTCCCTTTTGAGGGACACTGTGACCCGAAAAACCAACTTCGTGGTCGAGCGTCACTTTCGGAGCCTAACAGCCAGTTTTCGGGGCCTCGGGCTGCGCGTTTCAGCCCCCGAACCTTCATTCTGCATCGGTTTGGGTTCATTTTTGGCAGGGACCTCTGTTTCATTGCTAGGAAGGTCATAGAAGGATGGGAGGCCAGTAATTGTTCTGTTAGCCAACTTTATCCCTTTATCGCCCTCCGTCGCCCGTTCTTTCTCACTTCAAAGCCAATGTTGACCACCCTTGGGCCATTTTCTTGCACCCTAAACCCCATATTTGTGATGTACACATCTGGGAGGGCACCAATATTTGGTGGCCGGCCAGTAATTGCTTTTGAACCTTTTGAACCCCTCCTAAAAGTGGGTTGTTCTCTCTCCTGGTTCACTATCTCCAGTTTTTGACCACATGATTGTGTTGTGCACACATGGGAGGCCACCAATTTGGTATGGCCGGCCACTAATCCTCATTGAACCTTTTGACCCTTTGCCGGCCGGCCATGGGAAGAGCCGGCCGGCCACCTGCAACCTCAATAACTGGCCAGCCAGAATCCTTGCATCAAGTACAGTGCAGATACACCCTCCTTTTCCCCCCAGATTCTGTATCCGGGGGGGGCATTTTTGGGGGAAAACTTGATTGATTTCCCTCCATTTTTTACATCCTTTTTCCCCCCTCTTTTTTCCTATATAGCAGGCCCTTCAGCTGCATATTTAGGGTTACAAAAATTCCCCCCAAGCCTCTTGCCTTGTATCTCTCTCTCTCTATATTTCCAAGCTTCAAACCCTCAAGCCCTACACCATTTCCACACCACCACCTAGCACCGCATCACCATCATCCATTCCAGCAGCTTCAGGGCTATTTTCAGAACTAAGGAGCCACCAAACTCAAGCCAAGGAGCTGTCAAAGATTGGTCTTCAAGGGTGAGTTCCTATTCCCCTCTTTTGTGCTTTATTTTGTTCAATACATTAGCCATACTTGCTTGCTGTTTTGGGCTCCGACCCTAACTGGAACTAGACTTATTTTGAGCTATTTTTCATGTTTGTTTAAAGGCCTCTCACTGTTTGAGGTCTCCTTGTTGCACTTGCTTCATTGCCTCTCTTGTATGCCATTTTCTTGTGTATTATTTTTGGCCTATGTATAAATTGTTTTGAGGCATGTAATAAACTGTAAAGTTTATTATTTTGAGTCCTTATTCAACATTGTTGAAGGGCTCATCACTATTTGAGGCTTCCATTTGCCACTTGCCTTTATATCTCTCTTTTGGCTCCATTTTTGCATGATTTGTTAGCCTCTTATGATTCTGTTTTTGAGCTTTGGTCCGAACTATAAATGGCCTTATTTTGACCCCATATTCATGTTTCATTATGGGTATTTTACTGTTTGAGGCATCCTTTTTGTACTTTGTGTTATAGCTCTCTTTTTGGCCTCGTTTTGCATAGTATTTTGAGCATACTTGTGCACTGTTTTGGGTTTGATCATAAACTGAAAAATGCCATGTTTTGGGACCCTCTTCAACATTGTTGAAGGGCCCTCTCTTGTTTCGGGCCAGAAGTTGTGACTTGCTTCTTTATCTCACATCTAGGGCCATTTTTGCATATTGGTTTAGCCCGATTTGTGTTCATTGTTTGGTCTTGCTTAAAACTGGAAACATGATTTTTTTGGGGGTGACTTGAATCTGTCTTCACATTTCATGTTCAAATAATGCATGTTTTGTATAGCTATAGGCCAATGCATAGGCCTAGTTTCGTATTTCGGTTTCATTTCATGCATCGGGAGCCATGTTTCCATGATTCGGGACTGTTTTGGGTCATATTTTAGTGCTGAAATTTGCATGGTTGTATGCCATATTCCATGCCTTGCCATGTCTTGTTAGAGTGGCATTTTGTGCCTTAGGATCGGTCCTCGGTTTGCGTGCATGTGTGTAAGCATTTCGAGTGTCTCATTTTCACCTCATGGCCTCTTATGTGAGTGTGGCTGAGGTCCACTCATGTTGGTGTAAGTCCATTGTGCATTGTGTATGCCATTTCATTTCATAGCATTGCGTATGCTAGGTTGTATGTTAGCGCATTGTGTATGCCATGTTATCTCGTGCATCGTGTATGCCATTTCATAGCATTGTGTATGCTAGGTTGTATATTAGTTGCATTCATGCATGTCATGCATATCACTTTGTGCTCGGGATAGGAGTTAGCCCGACCACGGGAAACGAGGGACGTTTCGTACTTCGACTGACGGAACGTGTCTCAATTCCCAGTCACCGACACTCCGGATTATCCATGATGGAGTTTAGGTTTTGTTGTGTTTATGTGTGCATTCATTCCATATTGAGTCGTGCAATTCGACTCCTCGGCCGTCATGCATCGAGATGCGTGATTGGTGGCACGAGGATCGAGGCATGCATACATTTGTGAAAATACATTGCCATGCCCCTTTCCTGCTCTCTGTTGCAGCAAATCAAGAATCAACAGTCTTCCGGGGCTTTGCGCGCTTTCCAAAAAATATTGCGACAACAGAGGCTAATTGGGGCATCACAGTGGATTTCTGTGCAAAGGCGACCCGGACATGCATCATCCATCATCTGAGGAAGAGTTAAGGCAGTCCCTGGCTTGCATGCCAGTTTATCATTTTCTTAGTTAATTTGATAATTAATTAGGATTTTTGTACATATTTGGACTGTATTATTTATTCGGACTGTATTATTTGGGACTGTATTATTCTTTCGGACCCTCTGCGCGAGGGCACAACCGTAATAAGTGTGCGTGTGTGTGATGTATGTCTTCGAACCCCACGTCTTTCTCCCTTTTATTTACCCGCTTATGATGGTTAGATTAGGGCATGTTTCAATTAGCATACAGTATGATAGCATGTTTGCATTCATTCATCTGCTTTGCATGCACAGGGCTCGGCGCATCATACTAACTGCATTGTATTTTCAATTCTAAGTTGAATACATGTTAGCTGTAGCATTTCATATGCCATGTTTAGAATAGCCGAGCCTGCTATAGTTGCATTTTTGCATGTGTTGCATTAGGCATTTCTGTATAATTAGGATCATGCATGCATTTCTAATTAGTTTCTGTTTTGTCTTGGAGTACTCGGTAAGTTTTATGCTTTAGCATCCTTGCATGCGTGTGAGTGACTGCCATGAATAGCATGCTTACCATGAGGCTATTTGCTTATGTGATATAACTGCCTGAATGCCTGTGGGTGAAGGTTGGGTTATTTGGATTGGAACAAATCATCAAATGTGTGTTTTAAGCCCACTAGATAGTGGCAAAATCATGTTTTCTAAGCCCACCCGAGTGTGACAAATCCACGTCTTAGCCTACTTGCGAGTAGCACCATCAAACCATCTTTCAAAAACACACATGAAATGTTTTGTTCCAATTCAGGCGATCCATTCTATACTTGTATGCTGTGCGCATCACATAGTAAATCTAGGCTAACAACCGGAATAAGAACACACAATGTTTTTCAAAAATAGATATCATGGTTAGTAGAGGCCGATCTTTGATCGGGCGAGCGGGGGTGCTCACGATGTGACCTTCCCCAATCGTACCGAAGTTCTCGAGCCAAGGCAACTTTGGTGATGACGGACACGTGGCCTGAGGCAACGAGTTAGGGTTTCCTAAATTTCCCCAAAATAAAATATTTAGGTGGCGACTCTGTATCTGGCAAAGCAGTCCATATTTGGCACTTCTTTCAAAAATCTGTTTTCTCAAAACGATTTGCCGGATTTGGACTCTTTGGTTCAGATTACGAACCGTGAAAATTTGAGAGTCCGAAGCTGTAGTGAGCCCAGTATCGAACGGAACGGGGGGACTCGTTCCTCCTGGGGGCGTTCGGGGACGTCTACAGTTTCTGGCGACTCCGCTGGGGATTTAGAGAACATGACTCAAACTCATGATATC
Source organism: Camellia sinensis (assembly GCF_004153795.1). Lineage (NCBI taxonomy): Eukaryota > Viridiplantae > Streptophyta > Magnoliopsida > Ericales > Theaceae > Camellia > Camellia sinensis. Next base: position 31,023 of record NW_021033192.1, on the reverse strand, counting down.
TTGTTTTGATTACACTTATGTGTTTCTTTGCATTGCATTTGCATTGGTGCGCCTAGGACACCGTGTTTGCCATCTGCTATTCCTAAACGGTTTGCCGGAGGCTTGTCTTGTCAAGGCATGACCATAAGGCTGACCGGTTGTGGGCTCTGCCAGTATGGGAACACAAACCCCGATTTTACCGGGGCACCCTTTTGACTATTCGACCTAGTGCATATTCGGAATCCGTAGTGACCATTCCAAACTAGGACAGGTTGCTTACCCGATAGGTTGTTTGAAACCGCTGCGTGCATAGTGAAACTCTAGCTCCTGACAAAATAGGACAGGGAAATCCTACCCCACCATAGGGGTGTTTTGGCTCTCATTTTCTTGTTATGTGCTTTTAGAGTGCGTCTCTACAAGAATGCATGTATCAGTTTACAAGTTTGGGCATCAGGCCTGCGGGCACCAGTTCAGTGTTTCTGGGTATCAAGGGCCTGCGGGCACTAGTTCAGCATTTTAGGAATCAGTTATATCTGCGGGTATCAGATTCAGTTTTGGGGGCAGTAATTTTGGGAACAGTGATCAACAGTCGAATGCAGTTATTCAGTTATGCTCATGTCTGTATTAGTGGGATTGGGCTGAGATGCCGCATGTTTTCTCTTTCAGGGGGGGGGGGTTGAGAGACTTGGTTCAGAGCAACCAGTGTTCTCCTTTGCTGAGGCAAGACAGATAATAGGCTCACCGATTCTTCAGATCCGTTAGTCACCAGTCCGGTCCATCTGATCCGTCAGTCACCAGTCACATCACCTCTGTTCAGTTCAGCAAAACTCGTGATGACGCAAAATTCGGAAGAAATTATGGCAGCCGCATCAGACCAAGGAATCACATTGCAAGGTGATACCGATGTTGAAGTGCCACACCCACCCAGGTCACCTGCCGCACATCCGATCTGGGAACCCCAGTTATGTCAAACCCGTGAGCCCACCACATTCGAGTTGATGGGAATGATTGGTGACCTTCAAAGATCTATGGCGGATCTAGCCTGTGGAATGTCGGCTCCGCTACCAACCACATCATATGTCAGGAACTTCATACCGGAGGAGCCCCCGCTACTGGGACGAATTGTAATCGAACTTAGCCAACCTGAAGCCATCCCAAGTTCCGGCAATGGCATGTCAACAACAACGGGGCTCCGCTCTAAGGTAGCAACTCAAACCTTTTACCAAGCCGAGGCGAGTGGTAAGAACAAGATGAAGGTGGACACCGATCCCTACGAGCAACTCCTGTGGGCTGTTGAGGCTTTGAAAGCTGGAGGATTGAATAAACAGCACGTGTTCGCTGTTGCTGTAAAAACTGTGGATGACATCTTCCCAACTCAGGCCGAGAGTAGTTTAAGCCAGAGGGAAAATCGAGATGGGGACCGTCGTACCAGAACAGTTCCTTCCAATCCTAACCCTGCACCTAGAAAAGATCAGAGAGCCAAGGCAGCACCTGTTGACCCTTTTTCGAGTGCGCCCAGCAAAAGTCAGCAAGCCTCGAAGTATCCGCCCCGAGGTCGCAGGGTCTTCCATGCCCTCTACATGCCTTTGTCTAAGGCCCTTCAAATCCTCGTTAAGAAAGGGCATCTAAAGCCCCTGGAGCCGCAGCCATTACCAAAGAACCTCCCTCTCTCACACAACCCAGCTGACTACTGTGCATACCATCAGCAAACCGGTCACAGCACCGACAACTGCTTCCGTCTTCGCCATGAAGTGCAAGATTTGATTGACAATGAAGTCATCCTCCCTCCAAGCTCGGCAAAGTCTGTCACCACCGGGATGTTGGATTTCAAGGGTAATGCAAGTATGTGATCAAGGGTTGGAACACCTGCGGGCGGCGCGCGGTTTACCTCGGATGTGACGTATGGCACGCACTATTTTGAGCATTTGCGAATGCTAGTTTTGTAGTTTCTGACTTGGGTGTTGAGTCAGTTCTGTAGTTTTGTTTTGAGTCTGTCTTGTTGCATCGAGTCAGTCCTGTTGTATAGGAGTCGGGTGATTCCGGGGGGTGTTGCCTCGGACATCACCATTTTGTTTTGTATTTGTCTTTTCGTTTTGTTTTGAGTCTGTTTCTGTCAGGGAGCCAGTTGTGCCAACAGATTTTGAATGAAACAGCAGTGGTTTTTCATGCTTTTGTGTCTTTTCTGTGCCTTGAACTCATTGCATTGACCTAAGTTTTTTTAGAACTTTTTTTCTAACACTGCGGTGAAAACGAAGAGGAAGGAATTCCTCGAGTTTTGCAAAAATTTGATCAATTGAAAGAAAGAGAGGCATGCTAAGCCCTTAATGAATGAAATCATTCTTGTTAGTGTGAGTACTGGGAAGGATCCTGGCTTGATCCAAGATTGGTTCTACACTGTCTTCAGCGCGAGTGACTGGTCGCTTTCTTAAAAGATTTCAAAAAAAATGTTTTGCGCGGTCCTGCGAAGACCTGTGTGGAATCGCTCTTGAGATTGTGCAGCCTAGGATCGCTCTCAACCTCGAGACTCGACCCCTTGCTTTCAAACCTCAAACTCGGCCTCGGAAAGTTCAAAGGTCAACTATAATGTGAGGCCTGTGCGGCCAGATTCGAAGCAGCCCTCGGACTAGGGGCAAGGAAAGTCAGATAAAGAAGATCAAGTGTTTTCAAAGGAAGCTTGCGAAGCTAGATCAATAGCCCTCAAACTAGGGGCAAAACTGTTAGATGTGCTTGAAGAGTCAAAAAATTGGGATGTTTCTCAAGCTAACAAAGATCGGCAAGAATGCCAAATCCCAGAGGGGAAGAAAGAAGAAAGTATTGCTGAAGAAAAACTGAGTTCCGATCTACAACACTAGGGGCAAATTCAGCCCCCCCATTGGATAGACTCCTACATCATCAACGAACAACAGCCATTCTCTTGGATTCAGACGGATTCGAGATCTCAGAACCATTTGACATGGACCAAGCTACACTTTTACCCTTGAGAGGCTCGCTAGGCCGAAAACCCAGAAGGGCGACCCAGGCAAAAGTTAGAGCGAGACACAAAATGCAAAAAGAAAAGAAAAAGAAAAATGCAAAAAATATATCAAAAAAAAAAAAGAAAGAAAAATTGAGAAAAAGAAAAAAGAAGAACAAAGCTCACAAGGCTGAAAACCCGGAAGGGCGACCTTGGCAAAAGTTAGAGCGCAAAAGGAGAGGTTAAATACCTGATGTACCTTAACCCCGAACAACGTGAGGCTTGATTCCCATCTTTGGGATACATAGGCAACTTCATTCTGAAGTCCAGTCGTAAAACAATTCGATTGTGTCCATGCGATGGTTCTGGTCACCTTTGTCTTCTCTGTATCTGAGGATTTGGTTGTGTTCGTCACTCTAAGGACTGCCTACAATGCGCTGCGGTGCCATCCAAACAAGGGGCAACTTTTCGTTGCCATTCAATGCGCCGCGGTGCCGTTCAAACAAGGGGCAACTTTCCGTTGCCATGCAGTTCCCCTCAAGCAAGGGGCAATTTTCCTTCGAATCTAAAGTTGTGTATCTCAAGAGCGGGTTCCGTGCTTGTTGAGCAGTGGCCGTTTGCAAAAATAGTTTTTGAGAATTTTTAATGAAGTTGACTAATTTTCTCTCAAAAATTATTCCATTTTTCCAAAACTGGACCATTTCTTGGACCCCAAAAAGGGAAAATTTTCAGTGCTCACAGCCTAACTTGCATGATTTCAAATCAGAAAATTGAACAAGCACGTTAATCTAACTCTCATTTTGATCAAAACTGTTTTAGTAGAAAGCAAAAACAAAAAATGGTCAAAATGATGAACTAAGGGCACAGTTGACTCAGGTTTCCTGTCTTTTCCTCGTTGTCAATGCATTTGCCAGAAAGGGCACTCTACTTGCCAGAAAGGGCATCGTATTCGCCAGAAGAGGGCACAACTGAAGTTAGCAGAAAAGGGCTGAAAGCTCTCAACATCCTCCAAGCAGCGAGGTATCAAGCCAAGTGCAAAGCACGAATTGGAATGGATCGAGATGCTCCATTCCCTCATCCGGTGCATCGACAGATGTCATCGAAGGAAATAGCCGCGAGCTGATTATGTTGGGCGTGAGCCCGCAACTTCCTGTTCATCCATCAACCACCCAGGGAAGGGATAAAAAATGAGAGATTAAAGAATAGAGAGATGTGCGCTGAGAGAAAAAATGAGGAAAAGGGCTTTTTTTGCAAAAACAGAGCCTGAGGGCCGAGTGACGTGAGAATCAGAAATGAGAAAGGGTGGGAAACAATACCCGAAGAAACTGGCTCCTCGCGTACTGAGAGGTCTCTCGTCTTTGTAACACATCTGTGTGTCGTGTCTTTTGTTTTGTTTGTCGCGATTCTTGCTTTGAGTCATTCCGAGTGTGTCTCGATGCGTTTAGGTTGTTTACCTTTTCTTTTCCATTATTCAGTCGTTTTCGCTGTGTTCAGTTGTAGGCTCAATGCCCAGTTAAGAACATATTTCTTAATTTCAAAAAATTGTCTTGTGCTCAGAGTGCCGTGTCGTTCTCCACATTTGTGCAAAACAAGATTTTGTTCTTTCAAAAAAAAAAAAAATTGAAGTATATGAGCTGTGTGTTCAGAATTGCAGTACGTGAGCTGCGTGTTAAACATAAAGTATATCAGCTGTGTGTTCAGAATTGAAGTATATGAGCTGTGTGTTCTGAATTGAAGTATGTGAGCTGCGTGTTCAACATAAGGTATATGAGCTGCGTGTTCAAAAATTAAAGTATATGAGCTGTGTGTTCAGAATTGAAGTATGTGAGCTGCGTGTTCAACATAAACCATATGAGCTGCGTGTTCAAAAATTAAAGTATATGAGCTGTGTGTTCAGAATTGCAGTACGTGAGTTGCGTGTTCAACATAAAGTATATGAGCTGTGTGTTCAGAATTGAAGTATATGAGCTGTGTGTTCAAAATTGAAGTATATGAGTTGCGTGTTCAACATAAAGTATATGAGCAGCGCGTTCAAAAATTAAAGTATATGAGCTGTGTGTTCAGAATTACAGTACGTGGGCTACGTGTTCACCTTCAATTTGGACTGCGTGTTCAGAAAATCGGTGTTTGGGCCACGTGCATAACTCTCAATCAGTGTGGGCTGCGTGTTCACCTTCAATTCAGACTGCGTGTTCAAAGAATCAGTGTTTGGGCTGCGTGTTCAACACTAAATCAGTGTGGGCTGTGTGTTCACCTTCAATTTGGACTGCATGTTCAGAAAATCAATGTTTGGGCGGCGTGCTAAACTCTCAATCAGTGTGGGCTGCGTGTTCACCTTCAATTTGGACTGCGTATTCAGAATATCGGTGTTTGGGCTGCGTACTCAACTCTCAATCAGTGTGGGCTGCGTCTTCACCTTCAATTTGGACTGCGTGTTCAGAGAATCAATGTTTGGGCTGCGTGTTCAACTCTCAATCAGTGTGGGCTGCGTGTTCACCTTCAATTTGGACTGCGTGTTCAGAAAATCAGTGTTTGGGCTGCATGCTCAACTCTCAATCAGTGTGGGCTGCGTGTTCACCTTCAATTTGGACTGCGTGTTCAGAAAATTAGTGTTTGGGCTGTGTGCTCATGTCTCAGTCAGTGTGGGCGGCGTGTTCACCTTCAATTTGGACTGCGTTTTCAGAAAATCGGTGTTTGGGTTGCGTGCTCAACTCTCAATCAGTGTGGGCTGCGTGTTCACCTTCAATTTGCACTGTGTGTTCAGAAAATCGGTGTTTGGGCTACGTGCTTAACTCTCAATCAGTGTGGGCTGCGTGTTCACCTTCAATTTGGACTGCGTGTTCAGAAAATCGGTGTTTGGGCTGCGTGCTCAACTCTCAATCAGTGTGGGCTGCGTGTTCACCTTCAATTTGGATTGCGTGTTCAGAGAATCAGTGTTTGGGCTACGTGTTCAACTCTCAATCAGTGTGGGCTGCGAGTTCACCTTCAATTTGAACTGCGTGCTCAACTCTCACTCAGTGTGGGTTGCGTGTTCAGAAAATCGGTGTTTGGGCTGCGTGCTCAACTCTCAGTTAGTGTGGGCTGCGTGTTCACATACAATTTGGACTGCGTGTTAAGAAAATCGGTGTTTGGGCTGCGTGCTCAACTATCAATCAGTGTGGGCTGCGTGTTCACCTTCAATTTGGACTGCGTGTTCAGAAAATCGGTGTTGGGGCTACGTGCTCAACTCTCAATCAGTGTGGGCTGCGTGTTCACCTTCAATTTGGACTGCGTGTTCTGAAAATCGGTGTTTAGGCTGCGTGCTCAACTCTCAATCAGTTTCGGCTGCGTGCTCAACTCTCAATCAATGTGGGCTGCGTGTTCACCTTCAATTTGGACTGCGTGTTCAGAAAATCAATGTTTGGGCTGCGTGCTCAACTCTCGATCAGTGTGGGCTGCGTGTTCGCCTTCAATTTAGACTGCGTGCTCAGAGAATCAGTGTTGGGGCTGCGTGCTTAACTCTCAATCAGTGTGGGCTGCGTGTTCACCTTCAATTTGGACTGCGTTTTCAGAAAATCGGTGTTCGGACTACGTGCTCAACTCTCAATCAGTGTGGGCTGCGTGTTCACCTTCAATTTGGACTGCGTGTTCAAAAAATCGGTGTTTGGGCTGCGTGCTCAACTCTCAATCAGTTTGGGCTGCGTGCTCAACTCTCAATCAGTGTGGGCTGCGTGTTCACCTTCAATTTGGACTGCGTGTTCAGAAAATCAGTGTTTGGGTTGCATGCTCAACTCTCAATCAGTGTGGGCTGCGTGTTCACCTTCAATTTGGACTGCGTGTTTAGAAAATTAGTGTTTGGGCTGTGTGCTCATCTCTCAGTCAGTGTGGGCGGCGTGTTAACCTTTAATTTGGACTGCGTTTTCAGGAAATCGGTGTTTGGGTTGCGTGCTAAACTCTCAATCAGTGTGGGCTGCGTGTTCACCTTCAATTTGCACTGCGTGTTCAGAAAATCAGTGTTTGGGCTACGTGCTTAACTCTCAATCAGTGTGGGCTGCGTGTTCACCTTCAATTTGTACTGCGTGTTCAGAAATCGGTGTTTGGGCTGCGTGCTCAACTCTCAATCAGTGTGGGCTGCGTGTTCACCTTCAATTTTGATTGCGTGTTCAGAGAATCAGTGTTTGGGCTACGTGTTCAACTCTCAATCAGTGTGGGCTGCGAGTTCACGTTCAATTTGAACTGCGTGCTCAACTCTCACTCAGTGTGGGTTGCGTGTTCAGAAAATCGGTGTTTGGGCTACGTGCTAAACTCTCAGTTAGTGTGGGCTGCGTGTTCACATACAATTTGGACTGCGTGTTAAGAAAATCGGTGTTTGGGCTGCGTGCTCAACTATCAATCAGTGTGGGCTGCGTGTTCACCTTCAATTTGGACTGCGTGTTCAGAAAATCGGTGTTTGGGTTGCGTGCTTAACTCTCAATCAGTGTGGGTTGCGTGTTCACCTTCAGTTTGGAATACGTGTTCAGAAAATCAATGTTTGGGCGGCGTGCTCAACTCTCAATCAGTGTGGGCTGCGTGTTCACCTTCAATTTGGACTGCGTGTTCAGAAAATCGGTGTTTGGGCTGCGTGCTCAACTCTCAGTCAGTGTGGGCTGCGTCTTCACCTTCAATTTGGACTCTGTGTTCAGAAAATCGGTGTTTGGGCTGCGTGCAAACTCTGAATCAGTGTGGGCTACGTGTTCACCTTCAATTTGGACTGCGTGTTCAGAAAATCGGTGTTTGGGATGCGTGCTTAACTCTCAGTCAGTGTGGGCTGCGTCTTCACCTTCAATTTGGACTGTGTGTTCAGAAAATCGGTGTTTGGGCTGCGTGCAAACTCTGAATTAGTGTGGGCTGCGTGTTCACCTTCAATTTGGACTGCGTGTTCAGAAAATCGGTGTTTGGGCTGCGTGCTTAACTCTCAATCAGGGTGGGCTGCGTGTTCACCTTCAATTTGGATTGCGTGTTCAGAAATTCGGTGTTTGGGCTGCGTGCACAACTCTCAATCAGTGTGGGTTGCGTGTTCACGTACAATTTGGACAGCGTGTTCAGAAAATCGGTATTTGGGCTGCGTGCTCAACTCTCAATCAGTTTGGGCTGCGTGCTCAACTCTCAATCAGTGTGAGCTGCGTGTTCAACTTCAATTTGGACTGCGTGTTCAGAGAATCAGTGTTTGTGCTGCGTGTTCACCTTCAATTTGGACTGCGTGTTCAGAAAATCAGTGTTGGGGCTACACTCTCAATCAGTGTGGGCTGCGTGTTCACCTTCAATTTGGACTGCGTGTTCTGAAAATCGGTTTTTGGGCTGCGTGCTGAACTCTCAATCAGTTTCGGCTGCGTGCTCAACTCTCAATCAGTGTGGGCTGCGTGTTCACCTTCAATTTGGACTGCGTGTTCAGAAAATCAATGTTTGGGCTGCGTGCTCAACTCTCGATCAGTGTGGGCTGCGTGTTCGCCTTCAATTTAGAATGCGTGTTCAGAGAATCAGTGTTGGGGCTGCGTGCTTAACTCTCAATCAGTGTGGGCTGCGTGTTCACCTTCAATCTGGACTGCGTGTTCAGAAAATCGGTGTTTGGGCTGCGTGCTCAACTCTCAACCAGTGTGGGCTGCGTGTTTACCTTCAATTTGGACGGCGTGTTCAGAAAATCAATGTTCGGGCTGCGTGCTCAACTCTCAGTCAATGTGGGCTGCGTGTTCACCTTCAATTTGGACTGCGTGTTCAGAAAACCGGTGTTTGGGTTGCGTGCTCAACTCTCAGCCAATGTGGGCTGCGTGTTCGCCTTCAATTTGGACTGCGTGTTCAGAAAACCGGTGTTTGGGCTGCGTGCTCAACTCTCAATCAGTGTGGGCTGCGTGTTCCCCTTCAATTTGGACTGCCTGTTCAGAGAATCAGTGTTTGGGCTGCGTGTTCGACTCTCAATCAGTGTGGGCTGCGTGTTCACCTTCAATTTGGACTGCGTGTTCAGAAAATCAATGTTTGCGCTGCGTGCTCACCTCTCAGTCAATGTGGGCTGCGTGTTCACCTTCAATTTGGACTGCGTGTTCAGAAAGTCGGTGTTTGAGCTGCGTGCTCAACTCTCAATCAGTGTGGGTTACGTGTTCACATTCAATTTGGATTGCGTGTTCAGAAAATCGGTGTTTGGGCTGCGTGCTCAACTCTCAGTCAGTGTGGGCTGCGTGTTCACCGTCAATTTGGACTGCGTGTTTAGAAAATCGGTGTTTGGGCTGCGTGCTCAACTCTCAGTCAGTGTGGGCTGCGTGTTCACCTTCAATTTGGACTGTGTGTTCAGAAAATCGGTGTTTGGGCTGCGTGCTACCTCTCAATCAGTGTGGGCTGCGTGTTCACCTTCAATTTGGCTGCGTGTTCAGAAAATCGGTGTTTGGGCTGCGTGCTTAACTCTCAATTAGTGTGGGCTGCGTGTTCACCTTCAATTTGGATTGCGTGTTCAGAAATTCGGTGTTTGGGCTGCGTGCTCAACTCTCAATCAGTGTGGGCTGCGTGTTCACGTACAATTTGGACTGCGTGTTCAGAAAATCGGTGTTTGGGCTGCGTGCTCAACTCTCAATCAGTTTGGGCTGCGTGCTCAACTCTCAATCAGTGTGAGCTGCGTGGTCACCTTCAGTTTGGACTGCGTGTTCAGAGAATCAGTGTTTGGGCTGCGTGTTCACCTTCAATTTGGACTGCGTGTTCAGAAAATCGGTGTTGGGGCTACGTGCTCAACTCTCAATCAGTGTGGGCTGCGTGTTCATCTTCAATTTGGACTGCGTGTTCTTAAAATCGGTTTTTGGGCAGCGTGCTCAAGTCTCGATCAGTTTCGGCTGCGTGCTCAACTCTCAATCAGTGTGGGCTGCGTGTTCACCTTCAATTTGGACTGCGTGTTCAAAAAATCAATGTTTGGGCTGCGTGCTCAACTCTCGATCACTGTGGGCTGCGTGTTCGCCTTCAATTTAGACTGCGTGTTCAGAGAATCAGTGTTGGGGCTGCGTGCTTAACTCTCAATCAGTGTGGGCTGCGTGTTCACCTTCAATTTGGACTGCGTGTTCAGAAAATCGGTGTTCGGGCTACGTGCTCAACTCTCAATCTGTGTGGGCTACGTGTTCACCTTCAATTTGGACTGCGTGTTCAGAAAATCGGTGTTTGGGCTGCGTGCTCAACTCTCAATCAGTTTGGGCTGCGTGCTCAACTCTCAATCAGTGTGGGCTGCGTGTTCACCTTCAATTTGGACTACGTGTTCAGAAAATCAATGTTTGGTCTGCGTGCTCAACTCTCAATCAGTGTGGGCTGCGTGTTCACCTTCAATCTGGACTGCGTGTTCAGAAAGTCGGTGTTTGAGCTGCGTGCTCAACTCTCAATCAGTGTGGGTTACGTGTTCACCTTCAATTTGGATTGCGTGTTCAGAAAATCGGTGTTTGGGCTGCGTGCTCAACTCTCAATCCGTGTGGGCTGCATGTTCACCTTTAATTTGGACTGCGTGTTAAGAAAATCAGTGTTTGGGCTGCGTGTTCAACTCTCAATCAGTGTGGGCTGCGTGTTCACCTTCAATTTGGACTGTGTGTTCAGAAAATCAGTGTTTGGCCGCATGCTCAACTCTCAATCAGTGTGGGCTTCGTGTTCACCTTCAATTTGGACTGTGTTTAGAGAATCAGTGTTTGGGCTGCGTGTTCAACTCTCGATCAGTGTGGGCCACGTGATCACGACAAAGAGTATGAGCTGCGTGTTCAGAAATTCAAGTGCTTGAGCTGCAAACCGAAATGAGCTGTGTGCTCGGAGACAAGTTGTGTGCCCGAAGAATGGAGTTGCGTGCCCGATGAACGAGTTGTGTGCCCGGAAATGAGCTGCGTGCTCGAAAAACAAGCTATGGGCCCGAAAAATGAGCTGTATGCCTGAAAAGGAGCTGTGTGCCCGAAAAATGAGCTGTGTGCTTGGAAAATAGGCTGTGTGCCTGAAAAGGAACTGTGTGCCCAAAAACGAGCTGTGTGCCCGAAAACGAGCTGTGTGCCCGAAAAATGAGCTGTGTGCCTGAAAAGGAGCTGTGTACTCGAAAAACGAGCTGTGTGCCCGGAAATGAGCTGTGTGCCCGAAGAACGAGCTGTGTGCCCGAAAATAGCTGTGTGCCCAAAAATGAGCTGCATGCCCGAAGAATGCGCTGTGTGCCCGAGATCTACTGTCTGCCCAAAAGAGCTGTGTGCCCAGATTAAACAGAGTGTTATGTTTCGAGCTGCGTGCCAAATGAACAGAATATTGTGTTGTGGGCAGTGGACCAAACGAACAAAGTGTTGTGTTGTGAGCTGTGTGCGAACTGAATGGAATGCTATGTTGTAAGCTGTGTGCTAAGTCTTGCATTGTGCATGCATCTCATCGCGCTATTTTGCGCACCTCAATCGCACTGTCCTGTGCACTCACCTCGTCTAGGAGACCTCAAATCCTCCGGTCTAAGGAGACCTTAAATCCTGCATCATCATTCGCGCCATTTCGCGCATCGCACTTGCATTTCATCGCACTATCTTTGCGCTCCTGGTTGAGGAGACCTTAAATCCTCTAAAGGTACAATTCCTTTGGTGTTTGTCTCGCCCGAACGACTTCCAGTGGTCTGGTATAGCCACCTACCTGTGTTTACGGTGAGTTCCTAGAAGACCAACTGAGACGGTGGAAACTAGAGTTCGAATGGTTCTTGCCTAGAACGCAAAGGTTCGGGATTTCCGGGACTAAAGTCTGGTTTAAATACCCAGGGGTATATCCTCGGCTTGAAATCTGTATGGCAGCCCCATAGATTGAGATAACATGTGTATGCGTCTCAATTCTGGATACTGAATCAACCTATTCTGTCACCCTGCTGGAGAATAGGGAAAGTTGCGACCATAGTCAGGGAGAAAAGTAGTACCTGTGGTTCAACTGAGAAGAAGCGGGAGATCCCTAGCAGCATGAGGTAAGTCATTGCCAATTGCCCCTGTGAGGTACCTTCATTTCCTAGCTATTACATTGCATTTCAGTTATTACATTACAGTGCATTGCATGAATCCTCAATTTTCAAACCGGCTTCGCGTAGCGTATAAGTCCAATTATCAAACCGGCTTCGCGTCGCGTATTATCAAACCGGCTTCGTGTAGCGTATAAGTCCAATTTTCAAACCGGCTTCGCGTAGCGTATAAGTCCAATTATCAAAATCTTCCTGCATATCATTTTGCATCTTACCCCCTGCCTGAGGGCACGCCTACGGGCACATCTTTGTTTAACTCACCTGATTGTCTAAGTCTTCGGCCTTGTCAAAAATGGGTCGTCTCTGGGCTTTGACATTCACTCCCGTCACTTATGACTTTCGAGTTCTGTCAAAGAGGGGCAACTGTAGACAACCCATTTTTGACCAACCTTAAGACTCAGACGTCACCGATTGAGCGCTTGGTGGTGTTGCATATCGTGCTCGTTCAGAGGTTTCAGAGTCTCGGCTGCGAGCCTTGCCTTCGGATTTCCGGACTCTTTCATGCTTTGCCTCGGTTTGCGAACCAGGCTCTGTTTTCTCTGTTTTCTCTTCCCGAAGGGAGGGAGAGGTCCCGTAGATCATCTCTCAGTGGCCGTAGGCCACGTTTCGTGGTCGTAGGCCATTTTGCCCGTTTGGAGTCCGATTTCTGATTTTTCGGAGCCGTTGGCCGTGTGCCTCGGTTCAGGACCGCTTAACCACCTCCGTTTGCTCCGGCTTTTGGCATACATCTTGTTTGCTCCCTTTTGAGGGACACTGTGGCCCGAAAAACCAACTTCGTGGTCGAGCATCACTTTCGGTGCCTAACAGCCAGTTTTCGGGGCCTCGGGCTGCGCATTTCAGCCCCCGAACCTTCATTCTGCATCGGTTTGGGTTCATTTTTGGTAGGGACCTCTGTTTCATTGCTAGGAAGGTCATAGAAGGATGAGAGGCCAGTAATTGTTCTGTCAACCAACTTTATCCCTTCATCGCCCTCCGTCGCCCGTTCTTTCTCACTTTAAAGCCAATGTTGACCACCCTTGGGCCATTTTCTTGCACCCTAAACTCCATATTTGTGATATACACATTTGGGAGGCCACCAATATTTGGTGCCCGGCCAGTAATTGCTTTTGAACCTTTTGAACCCCTCCTAAAAGTGGGTTGTTCTCTCTCCTGGTTCACTATCTCCAGTTTTTGACCACATGATTGTGTTGTGCACACATGGGAGGCCACCAATTTGGTATGGCCGGCCACTAATCCTCATTGAACCTTTTGACCCTTGGCCGGCTGGCCATGGGAAGAGCCAGCCGGCCACCTGCAACCTCAACAACTAGCCGGCCAGAATCCTTGCATCAAGTACAGTGCAGATACACCCTCTTTTTCCCCCCTGATTCTGTATCCGGGGGGGGCATTTTTGGCGGGAAACTTGATTCATTTCCCTCCATTTTTTCCCACCTTTTCCCCCCCACTTTTTTCCTATATAGCAGGCCCTCCAGCTGCATATTTAGGGTTACAAAAGTTCCCCCCAAGCCTCTTGCCTTGTATCTCTCTCCCTCTATATTTCCAAGCTCCAAACCCCCAAGCCCTACACCATTTCCACACCACCACCTAGCACCACATCACCATCATCCATTCCAGCAGCTTCAGGGCTATTTTCAGAGCTAAGGAGCCACCAAACTCAAGCCAAGGAGCTGTCAAAGATTGGTCTTCAAGGGTGAGTTCCTATTCCCCTCTTTTGTGCTTTATTTTGTTCAATAAATTAGCCATACTTGCTTGCTGGTTTGGGCTCCGACTCTAACTGGAACTAGGCTTATTTTGAGCTATTTTCTTGTTTGTTTAAAGGCCTCTCACTGTTTGAGGTCTCTTTGTTGCACTTGCTTCATTGCCTCTCTTGTATGCCATTTTCTTGTGTAGTATTTTTGGCCTATGTATAAATTTTTTTGAGGCATGTCATAAACTGTAAAGTTTCTTATTTTGAGCCCTTCTTAAACATTGTTGAAGGGCTCATCACTGTTTGAGGCTTCCATTTTCCACACTTGCCTTTATATCTCTCTTTTGGCTCCATTTTTGCATGATTTGTTAGCCTCTTATGCTTCTGTTTTTGAGCTTTGGTCCGAACTATAAATGGCCTTATTTTGACCCCATATTCATGTTTTATTAAGGGTCTTTTACTTTTTGAGGCATCCCTTTTGTACTTTGTGTTATAGCTCTCTTTTTGGCCTCGTTTTGCATAGTATTTTGAGCATACTTGTGCACTGTTTTGGGTTTGATCATAAAATGAAAAATGCCATGCTTTGGGTCCCTCTTCAATATTGTTGAAGGGCCCTCTCTTGTTTGGGGCCAGCAGCTTTGACTTGTTTCTTTATCTCACATCTAGGGCCATTTTTGCATATTGCTTTAGCCCTATTTGTGTTCATTTTTTGGTCTTACTTAAAACTGGAAACATGCTTTTTTTGGGGTGGCCTTGAATCTATCTTCACATTTCATGTTCAAATAATGCATGTTTTGTATAGCTATAGGCCAATGCATAGGCCTAGTTTCGTATTTCGGTTTCATTTCATGCATCGGGAGCCATGTTTCCATGATTCGGGACTGTTTTGGGTCATATTTTAGCCCTGAAATTTTCATGCTTGTATGCCATATTCCATGCCTTGCCATGTCTTGTTAGAGTGGAATTTTGTGCCTTAGGATCGGTCCTCGGTTTGCGTGCATGTGTGTGGGCATTTCGAGTGTCTCATTTTCACCTCACGGCCTCTTATGTGAGTGTGGCTGAGGTCCAATCATGTTGGTGTAAGTCCATTGCGCATTGTGTATGCCATTTCATTTCATAGAATTGCGTATGCTAGGTTGTATGTTAGCGCATTGTGTATGCCATGTTATCTCGTGCATCGTGTATACCATTTCATAGCATTGTGTATGCTAGGTTGTATATTAGTTGCATTCATGCATGTCATGCATATCGCTTTGTGCTCGGGATAGGAGTTAGCCCGAGCATGGGAAACGAGGGACGTTTCGTACTTCGACTGACAGAACGTGTCTCAATTCCCAGTCACCGACACTCCGGATTATCCATGATGGAGTTTAGGTTTTGTTGTGTTTATGTGTGCATTCATTCCATATTGAGTCGTGCAGTTCGACTCCTCGGCCATCATGCATCGAGATGCGTGATTGGTGGCACGAGGATCGAGGCATGCATACATTTGTGAAAATACATTGTCATGCCCATTTCCTGCTCTCTGTTGCAGCAAATCAAGAATCAGCAGTCTTCCGGGGCTTGGCGCGCTTTTCAAAAAATATTACGAAACAGAGGCTAATTGGGGCATCACAGTGGATTTCTGTGCAAAGGCGACCCGGACATGCATCATCCATCATCTGAGGAAGAGTCAAGGCAGTCCCTGGCTTGCATGCCAGTTTATCATTTTCTTAGTTAATTTGATAATTAATTAGGATTTTTGTACATATTTGGACTGTATTATTTATTCGGACTGTATTATTTGGGACTGTATTATTCTTTCGGACCCTCTGCGCGAGGGCACAACCGTAATAAGTGTGCGTGTGTGTGATGTATGTCTTCGAACCCCACGTCTTTCTCCCTTTTATTTACCCGCTTATGATGGTTAGATTAGGGCATGTTTCAATTAGCATACAGTATGATAGCATGTTTGCATTCATTCATCTGCTTTGCATGCACAGGGCTCGGCGCATCATACTAACTGCATTGTATTTTCAATTCTAAGTTGAATACATGTTAGCTGTAGCATTTCATATGCCATGTTTAGAATAGCCGAGCCTACTATAGTTGCATTTTTGCATGTGTTGCATTAGGCATTTCTGTATAATTAGGATCATGCATGGATTTCTAATTAGTTTCTGTTTTGGCTTGGAGTACTCGGTAAGTTTTATGCTTTAGCATCCTTGCATGCGTGTGAGTGACTACCATGAATAGCATGCTTACCATGAGGCTATTTGCTTATGTGATATAACTGCTTGAATGCATGTGGGTGAAGGTTGGGTTATTTGGATTGGAACAAATCATCAAATGTGTGTTTTAAGCCCACTAGATAGTGGCAAAATCATGTTTTCTAAGCCCACCCGTGGGTGGCAAATCCACGTCTTAGCCTACTTGCGAGTAGCACCATCAAACCATCTTTCAAAAACACACATGAAATGTTTTGTTCCAATTTAGGCGATCCAGTCTATACTTGTATGCTGTGCGCATCACATAGTAAATCTAGGCTAACAACCAGAATAAGAACACACAATGTTTTTCAAAAATAGATATCATGGTTAGTAGAGGTTGATCTTTGATCGGGCGAGCGGGGGTGCTCACGAAGTGACCTTCCCCAATCGTACCCAAGTTCCCGAGCCGAGGCAACTTTGGTGATGACGGACATGTGGCCTTAGGCAACGAGTCAAGGTTTCCTATATTTCCCCAAAATAAAATATTTAGGTGGCGACTCTGTATCTGGCAAAGCAGTCCATATTTGGCACTTCTTTCGAAAATCTGCTTTCTCAAAATGATTTGCCGGATTTGGACTCTTTGGTTCAGATTACAAACCGTGACAATTTGAGAGTCCTGAGCTGTAGTGAGCCCAATATCGAACGGAACGGGGGGACTCGTTCCTCCAGGGGGCATTCGGGGACGTCTACAACTCCCTTCTTGCCTCTAGTCATGGTGGAGCCAGCATTAAGGTGATCGAAGTGGCTCAATGCCTGAAGGAGGGTAAGTGCTACATTGGTTTAGCACTATTACTCGATTTGTAAGGAGTCCACTATTTCTTCAAGTATTGTTTCCCACCCTTTTTCATTTATGCTCACATCACTCGGCACTCACTCTCCATTTTCTCTCAAGCCCTTTCCTTACTTTTCACTCTATATGCATCTCTCTATTCTTTAATCTCTCTTATTTTTCATCCCTTCCCAGGTATGGCTAATGGATAAGCTGAAAGTAGTGGACCCTTGCCCTGAGTATTCCGGCCGAGCTTACTTCTTCTGCCAACGGCTGGTAGACTTTCCCTCAGAGGGATGGTGGTGTGACTGGATGTGCAGCAGATCTGCAGGTGACATCTCCTGGCGTTGCCTCTAGCTTAATTTGAGTGAGATGAGTTATAGCATGTCTCCTCAGTCAGGTGTAGAGATAATTGGCCTCACACACTGCGTGTTCTATTTCCCTCTCTGATTCAGACGTTAGTTTGGACTTGATTAGATTCACCCAGATGAAAGGGTAGAATACAAGGCTTCATTTTCCATTCATCCTTCACACTTGCCCCGGTATCTCGTTGCTTGGAGAATGAGAGAGCTTTTGGCCCCTGCCAATAGTTTCAGTTATGCCCTATTCGACGAGTGCTTGGGTTAGCTCGAGGATAAGGCACAAGCGGGGCCAACTTTGGCGACAGAGACTTCTGCAAGCACCAACGAAATACGCAGGAACACCTGACTCATCTATGCCCTAGTTTATTGCTGTGACTTTTATTTTCAAGTTTTTATGATGGAAAAGTAACTTTGATTTAATCAGAGAGTTGGAGAATGTACTTGGTGTTAAAATCAAAGGAATTAAAGATGTGAGCGCTGAAAATTTTCCTTTTGGTCCCAAAATGGTCTAAGTTGTAAAAAGTATAATTTTGAGCATATCCACTTTTATTAAAACTTTTCAAAACAATTTTCGAAAATGATCACTGCCTGACACACACGGAATCAGTCCTCAAGATGCACAACCCCGAATCGAAAAATCATAACACTGTTACTGCACTTCATTCCAACTGGCCGTTCTGCTAAAATGGAGATAACCACAACAAAGGTGACAAAAGATGGACAAAGATGGCCAGATCAAAATGAATAAATAGGACAGTTGAGTTACGAGACGATTATGGTCGAACTTCAGGATGAAGTTTCCTACGTATCCTAAAGATCGGAATTATGCCTTGCGAGCTCAGTATTTTTTTTTATTTCTAATTTTTCATGTTCTAATTTTTGCCTAGGTCGCCCTTCCAAGTTTTTGGCTTAGCGAGCCTCCCAAAGATAATATTTATTCAACTTGTCCATATTGATCGGCTGTGAAAACTCTAGGCCATCTAGGTTCATGAGAATAATCACCTCTCCTGACTAGATAGATTTGATGATATAAGGATCAGTCCAATTAGGTCTGAACTTGCCCCTAGGATCATGGATGGGAGCTCGATTGTCTTTGAGCACTATATCCCCTTCTTTGAGATTCTTGGACTTGACCTTCTTGTTGAAAGCCCTAGCAATTCTGTGCTGGTAGCTCTGGATATGATATAATGCCTTCAGCCTTCTCTCGTCAGACAACATCAATTCTTCAAACATGCTCTGCTGCCAATCCGCCTCTCCTATCTGACACTCAGCCATAATTCGCAACGACGGTCCTTCAATCTCATATACTAAAGAATAGGGGGTTGCTCCAGTCTCCGTTTGCTTGAGAAACAACCAAGTTTGAGTCTCCGATAACATCCAACCTTATTGCCCTCAGTTCTAGGGCAGCGTCTAAACCAACAATACAGGCCTCATATTCTTCCTTGTTATTGGACACTTTGAACTGGAGTTTGAATGCTAGGGGTATATGGGAATCATCGGGTGCTAACAAGTAGTGCCTCAATTTCCTGGTGGCCCATACCAAGGCTAAGCAAGCTTTTTCCAGGGGAGTATAGCGGGTTTCATAGTTCAGCATCTTCTTGCTCAAGTAGTAGATGGCCTTTTCCACTTTATCTTCTGATTCTTGAGCAAGCATACATCCCATGGTTGCATCTGTTATCGGTAAATACAAAATCAAAGGCTTCCCTGGCTCTGGTGGAAACAACACATGTGGATTCTGGAGGTACTATTTGACTTGTTCGAAGGCGAACTGACATTGATTGTCCCGCCAGAACTTCTTTTCTTTATTCAGGAGACCAAACAGTGGTTCACAAGTCAAAGTTAATTTGGAAATAAATCGTCTTATGAATTGCACTTTGCCCAGAAAGTCACGCACCTCCTTTTCAGTCCTCGGTGGTGGAATTTCTAAGATAGCCTTGATTTTGGAAGGATCCACTTCAATTACCCTCCTGCATGACAAAAAATCCCAGTATTTTCCCTGTTGTTACGCCGAAGGTGCATTTTTTCCAGTTTAACCTCCGTATTCCCTGATCCGTTGAAAGAATTTTTTTAGTGCTGTGTAATGGCCTTCTCGCTCTTTGGACTTGACAATCATGTCGTCCACATATGCCTCAACATCTTTGTGGATCATGTCAAGCAAGATGGTAGTCACAGTCCTCTGATAGGTAGCCTCAGCATTCTTCAACCCAGAAGGCATGACTCGGTAGCAGTACGTACCCCATGGTGTGGTGAAAGTAGTCTTTTCTCTGTCTTCCAGTGCCACCAGAATCTGATTGTACCCAGAAAATCAATCCATAAATGAAAGCAAGACATGGCCAGTAGTAAATTCTACCAACATGTTTATGCGCGGTAGTGGAAAGTCATCATTCAAACACGCTTTGTTTAGGTCTCTGAAGTCGACGGTAACCTGAATTTTGCCGTCTTTTTTCAGAACTAGGACAATATTGGCCAACCAGGCCAGATACTCAGATACTAACAAGAATCCTACATCAATCTTCTTGGTGACCTCTTCCTTGATTTTCAGTGCCCAATCCGGATGAACTCTACGCAGTTTTTGTTTGACTGGTCGGGTCTCAGGGTCAAGAGGGATCTGGTGCTGTACGATCTCACAGTCGATTTCAGGCATGTCTTCGTAGGACCACGCGAAAACATCTTTGAAATCTTTTAATAAGGTGATTAAACGCTCGCATTCCTCCGAAGACAACGTGGACCCGATCTGGACCAAGCATACATCATTCTCAATACCCACATTAACGGCAATGATTTCATCAAGACAAGTTTTAGCACGCCTCTCCTCCTCTTAATTAATCATTTTTTTCAAAGCCAGAGGAATTTGTTCCTATTCATTTTCATTAAAATTCTGAAAATCTTGGTTAATGCAATAAACTAGCAGCACAGAGAAGTGCATAGAATTTGTGGTGTTTTCATTCATAAGTTTCGGCTCTTCGGTTACAATAGACTCAAAAGAAAAATAAAAAGAGGACCTTGACAGGACCTTGGCAAATGAGTTACCACCCCCAGGAATCCCAGACCTAGACTCCCTATACTGACTTGAATCTGATCCCAACTCCACAGACTCAGGGCAATCAGATTCTAGCTCATCAGCCGATTCAGAACTGGAAAGAAAGCCTTCCTGCAGCTGCCAAGTAAGACATGGCGCCCTTAATGCATCCAAAATACCACTGGTGGGATCCACACTCGGTTCTTCTCTGATTATAGAGACAGTAATGTTATCCCCCAAGTTCTCTGTGTCGGTCACGGGATCTGTCAAGAGATCAGCTAATGTTGTCCCTATGTCAACCTCATTGTTATCTGAGTCATCCTCTTTGCTCTGGTCAGCTTTGACGCTTGGTTTAGCCCTTTCCTCATCATTGTCTTGCAGTTGCCGATCGAAGAAAATCCCAAATCCGGTGCGCTTCTTTGAGGAATTTACCCAAGGCTCGGGAAAACTGCAAAGAGGGAAATCCTCTCATTCTCGAACAAAACGGCCATTCAACGTCCCTCAGATTGGCCTGTGGACGAGCTCATAATGTATCCTAGCTCTCTTAGCATTGGCTTTGCCCTTCATTTCCTCTCCCTTTCTAATCCAGTCGTCTTTGGTAGGTACGTAGCCTAGTCCAAAGGCATGCTGGTTGCGTGGCACTTCTGCTAATGTGCAACATCTTTCCATTCGCTCTTTCCAAATCCCATTCCTGGAATATGCTGTAGCTTGTTCATAAAGTATATGGACTGGGCACTAACGTACATGCCTTTATCTACGACTAGAATTGTCTACATTACCCTGGCTTCTACCAGAGTGAATCTCGAGAGGAATACATCCTCATCACCATGGTTGATCTCTAGCACTAGCATAGTCACCTCTGGAGGTGGATGAATGGATAAGTTCCCAAAAATAGTTGCTACCCTTCCCTCATGAGGATACTTCAACATCTGATGGAGGGTGGAGGAGACAGCCTTCACATGATGTAACCAAGGCCTCCCTAACAACAGGTTAAAGGTTGCTGGTACATCCAGTACATGGAACTCAATCTCTTGCTCAGATGGGCCCACCTGGACTCGCACTTTCACTATACTCATGACCTCTCTACTTGTATTGTCATACGTCCGTATCACTTGGGTTGTGGGGATAAAGTCTGCCAGTTTGAGGCCAATTGCGTAGGCTGTTCGAGAAGGACAGACATTAATGGCAGGGCCGGTATCTACTAACACCATTGGCACCCACTTCTCTCTGCACTCCACAGAAATGTATAATGGCTTGTTGTGAGTCGAACCTTCTGATAACAACTTTTTGTTAGAGAAAGTGAGCATTGGCTTGGCACCGCTTGGAAAGACCAGGCCCACAAGTTGCTCGGGCGTAGTATCAATGGATAATTTAGCCTTGTCTATTGCCGATAATACTGCCTATCGGTGCACCCGTGAAACCAGAAAGAGTCCCCAGATAGAGATATCAACTTGGATTTTCTTGAGCTGCTTTAGAAATAACTCCTCTTATAGTTTATTTTCCTTCTGTTTCTCGACCTCCTTGTCCTTTCTTGATGGCTCTTCTTGATCCAGGTGTGGCGGCTTAAAATACCGTCCACTTTGGGTAAAATGGTCTATCTCTTCAGCATGCCATGTATCATTTAGGATGCAGTCTCCTCAGTCTTCGTCAGTATGGGCTATATACAAATCATTGTCATCCCACCACTCGCCCACAGCTGCTGACAAACAGTTGTCCGGCTCTACTTGAATCATCTTCACAGTATAAGTGTCCTCCTCAAGGCAACACGCAGTTGTGGCTTTCTGACTGTCTTTAATTCTTTCTCTTTCAAACCATCTCAGTATAGCTTCCTATTCAGTAGCGACAATGTTCACAACACCCATTTCTTGGGTTGGTTATCCTGCACATGCACCCTCCGGTAGTCTTCCTTTCTCATTAGCCTCCCCGATTACCATAGCTACCTTTGTTTCCTTTCCCCCTGGTTTTATTCCAATTTCTTTTTCCTTTTCTGGCTCATCACTCAGCCATCCGATGTTATCATTCGAACTATTCAGGTCAAACCACCCGATCTGTACATCTCCCTGATCATGCTCATCGAAGAACTGCAGGTTATTTAGATCTTTTTCGAGATCTGCTAAGTCGTCCAACCCTTGGTTCGGGCCATCCTCCTTAACCACATTAATGCCTACCGAGGTTGGTAGCACAACTTTAGGCCTAGTTTGAGTGGTTGTTACGATATAGCAACTTGGATCATATGCCCTGTCCAATAAGTCCCTGAGACACTCTGATAACATACTAGTACTTCCCTCTAAGGTCAAAACCTCATTTACCGCAGGTATTGTGCCTACATTGTGAGGCTTAGGTTGTGGATTAGATGTGTCCATCATGCCCAAATCTATGCCCTCAGGAATGAACAACATTGGGTTTGGAAGGTGGGAAGGGATAATATATAAGCTGAGGTCATAAAAGGTGGCAAGTGTATGGATAAGGTTAAGGTTTTGAGATGGGAGGACTTGATTGTGGGCCGAGAGCGGATTTGTGGTTATATCTGGTTTCTGTGGTGGAGCGATGATCTTAATGAGATCCTGAATCTTATGACCTGAGCGAAAGCACTGGTCGGTGTCTTGACTGTGCTGCTAGTGAGATGCATAGTATTTTGCGGAGTTATGCTTTGGTGGAAGAGGGTCAAGAAGTGGGTAAGGTTCTAAGGGTTTTAGGTGCCCTTTCTTGACTAGCAATTGCATGGGTTTGGATAAGGTCATGTATAGTTGGTTAAAAGTTCTGCCTTGAGGTTGGGTACGGTTGGATGATGTTTGTGGGTCTATGTTGGCGAGGGGGTCGGTAGTTTTTGTTGTGGTCACAACACTTACGTCTGATGGCCTCGTAGCTGTGTTTCCACTGGTAGCATTGGAACTGTGAACAAACAGCCTCTTAGCTGGTTCCTTATCATCAGTAATAATTCCCTGTTTCATAGCATCCTCGAATTTAACCCCCATCTGATGAAGCTCTTTGAAGGTAAATAAGGGGAGAACAATCATTTTCTAAAACAACTTCCCATGCAGATTTCGGACAATCGTTCTGATTTGATCTTTCTCTGAAGGTCGAACAGTCATCATGGATGCTTAAGCCCTCTATCTTGTCACAAATTCGAAGAAACCTTCCTTTGGCTTTTGACGCGTCGCCTCAAGATCACAACTTGTGACCTTAATTTGCATGTTGTAAGAGTACTGAGTGACGAAGGACTCGACTAACTGCTCCTATATCTGTTTTATGGAATCTTCCAATTTGGCGTAGTAGATGGCCACTATACTTGACATAGTGCGACCAAAGAGAGATAGCTTCTATAGTCTAGTCAAACCCATCGGCCGCAAGATATCCAAAAGTAACTGTAAGTGAACCACGGGGTCCCCAGAGCCATCAAAGTGGTCAATATGTGGCATCTTGAACCTCTGGTAGTGTAACCACAAATTCGGTATATCTATCCTCTATGTCTGGAATGGAGTTGACTCCATGCGTTTTTTTAAATAGTTTCTCCAATTTGTTGACTTTGAGTGCAGTTGGATCAACGTCAAATTCAAACGGTGCCTCGGTCTGATAAACCGGGGCTTTGGAAGCTTGTGTCGGGATGGGTTTTGTTGGAACTGGGAAAACTAAATTACCCTGGGTTTGGGGATCTTGAGCAGTGGTAGTATTAGCAGTGGCACTAGGCACAGGGATAGCCGTTGTGGGTGGATGTGATGCAAAGGCCACTGCTGGCTACGGTTGCTGTTGCTGTGGCTTGGTTATAACCTCAGCTTGATGAGCTGCATCATGCTGTAGGGTCTTAACTATTTGTTGCAGATGGTGTATTAATTCCTCCATATTTGCCGGGGGATACCGGGCCATTGGAATATGTGACCGTTCCTAAGCTGAACTGGAAGTAGCTGACTGTTCCTAAATCGGATTGGACATAGGTGAGCTAAGGGGTGACTGCTGTAAGAACTGGACTGGTGAATTTTGTCTAATCCTCCCTCGCCTTGTAACAGGTGATAGTGCAGCAAACACAATCTATCCCTGGACAAGATCTCCAACCTTGCACAGTTTTCTAACTCGGGTCCAGAGTACTTGGGGGATATCAAAACCTTCTGAAGTTATGGTTTAAACTACCTAGCAAAAGAAATAAAGTAAAAGAGCAGTAATCAGAAACCACATAGCACCTCAGCTAAGATGTTTATCAACGCAGACATGATCAAAGTTGTAGGATTGTACTCCACACTGAATTTTGCCCCAAAACAGAAACCAACTGTGTAACTGATATGCACATACCTGTACAGTTTCATTGTAAAGCACATACCAGTCGTGGGAGCCGGATAATTGGAATAATCAGAAGCGTACTATAGAAGACAGATATTAGACAGCTCTACCCTGCATGATAAGGATGCCAAATATAATAGATACGCCGAATAGATACTGAACTATGGAGCCGAGTAAATAAGAGGATAATGAGTGACAAGTGGGCCTGGCCACGAGGCCCAGGAAACAAGTATAAATAAAGGAACAACAGATTAAGAAAGGCAAGTGAGAATTATTATGCTTAACTTACAATACAAGCATTCTTGAGTGTAGAGACTGACTTGTCCGTCAGAGTGCTAATTCCGACACCCCCAACCGGAGTGTTTATTCCTTTTCAGGTGACTATCAACGGATCTCGAGCGCTCCCCAGGATCAGAAGAGTATTTCCAAACCATATCTCCACAATTGGTGCCGTCTGTGGGAATACTCAAGCACATCCATGGCGAGCGTGATGGAAGATCCTCCGACAGTCACTATCGACGCTATATCACAAGATGAAACCACTCCAACAAACTTACTTGGAACAGAGACTATCGTCGCAAGACGTGCCTTGAATTTTGCCTCACCCTCGACTTCGGAGCACGAGACAATGCAGGCGATCACGGAACAAGCAAAGAAAAATGAATAGAGGTTGGAGAACATGATCGCTAAAAACGAACGTCTTCATGAAGATTTGGCCTTGGAAATGGCGAGGTCCAAGCAAGCTACGTGCCTAAATCCGAAATGATCTCCGAAGGCAGGTGGTCGACAACCTCGAGCACGGCAAGACACTGACAGTGACTCCGACTCATTATCCCCGGAGCCCAAGGGACGACATGAAACCACCAGTTCTTCCGAAGAAAGTCCCTGTACAATGCACAAGCAAAGAAGGAATAGTTTGGACGAAGACCAACACGATCCCTTCGTACGACGGATTGCAAAGGCTACGTTACCCAAGAAATTTCAAAGCACCGTCGTTTACCTTGTACGACAGCAAATCAGACCCCACCGACCACATCCGCCACTACAAGCAGGCCATGACATTGCATGCAGATGACGAGGCCCTCATGTGCTGAATATTTCCCAGCAGTTTGGGACCATTGGTGGTCAGGTGCTATTATAAATTGGAGCCGGCTTCGATCAAAAACTTCCACCAACTACAGAAATCCTTCAGGGCTAGATTCATCACCAGCGAAGTCTAGCTGAAGCAAGCCGACTCTCTCTGGGCAATGCAAATCCTACCAGGAGAAACACTAAGAGCATATTCGGCGTGATATTGGGAATGCTTTAATCTTGTTGATGACGCTTGCAACGACTCCATGGCCATCACCGCCTTAAAAATGGGATTACACCCAGATAGTGCCCTTAGCAATTCCTTGACTAGAAGACCCCCCAAAACAGTTTGGGGGTTGATGAAGAAAGTAGAGGAATACTGCAAAGTGGAAGATGACGCCTTGCGCGTTAAAGCCGGACACGTGGCCAACAAAATGGCCCCTCTTAAAATCGCTCAGCTGATAAGTTCCGCACCACCTCAGAGCCTTAAACCACGATAGTGGGCTAAACGAGACAAGAG
This sequence comes from Camellia sinensis, assembly GCF_004153795.1. Taxonomy (NCBI): domain Eukaryota; kingdom Viridiplantae; phylum Streptophyta; class Magnoliopsida; order Ericales; family Theaceae; genus Camellia; species Camellia sinensis. The sequence continues at coordinate 5,153 of NW_021033192.1, read as the reverse complement.
ACGAGATTCTCGCTGATGCAGCGATCAATGCTCACACCAAGCAAATGAGCAACTGTAGGTCGATAGCAGGCACACCAAGTGCACCGACAGGAAATATGCGGAGCTGTCAGAGCCAATCAGCTCGATTATGTCCAAAATCCAACATCTTCCGTTCTTCAAATGGCCGTCCAAGATGGTGGGACCTCCTGACACGAGAAGGCGGGACAAGCGTTGTGAATACCACAAAGATCACGGTCATGATACGGACAGTTGCTATGCCTTGAAAGAACACCTTGAGGAATTGGTGCAAGATGGTCGGCTCCAGCAACACGTTCGGAAAAGCACAATCAAAACTGTCGCCCTTCGGCAGGAGTCACCTCCTTTCAGCGTTATACATATGATATACAGTCTTCCAACGCCATACACGCAATTCATTCAGCCCCCCAGAAGCAACACACACAATCGAAACAGCCCCACGAAGCTCCGAGCATTACCTTTGATGATTCCGATCTTATCGGCATAACGCTCCCCCATATTGATCCATTGGTCATTGAACTACATGTGAACCAATTTACCGTTGAACGCGTCCTCATAGACCAGGGGAGCACTTCGGAGGTCATGTATTACGAGACCTTCGTCAAACTTGGCTTCAACGAATCAGACCTGTCTCCGGCTCCTCATCCATTATTCGGCTTCAACGCAACTGCAGAGTACTCGTTGGGGAAAATCGTGTTACCCGTTTGGGCGGGTTCCCAAACAGTGGATGTGGAATTATTGGTCGTCAAGCTCCCTTCACCGTATAACCTCATCATGGGGCGAACTTGGTTGCATACTATTCAGGCTGTGCCAAGCACCTATCATCAGTTGTTACACTTCCCGACCGAACACGGCATTGAGCAAATCCGTTGTTCCCGGCAATCCGCACAAGCATGCTATCTCCTTTATGGAAAGACACCAACGGAGACACAGGTCAACTCCACTGAAGTGTCGAATCGAGACAGTCTCGACGATGTCGGACGGCTCCCTGACAAAAAGCCACGGAAGCTCTAGGCAATACGAGCAGCAGCTTCCCAAGACGTATGCTTAACGCGTCCAGTTGCGCCGCTACACGTCGGGAAAGTTGCTCCTGAAGGTATTTCCAGATGATAGGAGGCCAATTGATGGAAAATTAGGCATGCGGCCTTGCTCCTAACGCACTTGTGCAAATTCTATCATTAAACCCGACCTGTGGGGAATGATTTTGGTTCTGAATGGCTCACCATGTACACTTTCCACTTCTGTAAGGCAAGATTCCTGTTTACTCACTGTGCAATCCAATTCAAAAGTGTTCCAAATAAAGTCTCCAGATTCGGAGTCCCATCGGTGCATGACATCTTTGGGCCGATAAAGCCTCCGGATTCAAAGCGTCCTTTGTGGATGTCACGATTGGCCAAATAAAGTCTCCGGATTCAAAGCCCCATCGGCGCATGACGTCTTTGGGCCGATAAAGTCTCTGGATTCAGAGCGCCCTTCGTGCTTGTCACGATTGGCCAAATAGTCTCCAGATTTGGAGCCCCATCGGCGCATGAGGTCTTTAGGCCGATAAAGCCCCCGAATTCGGAGCGGCCTTTGTGGATGTCGCGATTGGTTGAATAAATTCTCCAGATTCGGAGCCCCATCGGCGCATGGCGTCTTTGGGCCGATAAAGCCTCTAGATTCAGAGCGCCCTTCGTGGATGTCACGATTGGCCAAATAAAGTCTCCGGATTCGGAGCCCCATCGGCGCATGACGTCTTTGGGCCGATAAAGCCTCCGGATTCGGAGTCCCCTTCGTGGTTGTCACGATTGGCGAAATAGTCTCCGAATTCGGAGCCTTATCGGCGCATGACGTCTTTGGGCCGATAAAGCCTCCGAATTCGGAGCGCCCTTCGTGGATGTGACGATTGGCCAAATAAAGTCTCCAAATCTGGAGCCCCATCGGCGCATGACGTATTTTGGCCGATAAAGCCTCCGGTTTCGGAGTGCCCTTCGGGGATGTCACGATTGGCCAAATAAAGTCTCCAGATTTGGAGTCCCATCAACGCATGACGTCTTCGGGCTGATAAAGCCTCCGAATTCGGAATGCCCTTCGCGGATCTCACGATTGGCCAAATAAAGTCTTTGGATTTGGAGCCCCATTGGCACATGGCGCCTTTGGGCGCAAAAAGACTCCGGATTCGGAGCCCCATCGCCGCACGGCGTCTTCAGGCCGATAAAGTCTCCATATTTGGCTGACCAAATAGTGCCACCAAGCGACGCTCAAAGGCCGAGTAATATTCCGAATTTGGAGCGCCCTCCAAAATGAAGACATTTACACATCGAAGCGGGGATATGTAGGTTGAACCAGTACAATCGCATGAACAAGACAAAACGTTCCAGCATTCAAAATAAGATGCTTAATTCGGCATAAAAAATTCAGAATGAGATGAACTTTTAGAACGAAATATTTTATTCGATCAAACAGTAACTACAAAAAACGCAATCTGCGTTCAAAGCATTACAATGTCTATTCTCATACGGCGGCGCGTTGGTACAAGCGGTAGCCCCGAATCAACGTCGGCTGATCAGAGAGCACCCGCAACTTGAAATGCTTTGATCTGACCGTGCTCGAATCCACGATTCACAACGACGATATAATCACCTTTGAGGCAGGGACCTTTGACGCCATAGACAACATTAAGGCCAAGATCCAAGACAAGAAAGGAATTCCCCACGAAAACAGTAATGCTCAACGGTCGCGGTGCTACGCCCGCCTCGTTTCTCGGTCGCGATTGCAGAGAACTTCGCCATTGCTGTTTCTCCCTTCGAGGTGATCTACTTTGACGACTTAGAGGCTGACGTTTTTCCCATTTTTTGAACGTCCTACCTCCCACGCGAGTGGGTTCTCTGCTACGATTCATTGCAATGTCAAGCTCAGCCAGAGTCCGAGCTTCTCCTCTGCTGCTGAAGAAAAACTCTATTCCACATTCACACTTATCAAACCCCACGCAACAAAATCGTTTTAAATTGAGTCTAAGCACAGAAAGTGAAGTCACTGGAGCAAAAATTTCAAGGCGATTTATTTCTAAAATCCTTGCAGTGGCCCCGAGGCGATTTCATTAACATTGAACTCCGAAAGACGGATGCCAGCGATATTGGTCACAGCCACTCCATGTATTAATCTTTGGCTAAAATGGCCTAATTATATAAACAACAATTATAGATGAGCTGACTGTCTTCGGATTTGGAGCCCTTGGTGCATGACACCTTTGGGCCGGTTAAGCCTCCGAATTCGAAACCTCATCGGCGCAATTGACCTTGCGTGACATGCCAAAAATATATTTAGTAAAGAATGCTCATGACAAGCCGGCATATAATCGTTCGGAATTAAAATGCCTAGTTGATTCGAGCCGGTCAATGTTTATACAAAGAAACGCATGCAAACATGTGTGTGCCGAATGAAAATTACAATGACACATTTAAAATAGAACGTTTTATTCAATCAGGCAATAATTACATAGTTATGAACGTGATCTGCGTTCGAACGTTACATTGAATATTTTTATACAGCGTCGCCCTCATCCTCACTCTGCTTGACTTCAAAGGCGAAAAATCAAAAATGGTTACTGTAACAAGCCCTCGGGAGACCTCGCCGCAGCTCGGACTCGACTTTTTGTTAGTCACGGTTCTAAGTCTGAACCAAAGAGTCCAAATCCGGCAAATCGTTTCTGAGAAAACAGATTTTTTTGAAAGAAGGTGCCAAACATGGACTAGCTTTGCGCAGATACCTAGAGTCGCCACCTAAATATTTTATTTTGGGAAATTTAGGAACCACTGACTCGGTCTCATAAAGACCCCAAAAACTTGTCCGTCTCACGCAGCAAGGTTGCCCTTTCTGGTCTCGGAACTTTGGGTACGATTGGGAAAGGTCACTGTCGTGAGCACGCGCGTACACCGTCATCCGACTCATTAGACGTGGACCTCTATCTACCCAACATGATATCAATTTTAAGAAACATTGTGAGTTTCTTGTTCCGTGTTATTAAACCTAAGGTTAATAATGTGATGCTCATAGCATAGCAAACTTTTAGAGGCCTTGGCGGACGCACAAAATGAATTGGAAACGAAACATTTCATGTTTGATTTTTTGAGAGAAGAGGGTTTGTCTAACCCGACAGGCAGGCTTTCACTGAAACGAGGTTGATGATTATTTCCGAATTCAGATAAGACCATCTTCATACCCACAGGCATTCAGGCAGTTATTATCACAAATAAGCACATAAGCTCTAATGGTAAGCATGCTATTCATCGGGGGGGCCAAAGTTCACTGCACACGCATGCAAGATGTCTAAAGCAAATAGCTTCCGAGTATCGCCACAAATAGGAATTCATTAGAATCATGCAATGATCCTACCACTCACTTTGGGACCAGATGAAATGCCTTCTTATTTATTATGTAACTGGGGCACACACCAGTGCTAATGGAGAATATCACACTGATAATATGATTTGCAGGCTCGGCTATTTCTAAGATGGCATATGAAATGTTGGCAACTATCATGTATTCAACCTTTGAAATTGAAAGTAACAATGTAGTTTAGTAATGATGCGCCGAGCCCGGGCATGCAAAACAGTAGAATGAATGGCAAACATGGGCTTGTCAATACTGTATGCTAATTTAAACATGCCACTAATCGTAACCATCAAAAGCAGATAAAATAAAGGGAGAAAGACGTAGGGTTGGAAGAACATAGCACACACGACACGGCACACTTATTACAGTTGTGCCCTCACTCGGAGGTCCCGAATAAATAATTACAGTCCAATATTACAGTCCCCGAATAAAAAGAATATTACAGTCCAAAATATTACAAAATCCTAAATTAATTAATGAATTAACTAAGAAAGCAAATTAAAACTGGCGTGCAACCAGGGACTGCCTTGCCTTCTGATGGATGATGCCATGTCCGGGTTTTGTTCCTTGCGCGGAAAATCCACCGAATGCGCCAATTACCTCTGTTTACACTGTACTTGAAATTGGTGCCGAGCCCGAAAAGTTGCTGATTCTTTCGTTTTGCTACAACAGAAGAGCAGGAAAGGGCATAGAAGAGATGTGCATCAGAATTGCATGTCTCGATCCTCGTGCCACCAATCAACGCATATCGAGGCCATGATGGC
>NW_021033191.1:4148-15803 GCF_004153795.1 Camellia sinensis | reverse complement strand
AACCGCCAGAGATGCGGCTCTATTCAACAAATTTTCCTTTGAAACCTAAGTGTATATTCAAATATGTTAATGTTTTTTTTATTTTTCAAAAACACTACAAACATACCTTTTATTTTAATATGAAAAATGTAAGATAATGAATAGAATGTGTCAAAAAATCATTTTTTGTTAGTTACTAAAGAAGGAACAAAATAAACAAAGAAATGATGTTGAGTCTAGGGCATGCACGTGGCATGGTTATAGATTATCACATATATGACAGTTGTCAAATTCTTATCAAACATTGCATTAGTGTTTTATGTTATGAAAAACTCATTAGGATATGAAATCTAGCTATTATAAATAGGCGACACCTCATGGTTTAAGATATGCGATTTCTCTCTATGAATTAGTCCATTAAATATTTTGATAATATTGGAGGACTGACTTGGGCATCGAAGGGCCCCCAGCTACAGCTGGGGGTGTTTTGTCTTGCAGATAATGATCGCGTGGTGGTGTTGATCATCTTCGTCGTTGGATTTCTTTATTATCAAATACGGTATTTTTTATCTCCCTACAATTGGCGTCGTCTGTGGAAACGATTCAATCCAACGAAAAAGATTATATTTATATATTATTATATCCCTTGTGGCACTAGAAGATATGATCCTCGTTTGTTTTTCTCTACACAACCAATTGGGTGTGCATGATTGCACTCCTTGAAGTTGTATTAATTCTACTATGAAATATCAAGAATTGGGTATCTATTACCTACTCAAATCTTTTGTCAAAAAGAGTTTGGCTACACAAGGCTTTTGCATTCATGGTACCGGAGTAGATTATATTGGCTTGGTACTCACTACATCGGCTTGGTGCTCACTATAGTTCTTTTAGTGGAATTGATATTTGTGGGATAATATCAGACCATTGCATTATTTTCTTTATATGCTTCTTTTACACGGGTATATGTGTAAACAATTGAATGAAAACCGCGGATTTTAGTCCTTCTAAGAAGGGCTAATCACATGTTCTACAACTTGAAGACCTAGCTTGGTTACTCTAATTCAAGATGAAAGTCATCCTCTTTGCACAGCAAAGACTGGAGTGGAGCTAAGAATTTGCAATTACTAGCTTCACAAAAGATGAACAGATAAGTTGCAAAATTAAATTGGTTATGCAACTTTTCTATACTTGCATATAGAATAAGGTTCTAAGAGGACTCCCTGTGATCAATTTCAAGAAATCAATAGAATATTGAATTCAAATTCATAATCCATGTGATGGGCTCAGCGTAAATCGATATGGACAAATCTTGTGTTAACAAACAGGTTCTTAATTAAATTTTGAGAACGCATGGATTTTTATGCATAAAGATATTTTATTATAGCACGAAGTTTGTATACTATTATTCCGACCATGAAGATATGGAAGATCAATCATTATTGTAACAACCCTCACTTTACTCTAGTCATACTTGCATATATTACATGATCTTGTCTTGATATGTTGCATTTACAAAACCTTGATTTGTCTTGCATAAGTGTTACTTGCATGCTTTGTTCCTTGTTTGGTGTGTGTTTAGCCTAGGTTAATCCAAGCCGAGGTCACCTTAAGCTTAGAACCATCTTGGAACCACTTTGGTTGACCTCCACTTTCACCAAGGCATGTTGGCCGAGATGTCATCATCTAGGCCGAGGTGTTCATTACCAAGACCGAGATGTGTATTATCTAGGCCGAGATGTTACCTTGCGCCTATGTGATCTTGTTCCTGGATTAGTGCGACCTAGACCGAGGTGTGGCACAGCTAGGCCAAGTGTTGTCCTTCCTAGCCGAGATCATTGTTCCTTACTTACCGACGCCTTGTTTTTAACCGAGATCATTACCTGCCGGAGTGCCTATGCCATCTTGCTTGTTGAACACACTTTGTCATGGTCTTGTCTTTTCACTCAGTCACCTTTTTTAGTAGAGCCAACCAGCAGTTGCCACGTGTCCGAGCTGAGTGTTAAATCAGCCGGCAGAGAGAGAAATGTATCATTTGTTGTATGTCTTTGTTCTTGAGGAGAGAAAAGCTCTAGAAGAGGGAGAAGGAGTTCTTAGAGAGGAAATAGATTTCCAAGCTTGCTTCTTAGAGTTCAAACCGTTTGATTCGTGTTTCGAGGTTAGAATCTTAATCTACTCTTGTTGTTCTTATTGTTCATCTAGCTGCATTGCATGATCGAGCACGATTTGTAAGCCATGCATCGATTTAAAAGTTTGGTTTTAGAAAGAGAAAGTGTCATTCATGTGTTCTTGAATAGAAGCCTTGTTTGATTTGAAAGCTTGCATCAAGATTCATGTTTTTGTGTTTGTTTTGATAAGGTCTTCGAGTATGGGTACCCAGGTCCATGTTTTTGAATTCATAGCATGAAATCTTAGATTTTGTAATGATAAGTTATGATCTTTGCATTCATGTTCTTCATGTTCATGTTCTTCAAGAAAAGGGAAACCCAGATTTTCCCGACTTCATTTCCTCAAATGTGGCCATCGGGGGCCACACCTCGGCAAGGAGGTGTGGGACCTCGACCAAGACCTGGTTGGTGCCCATCAAGTTTTCCCGAGATGAGAAACAGTGTTTTGTTTCGGTTCGACTTAGTTTTGAAGAATTGTCGAGATCATTTGCATTCATGTAAAGCTTGTTTGAAAGTACAATCAATAGACTTTGCCATGTGTTTGTCAGGACTTGGACTCTCGCCTTATCCCGACGTTGAAGAATTATGTGAGTGGTATTTTTAATAAAGCTATGTTATAACGTTTTGATAAAGCTTTGTTTTGCCTTGTTTAGGAAAAGTAATTGTTAAGGATGAATGACTATCCCTATCTTGTGTGTCAAGTATTAGCCTTGGTTTTGATAAAACCTTTGAAAGTCCGTACGTGCTAGGGGACTATAAGCATTTGTAGCACAATCTTTGAAAGTCCGTACGTGCTAGGGGACTATAAGCATTTGTAGCACAACCTTTGAAAGTCCATGCGTGCTAGGGAACTATAAGCATTTGTAGCACAACCTTTGAAAGTCCGTGCGTGCTTGGGGACTATAAGCATTTGTAGCACAACCTTTGAAAGTCCGTGCGTGCTGAGGGACTATAAGCATTTGTAGTACAGCCCTTGTTAATGTCATCCCTTGAAACTTGAAAGCCTTGAAAGACTTGTTAAATGAACTTATTTTGTCTTTGATTTTGTACAAGATATAATGTGTATCGCTTTGATAAAGATCTCGGATATTATTCACGCAAACCCTTTATTACTAGTACCATTCACTGAGTATCCAAGCTCACCCTCTCTATATATATGTAGGTGATGAGCAGGACGGCGGCGACGCCTAGATGTGCTTTGCAACTTGTTTCGGATTCGCATTTTGTAGCATCTTGAAGATTAAGCTTCTTAGCTTGCATTTCATTGTATTTTGTATATGATGGTTCGAGAAGCCTTTTGGTCAAGATATATTTTTGTACTTCATTTTATTTGCATTCAAGTTGTAAAGCTATGTAAAGATGTATACCATTTCATTTGACTTCTGCACAGCTCTTATGGACTAATTAGATTTGCATATATTGCTTCCGCACATGTTAGCCCCATATGTAATACTCTAATTGTGTGTGAATTTTGAAAGTTGGCCTTCGGTAATCTCGGATTACTGGCCATCACGGCACCATTCTACTAGGGGCGGAATGGGTCGTAACAGATTGGTATTAGAGCACAAGTTTCTTATAGTACGTTACTCACACACCTCGAGCCCTAAAGAGTATAGGATTTCCCTTAGAATTGATGTTAGGATTGCATCATACTGCTTGCTACTTGACAATGTGTGCATCATCTCGGCGTGACTATTTGTTGTTTGCATGCATATTATTTGATCGTTTTGTTTTAAAGTCACGTTTTGCATACTCTTAGCATCATGAGGAGGGGTAGACCACCAGTTGGCCGAGATCATCCCGAAGACAGATTGGAAAGATTAGAGAGATTGGTCGAAGGTTTGGTCCATGAGTTGAGACAACCTAGGCCACAAGACGCTAGTACTACCTCTACCCAAGCCGAGCAGACAAACGGCCGACATGTAGTCACGCCTCCACCTCCTCCAGCGCCGCGTGGCTCTTGGAAATGGAGAAACTGTTTGAGATCTTTCCCAACACCGACGCCCAGAAGGTGTCATTGGCCGCGTTCACATTAAACGATGATGCATGAAGATGGTGGATGATGACCCGAGAAAGCAACCCAGGTTTGACTTGGGCCAGATTTTTGGAATTGTTTTACAACAAACACTTTCCCCTTAGCGTTCGAGACCGCAAGACTATAGAGTTCCAGACTCTAACACAAGGCAGCAGGACAGTGGCAGAATATGACCGTGCTTTTACTGAGTTGGCGAGATATGCGCCTCACATGGTCGATGATGAATATAGAAAAGCCAGGAAGCTTGAAAGTGGGCTTCATGGGCCGATACAAGATCGAGTTAACATGCTCAACATGTCGGCTTACGCCGGAGTATTGGACAAGGCCATCCTTGCAAAAGCTAACTTGAACCGATATCAGAATTCAGGAGAGAGCCAGAGGAAGTGACAGAACTATGATAGTCGCCGAGTTCCATTTAATGCCAAGAAGAAAGCGAATGTGGGCGGCTCCAGCAACTCGAACCAGGAAGGTAATGCTAAGCCGACGTGTGCAAGTTGTGGGAAACCGCATTCCAGAGTTTGCCGTTGGGCATCAGGAGCCTGTTTTGAATGTGGCGAAATGGGTCATCGCGTGAAAGACTGTCCGAAGGCAAGGACTGATGATGGTAAGAAGAATGGGAGTACCTCGGGCTTCGCACAGAGAAATAACATCGGAAGGGCCCAGACGAGACAGGGCAGAGTTTTTGCATTGGTACCAGGAGACACTCAGAATGCTAAGACAGTCGTGTCAGGTATACTCCCAATCTGCTCTCAAGATGCATACATATTGATTGATTCGGGTTCTACCCATTCATTCGTATCTGCTAAGTTTGCCGAGAAGTTAAATAGAGAACAAGAACCCCTTGATTATGTGTTATATGTGTCTACTCCATCTGGGAGAACTATGATTGTTGCATCCATTTATAGGGCGTGTGTCATTGTGATTGAAGGCGTAGAATTATTAGTTGATTTAATGCCGTTAAGCATGACTCACTTTGATGTCATATTGGGAATGAACTGGTTAGTAGCGAATCATGCATCTATTAATTGTGTTTCAAAGAATGTCACACTGAAACCCCCGAATCAAGCCGAGGTTATTTTCCAAGGTAAAGGAGTAGTACCCCCACCTTACTTAATCTCATCCATAAAATCCTATAAGTTGATCCAAAAAGGGTGTCAAGGTTATCTGTGTAGTATACTAAGTGAATTGAATGGAAATGTTGAGTTAGCCGACATCCCAATGGTTAGAGAATTCCCCGATGTCTTTCCAAATGAATTGCCTGGCCAGTTAGTAGATAGGGAAATAGAATTTTCGGTTGATGTTATGTCGGGAACCCAACCTATCTCCAAAACACCCTATAGAATGGCCCCAGCCGAACTCAAGGAACTGAAACTACAATTACAATAATTGTTAGACAAGGGATTTATTAGGCCAAGCACTTCACCTTTGGGAGCCCCAGTTCTATTTGTCAAGAAAAAAGATGGTACACTTCGTCTTTGTATCGACTACCGAGAACTAAATAAGGTGACCATTAAGAATAAATATCCATTGCCGAGGATTGATGATTTACTTGACCAACTACAAGGGGCACGGGTCTTTTCTAAGATTGATCTGAGGTCGGGCTACCATCAGCTGAAGGTTAAGGCCAAAGATGTCGAGAAGACTGCTTTTCAGACAGTATGAACACTACGAATTTTTGGTAATGCCTTTCGGAGTGACCAATGCTCCTGCAGCATTCATGGATTTGATGAACAGAGTTTTTAAGCCGTACCTAGACGAGGTCGTGGTTGTTTTCATCGACGACATACTGATCTATTTCAAGAGTGGTGATGAGCATAAGAAGCATTTGAGGCTAGCCTTACAAATCCTAAGAGATAGAAATTATATGCCAAGCTTAGCAAGTGTGAATTTTGGCTTTCTAGCATTTCATTTTTGGGCCATGTGATTAATAAAGGAGGAATCTCTGTTGATCCAAGTAAGGTTGAAGCTGTCATGAATTGGCTGACGCCGACTAATGTGTCCGAGATTCGTAGTTTTCTGGGTTTGGCCGGCTATTACAGGAATTTTGTGAAGGACTTCTCAAGGATTGCAGTACCACTGACATAACTAACTCAGAAAGGAGTGGCGTATGAATGGACTGAGGATAGGGAATCAGCTTTTCGGGAGTTAAAGACGAGGTTGGTTACCGCACCGATACTTAGACTACCGTCAGACAAAGAAGAGTTTCAGATTTATAGTGATGCTTCACATAAGGGATTGGGTTGCGTGTTAATGCAAGGAGGTAAGGTTATAGTGTATGCCTCCCGTCAATTGAAACCTCACGAAAAGAATTACCCTACCCATGATTTAGAGCTACCAGCCGTGGTGTTTGCTTTGAAGATTTGGCGTCATTACTTGTATGGGGCTTCTTGCCAAGTTTTCATAGATCATCATAGTTTAAAGTACTTATTCACTCAGAAGGAGCTAAATTTGAGGCAAAGAAGGTGGCTTGAGTTATTGAAAGACTACGACATGCAAATTCAGTATCACCCAGGTAAGGCAAACATAGTAGCCGACGCATTGAGCAGAAGGTCAGTTGGAAGTCTGACATGCTTAGCCATGATTTCAGTAGAGCCGACCGCCATAGAGGAAGTGAAGGCCAGACAAATGGAAGACGGATTCTTCAAGAAAGTTGCCGATAAGATTCTCACTAAGCCGAGGTTAGGGTACACTATTGAAAATCAGATGCTTAAGTTTGAAGAAAGATTGTGCGTGGCTGACATTCCAGAGTTGAAAAGAAAGATTCTGCAGGAATCTCATGGTTCCAGATTTGCTGTTCATCCAGGGAACACTAAGATGTATCAAGATATGAAACAAACTTTTTGATGGCCGAATATGAAAAGAGAAATAGCCGAGTTCATATCTCAGTGTTTGCATTGTCAACAAGTGAAAGCAGAATACCAGAGGCCAGCAGGACTACTTCGACCTTTGTCGATTCCTGAGTGGAAATGGGAACACATCTCCATGGACTTTGTGGTTGGTTTGCCGAGGACACAAAAAGGCATGGATTCAATTTGGGTTATCGTTGACAGATTAACTAAGTCAGCACACTTCTTACCTGTTCAGACTACATTCAATGCTGACCGACTTGCTGTACTGTATATGAATGAGATTGTGAGACTTCATGGAGTGCCGATGTCCATTGTGTCCGACCGAGATCCGAAGTTTGTTTCTAGATTTTGGCAGAGTTTACAAAGAGCTTTGGGAACCAAGTTGAAGATTAGCACAACTTTTCATCCCCAGACCGATGGACGAATAGAAAGAACGATTCAGACACTCGAAGATATGCTCAGACTATGTGTGTTAGATTTCAAGGGAAGTTGGGAAGTACATCTACCGTTAGTAGAATTCGCTTATAACAACAGTTATCAAGCTAGCATTGGCATGGCGCCGTACGAAGCTTTGTATGGAAGGAAGTGCAGATAGCCGATATGTTGGGCTGAAGTGGGAGATAAAGCTTTGATTGGCCCCGAGCTAGTTCAAGTTACAACCGAGAAGATTAAGCTCATTCGACAAAGGATCAAAACTGCTCAAAGTCAACAGAAGAGCTATGCCGACCAGAGAAGGAGAGAGTTGGAATTTGAAGTTGGGGATCACGTATTCCTGAAAGTTTCACCAATGAAAGGAATTTCCAGATTTGGAAAGAAAGGTAAGTTAGCACCTCGTTACATCGGGCCGTTTGAAATACTCGAGAAGGTTAACCCAGCTGCCTATAGACTGGCTTTACCACCAGAACTAAGTCAAGTTCACAATGTGTTCCATATTTCGATGTTGAGAAAGTATATTCGGGATCCACTGCATGTGATTGATTATTCCGGGATTGTGGTTAATGAAGATTTAGGCTACGAGGAGAAGCCGATGAGAATTATTGACAGACAAGTGAGACAGTTGAGAAACAAGTCGATACCGATGGTAAAGGTTGAATGGAAGGAGCATTATGGCAAGGAGGCTACATGGGAAAAGGAAGAAGAAGTGAAAATCCGTCATCCGGAGTAATTTGTAGAGCAAGGTAACTTAAGTTTGGGGACCAAACTTTTTTAAGGAGGATAGGATGTAACAACCCTCACTTTACTCTAGTCATGCTTGCATATATTACATGATCTTGTCTTGATATGTTGCATTCGCAAAACCTTGTTTTGTCTTGCATAAGTGTTACTTGCATGCTTTGTTCCTTGTTTGGTGTGTGTTTAGCCTAGGTTAATCCAAGCCGAGGTCACCTTATGCTTAGAACCATCTTGGAACCACTTTGGTTGACCTCCACTTTCACCAAGGCATATTGGCTGAGATGTCATCATTTAGGCCGAGGTGTTCATCACCAAGACCGAGATGTTACCTTGCGCCTAAGTGATCTTGTTCCTGGATTGGTGCGACCTAGACCGAGGTGTGGCACATCTAGGCCGAGGTGTGGCACAGCTAGGCCAAGTGTTGTCCTTCCTAGCCGAGATCATTGTTCCTTACTTGCCGACGCCTTGTTTTTAGCCGAGATCATTACTTGCCGGAGTGCCTATGCCATCTTGCTTGTTGAACACACTTTGTCATGGTCTTGTCTTTTCACTCAATCACCTTTTTTAGTAGAGCCAACCAGTCGTTGCCACGTGTCCGAGCTGAGTGTTAAATCAGCCGGCAGAGAGAGAAATGTATCATTTGTTGTATGTCTTTGTTCTTGAGGAGAGAGAAGCTCTATAAGAGGGAGAAGAAGTTCTTAGAGAGGAAATAGATTTCCAAGCTTGCTCCTTAGAGTTCAAACCGTTTGATTCGTGTTTCGAGGTTAGAATCTTAATCTACTCTTGTTGTTCTTATTGTTCATCTAGCTGCATTGCATGATCGAGCACGATTTGTAAGCCATGCATCGATTTAAAAGTTTGGTTTTTGAAAGAGAAAGTGTCATTCATGTGTTCTTGAATAGAAGCCTTGTTTGATCCAAAAGCTTGCATCAAGATTCATGTTTTTGTGTTTGTTTTCATAAAGTCTTCGAGTATGGGTACCCAGGTCCATGTTTTTGAATTCACAGTATGAAATCTCAGATTTTGTAATGATAAGTTATGATCTTTGCATCCATGTTCTTCATGTTCATGTTCTTCAAGAAAAGGGAAACCCAGATTTTCCCGACTTCATTTCCTCGAATGTGGCCATCGGGGGCCACACCTCGGCAAGGAGGTGTGGGACCTCGACCAAGACCTAGTTGGTGCCCAGCAAGTTTTTTCGAGATGAGAAACAGTGTTTTGTTTCGGTTCGACTTAGTTTTGAAGAATGCCGACGTAAAGCTTGTTTGAAAGTACAATCAATAGACTTTGCCATGTGTTTGTCAGGACTTGGACTCTCGCCTGATCCCGACGTTGAAGAACTATGCGAGTGGTATTTTTAATAAAGCTATGTTATAACGTTTTGATAAAGCTTTGTTTTGCCTTGTTTAGGAAAAGTAATTGTTAAGCATGAATGACCATCCCTATTTTGTGTGTCAAGTATTAGCCTTGGTTTTGATAAAACCTTTGAAAGTACGTACGTGCTAGGGGACTATAAGCATTTGTAGCACAATCTTTGAAAGTCCGTACGTGCTAGGGGACTATAAGCATTTGTAGCACAACCTTTGAAAGTCCGTGCGTGCTTGGGGACTATAAGCATTTGTAGCACAACCTTTGAAAGTCCATACGTGCTAAGGGACTATAAGCTTTTGTAGCACAACCCTTGTTAATGTCATCCCTTGAAACTTGAAAGCCTTGAAAGACTTGTTAGATGAACTTGTTTTGTCTTTGATTTTGTACAAGATATAATGCGTATCGCTTTGATAAAGATCTCGGATATTATTCACGCAAACCCTTTATTACTAGTACCATTCACTGAGTATCCAAGCTCACCCTCTCTATATATATGTAGGTGATGAGCAGGACGGCGGCGACGCCTAGATGTGCTTTGAAACTTGTTTCGGATTCGCATTTTGTAGCATCTTGAAGATCATGCTTCTTAGCTTGCATTTCATTGTATTTTGTATATGATGGTTCGAGAAGCCTTTTGGTCAAGATGTATTTTTGTACTTCATTTTATTTGTATTCAAGTTGTAAAGCTATGTAAAGATGTATGCCATTTCATTTGACTTCTACACAGCTCTTATGGACTAATTAGATTTGCATATATTGCTTCCGCACATATTAGCCCCATATGTAATACTCTGATTGTGTGTGAATTTTGAAAGTTGGCCTTCGGTAATCTCGGATTACTGGCCATCACGGCACCATTCTACTAGGGGCGGAATGGGGTCGTGACAATTATATTGGAGCTTTATCTACGGAGTACGGATTTTATGCATTATTACTTCGCCCATGAAAATATTTTATTATGTATTGTGCCAGATTTTAGTTATCTATAGAGCATGAATTTTATGTATTATTACTCCGGCCACAAAGAATTTTTATATACCGAACGTAGATAGAGACTGCTATTTGGTCAAATATGCTGAGATGGAGTCCGCACTTTATGGATCACAGAGGCAAGTTGAATTGCACTACCCCTTGATTACAATTTTGAAAAATCTTTGCACAATTGGAGACAAAGTGGGTTGGCAGGTTTGACCAACTTTGAAAAATCTTTGCACGACTAAGGGCAAAGTGGATTGATAGGTTTGACCAACTTTGAAAAATCTTTGCACAAATGGGGACAAAGTAGGTTGGCAGGTTTGACCAACTCCTTTTTGGACTCTTTGATTTGACAAAGTTGGTTATATTGGCCAAAGAAGGTTGACAGGTTTGACCAACATATTTTTGCCCGCTTTGTCTGAGTTACTTATCTCAGCCAAAGAAGGTTGGGAGGTTTGACCAACAAATTTTTGCACTCTTTGTCGAAGTTGGTTATCTCGGCCAAAGAAGGTTGACAAATTTGACCAACTTGAAAAATCTTGGTCCTGATCATCTTTTTCGTTAAATTTTTTTATCATCAAATACGGTATTTTTTATGTCCGTACAGTTACTTACAAAAAAGTTACTATGTATAACTAATTTCAGTTTTTCCGTGATAAATATAAGATTCAAGCATAGTATTAAAAAAATGATTTTTCTCTTCTTCTTCTTCTTCTTCTTCTTTTTTTTTTTTTTTTTTTTTTTTTTTTTAATGGACCCAAATAAAATATACTTAAAAAGTAAAAAATTTGTAAAAAAAATTTTTTTCAAAATTTTCTAAAAAAAATTTTTTGATTTAAATCGTCCAAGCAAATACAAATCCATTGGGTTTACCCACTCACCAAGAAACTAGGCAGCAAATTCACACCTTCTTTTGCATATCTAAATGGGCAAGCAAAAAAAAAAAAAAAATGGAGAAGCAAAACTGACCCCAAAGGGATCAAAGCCTAATCTTAGGCCTCGTGTGGAAATTTTTATTTTTAGTTAAAAAATTATTAAATTAGTTAAAAAGTTATTAAATTAGTCAAAAAGTTAACAATTCATATCAAAAAGTCAAAGATTCTCT
>NW_021033184.1:0-15788 GCF_004153795.1 Camellia sinensis | reverse complement strand
GCGGATTGATTTGCTATAGTAGTGCTGAACAGTGTCCTGACTGATCGGAGTATGTTGTGTATGGGAGAGTTGGTTTGCTTTAGTGTGATTCGGATTTTGGAAGATCAGTTACGGCTGAGTGTATCGTATATTTGTTTTGATTGACATTTCTTGGGGCAGTCCTTTCGTGCTAGAGACGTAAGCTATGTAGCACCTTTATCGAGATACCTTTTGCCACCGACGGTTTCGTACGGTGGGTTTGACTTAATCGATCTCGAGTTGAGCCACCACGGTTTGTGAACGGGTGTACTTGATTTGCGAGACGATTATTCCTTTGTTTTGTCCGAATGTCATCCTGTTGGATACTTATGCAGATGTTTATAGACATCCAAGAACTTTTAAAAAAAAAAAAAAAAAATTCCTGATTATCATAAGTGTGCGGATTTCAGTACACCTTATTGTGAACGCCTTGCCCAATGCCGTTAATTCATGTAATTGGGGCCCCTGAGGATGTGTAAATTGTGCTTAACATGCGATTGACTCCTTTTGATACTAACCCTTGCCATTATGGAGGTTTATATATGAATTGCCTTTATGCTTTTGAGGCTATCAGATAATGTGGGAAAGACTAGATAGAACAGGGAAAATTGAATATTGGACTGATTTGAACTGTAACTGTTTGAATGAATTGAGAAACACGTGTATTATGTCAGAAATTGCATGGCTTTCGATGTTGTTTGTACTTCTACAATCAGTATTATGGGGAATTGTCATGGACTATGTGCATTGTGTGGAGTATTACTTCGATGTTACCTTTGTTTGTTTATGGAATCAGTTTTCTGGATCCACCTTATATTCCTGAAGACTTTTATGTGACCTTGGATAATGTGATGAGTCACTGGGACTAAATACAGAATCAGATCGTGGAATTGGGGGAATTATTGAAAGGAATGAATTGAACTTTTTGTGACACGAAACTAGACCGAAACTTCTGTGAATAAAGTTAGCGGACATTGAACATAAATAGTTGGTGACCTACCTTGAAGAGGGCAGTTGGTGAATATGTCTAAAATTTCTCTAGCGCCAACAGGTCGAAGTTGAAACTTCAGATAGTTGCGGGCTACTTCAAACCTCACTCCATTTTGAATGGAAATGGGAATATGGGCTACGAATTTCGTTGTGGGGCTACCTTGAGCACCCAGGTATAAGTCCCATTTGGGCTATTGTAGTAAAATTATTGGAAGTTGCCCATTTCTCCCTATAAATTTTGTATGATGCTTGTAGACTGAAGCCTGTTTACAATCGATAAGATCGCTCGTTACATGGGGGTCCAGTATCTATTGTTTAGACAGAAATTCTAAAATGTGTTCGAATTTCTTGAAAAAGCCTCCAAGAGCAATGGGGGCTCAGCTTCCGTTTCTGTATGTTACCCGGACCCGGAGGTTCCCTTATGGAACTGGTTATTTCGTAACCTCACGTGTATATGTTCTTGTTCTATTCTGTTCCGTCTGTTCTGTAAGCTAAATGGAATGTGACAACGTAAACTCAATCATGTACTTAGATTTCTGTATATGATCTGGACAAATTATGATTTGATACTAAACTGAATATGATTCGGCGCTGTTTTCCATCCGCAAAATTGATGTTGACGATCAGGAAGAACTGTTAGAGTTTGTGGAGGAATGCTCCAAAGATATGCATTAGATTTTTCGGGGGAGTTGGAAAGATATATCCATCGTTGGGCAAACTTTGCTTCCAAAACAGCTCACTCTAGTTTTTGCATTAGCACCGTACAAGCTTGATATGGCGGAAAAAGGTAAATCTATTGACTGATTGAATATAGAGCGTTGCTTGATTTTTGAGACTAACGGAATGACTATTTAAGAATGGATTGGACGTTGAATGAAAAAAGTGTTTCCGAATTGTTCTCGACTAGAGGTTTTAAAATAAGTTTAGAGAGACCAAAACTTCCTAAAGGGGGGAAGGCCTGTAACACCCCCTGTTCCGTAATATGTTAATTGGTCACCTAATACGTATGTGTGACTATATGTTTTGATATGCATTTTGTGGCCATTTGTGAATTATATGCGACTTGGAAATTCTTACTGTTCACCGTAGAAATATCTGTTTGAATAATCTGCTTCTGAAATTAAATTGAGGGCCTTATCGGCCACAGAACCCAATTTGATTACGCCATTGTGCATTGGCATAATTTTTAGAGCCTACGGTGAAATTTAATTAGAAATTGATCCTGTAGATTAAACTGATAATTGTGAAGTAAGTGCCCAAATATTTTATATTAAATTATTTATATTAGTGGGGCTTATTGTAATGATAGCTATTCACTCCCCTTTAACTCTTATGAACTACAAGAATCTGAGGGATTCAATTTGTGAGAGAGTGAGGGCCGGCCTTATGAGGAGAAAGGGAGAGAAATTGTGCATTTGGCTTTAAAGCTTTGGAAATGTTGGGATTTAGCTCAAGAATTGACTTAAGACTTTAAGAACTCAAAAGCGTTCGTAGGTTGTAGTAATTCTTGGGATATAGTTCGTAATTTTGTGGTGTTCAAGCATATTTGCGTGAATCAAGATTAGATTGAAATGAAATTGTGTTTGGATGATTGAATTGAAGTTAATATGTGCATGCCATGTAAGAAAATTTACTTTGAAATTGCAGTTTGAGCACAAAGTGTGGTAGTCCATGCTGAAATGGTTAAAGGAAATTCATGTTTTTTGATCACTATTATTGTGTTATCTAAGTCGAGGAAGTGAGCATTCTCCCACAGAAGTACAAACATGGGAGTATAAGTCTTGAATGTTTGAAATTGGAGACCATAGTTGATGGATGGTTTGAGGATATTATGGGACATGCATGTAAGATTAAATCATGAAATTGAGCTTCCTGATGTTGTTAATTCTGTATTAGTTAGCATGTTAGCATGTTGTAAATGTGTAATTTGAGCCCATTGCAATGCAAGTAATGTAGCTGGAAAAACCGTTTGGAGCTCAAGGAACACGATCTGGAGAAACCCAGAAATTTGATGTCCTGCTCGAGCAGTGGTATATGGACGCTCGAGCGGGGAAATCGCTGCTCCCAGCACTTTTGCAGAGTTGGATGTCCGCGTCGAGCGGGAAACTTCACGCTCGAGCGTGAGTTTTGTAGCAGGGCCTTCAGCTCGAGTCGCTCCTATCCACGCTCGAGCGGCATTTTTTCATAAACCAGTACTTTCGTAGACTAAGGGTCGTAGTCGAGCGGGGAGTCACGCTCGAGCGGGGACCCTATTTTCTGGAATCCTGTTTTGCATTTTATGTTTTGTTGTACCGTTCTCTTTTCATTGCAAGCACTCTTAGCATATGTTAAAGCATTGGTAAAATGAGTTAATGAGATGATAATAAGCCTAAAGAGGAATATGTGAATTAAAGACGATTTGAACTATTATGACCTTTTGTGCCTCATGAACGTGTGAGGGTCAAGCTCCAGGGCAAATCACAAGCCGATCACGTGAGTAATATCGATATTTGAATTTGTTGTAAATGTCCAATGTTTACTCCCTTTGAAGCTTTTATGAATTGCTTAATTGGGATTGTGGGATTGGGACGTAAGTCTGATATGAACGCACATAAATGGACCAAGGTCGTTTCGATAAGCATAATGGGCCAAAGGCCGTTTTTGAAATGGATGAGTGGGCCAAAAGGCCATTTTTGAAATGAATGAGTGGGCCAAAGGCCGTTTTGAATGAATGAGTGGACCGAAGGTCGTTTGACATATATGAATGGACCTAAGGTCGTTTCGACGGGTGAACGAATGGACCGAAGGTCGTTTCGATTATGAATAAATGGACCGAAGGTCGTTTTGATAGAAATAAATGGACCTAAGGTCGTTTTTGACATGAATTGAGTGGGCCGAAGCCGTTTTGACACGAATGTATGGGCCGAAGGGCCGTTTTGACGTAATACGAATGGACCGAAGGCCATTTTGGCATAAATGAACGGGCCGAAGGCCGTTCTGACATTAAATTGAATGTGGGCCGAAGGCCGTTTTGACATGAATGGAATCTGAATGGGCCAAAGCGCTAGAATGTTTGGAACTACAGTCACTTGATTTGAATTTCGTTTATAGTTATATATCTGTTAAGTAGAAATAGGAATTGGGCTAAGGCCGTTTGGAACGTGTTGTGCTACATTGTTTTGTAACTTCTGTATTTTGATTTGATATTATTCACTGGGCTATCGCTCACGCTCATTCATGTGTCTTGTAGGTGAGCCAAGAGAAGCACAAACCCAGCCCCAGTGAAGTCTGCTTGGACAACTAGGTTTTGAGGGAGTCATCCCTTGTGTCTCACGCATGAGACCCGTTCTTCGCCTTTTTGTTAGTATTTACATTTGTCAGGATGGCGAAGTTTTGTATATGTCTGCTTAAAGTTTTTATGGGTTGACTTAGTTTTTGGATGATCCTGTCTGTATAGACCTATATCACTATGTTTCTGTTGTGAGTTATTAAACGTACATTGCGTATGGTTTGTTTTGAGGTGCCATGTAAGCACAGCTTATGGACAAAGTTTTAAAAAGTTGGCTTTCCTTTTGGCCCCCTTTACTCTGATGTGTTAAGTCTGTTTTGGTTTGAGGCCGTAGGTAATCTGAGGATTGCTGGCCGGTTACGTCCTTAAACCCATGGGGGCGGGTTCGGGTCGTGACAAACATAATGAGGATTAATAGTTTTATACTAATTAAAAATTGAGGTAGCAAACTCAAGTTAGATATTTTGTTATGTTTGAACTTAAGTAAGTAGGGAAGAGATATACCCTGAGAGAGAGAGAGAGAGCGAGAGAAAGAGAATTCTAGAAGCTTGAAAGAACAAAAAGAAGAGAAGAAGAAATGAGAGAGATTTAGCGCACATTCACCAAATCAACCATAGGAGGTAAGAAATTCTCCTTTACAACTCATGAGATTAAGGTTAATTCCCACGTATGATTACAGAAATTGAGTAGAATTAGGGAATTAGGTTGTGAATGTTGAAGATGCAAACCCTAAAGAAAGAAATTAAGGAAATAGCTTGAAATCTTGACATATATGCCATCTCTCATAATTATTCACTTGTTCTTACATGAGTTTGAAGTTAATGAAGGCATTGCTATGGATATTTGAAACATAGGACTTCCATATGCATAACTCTTTGTTTATCCTTCTCCATTTCAAGTTTTAATTTTATGAATGGTAAATTGGGATTGATTGTAAGTTATGTTTTGGTTTGAACTTAGAAGTGTTCATTCCACCATGTTTTAGTAGGTTTCAGGCCTTAATTTGTACAATTTTTGGGTTGGTTTTTTGGAGGGGTTGAAGCTAAAAAATAGAGTAGATTTTTGGACTAAAGTCACCCCAAACCACACGTGTGGTAAAAGGGAATCGCACGTACGGGAAACCAAGGCGCATGGGCGGCGGGAGGGCCCCGCACATGCTAAAATAGGGGGAGAGGAGCGTTACATTATGCATAAATTGCAACGTTCCGGCACACATGCGGTGGGGAGTGTCGCACGTACGACCAAGGCATCCGCACATGCGGCTTCAAGCAGTCTCAATGTCATTTTTCTGCTACATTTTTCCTTTTTCAGGCTCCGTTAGCATGGTTTTCACATGTATTTGACGTTCATATGCCTTGCACGGGTATCCGAGCATTAAAAGAGAATAAAGAACATTAGACCAACCAATCAATAAGTAGTGATAACAACATATTGGTTGCACGGTAAATTAAACGTGCTATGCTTGTATATGTCTGTATAGGTCAAGCGCCACGTCCCAGCCACGTGTTTCACGGAGCCAACTGTGAGTAGCAACCTTGTAAAGATATGTTGAATTTAAAGTAATTTCTGACTTATGTTATACTCTATTTCTGAACTGGTGCTTTTTGTTTAAATGAATGATCATCTATTTTTATGAATTTGTATTGTGGCCATCCTTAGCATCTTATTTACTGTTATTGTTATAGGGATCTCTGTTAGTTCCAATTCTTGGAACTTCTGTTTACTGTATTGATAGTCATCATATCTGGATTGTCGGTCTTCATGACCGTCCATTCGGTTTTCAAGACCGCCTGTACTAATTTGCTATTAGATGCACCACGTATACATTTATGCTTCCTATATGAGATAAAGATCTGTTAAGTAGATGATCGTTTTTACTGTAAGGACATCAATCATAACCTCTTTGCACTGTTGTTATTCATTGGGCTCTAGCTCATGATTTCATATTTATGTGCATACATAGGTGATCCAGTGCAGGAGGGGACATAATGGCGTCGACCTTGCCTCAATTTTGTCAAGCTACCTTTTGTTGCCTCACGGCAAGGTTCTCATCTGTCGAAGCTTTTGGGTGACTCGGTGATCACCCTTTTGGCAGCCACTTGTATGTTATGAACAGTTTCACTTACTTACGAATGTGTTGATGATAGGAATGTACTCCCTTTTGTTTGTACTTTGGCAAACTTGTTGTATCTTGATGTAGTATACATATGTATATAGCAATGCATTTTGTCTCATATACTTTTTTCGCAGCTCGGTTGGACGTTTTATTCTCTAATATATTAGCTTTCGCTAGCCGATCATTAGATTTATACAGGAAGCCTTTGGTAATCACGATTATTGGCCAGTTACGACACTAAACTATACCTATAAGAGGTGGGCTTGGCGTCTGCGAGTGGTATCAGAGCACGAGTCACTACTACAAAAAATGGTTAAAGATCAACACTTTGATAAAAAAAAAAATATCTCACTTTTAGTTGGACAGTGTGATTAAAAACCACATTAGTATTGATATTTTAATCACACTTAATTTAATATTGAGTTGTGATCAAATATTATTTTTATGTCACTTTTCATATTAAGGTATGGATATATATATATCATATTTTTTAATCACACTTCTAATTAAAGGTGTGATTATATAACACTTTCTACTTTTTAACTCACACTTTTTATAACAAGTGGTGATTATATACTAATTTTTTTTAATCACCACATCTCTAATTAAAGTGTGATATTATTTATATATGTTTTTCAAATCACACCTTCTAATTAAAGTGTGATATATATATCAGCATAGCTTTTAACATCTACTTTTTTAATACACCACTTTTAAATAAGTGTGATTATATATATAATTTTTTAATCACACTTCTAATTAAAGTGTGATTATTATATAATTTTTTAATCACACGTGTTCTAATTAAAGTGTGATTTATATATACACTTCTACTTTTTTAATCCACCACTTTTTAAACACAGTGTGTATTATATATATATTTGATTTAAATGCACACCATCATATTTAAAAGTGTTGATGTATTTATATATTTTTTAATCGCACCTTCTAATTTACAAGTGTGAATTATAATATTTTACACTACTACTTTATTTAATCAATTTTTAAATAAGGGGTGATATATATCAGTATTGATTTATCACACATTCTTATTAAAGTGTGGATCGTATTTATTATATTTTTTAATCACACTTTTTAAAAAGTGTGATATATAATGTACTATATATAATGAAATATACTAGTTGATATATATAATTTAATCACACTTATTAAATAGGTGTGATGTGTATAAGAATATTCAAAGTGATTATTTATATTCAGATATATTATAGTTCCCAAATTTTTAATCACCCATTAATACTGACTTGAGTGGGCATATTCTTGTATTTTTATTGTCTCTTTTAATTGGTCCCAAACATTTCCTATCATATATATATGAACTACGCTCTGACACCCCCTAAGTTTCATGTTTATTAGCAGTCTTACCTTCCGTTTTTTGAAATTACATCTCCCTCCCTTGAGGTTTTAAAGGTTCTCATTCACAGATTCCCCCCTTACAATTTTAATTTTTTTAATTACATAATCTTTTCCCTTACTGGTAAATTACATTAACACCCCTTACATTTAGAATATTACATCCCCTCTCTACAGGTTTAAGTAGCATTACAATTGCCCCCTCGCGTTAGCGTATTAGTTGAAACAAAAATTCATTGAAAAAAAATTAATTGGAAAAAAATTATTTGAAAAAAAAAAATTAATTGAAAAAAAAAAAATTGTTAGTAAAAATTTTAATTTGCTGTAAAACACCACATGAAAACTATATTTTATTTAATCTTACGTTTTTTGCCTGACAATTTCACAAACTGGACAACCAATTTATCAAATCAAAAAAATTATCAAATAAGTTTTTATACAATTTTAAAAAATTTTGCTTAAATAGCAAATTGAAAACTGTGAAAACGAAAAGGTACCAAACAGCTTCAGATGTGTAAAAATGTCGTAAAATGAACAAATAAATTTAAATAAGTTACCAACAGTTAGAAACGACTTATCAAAGATTTTAGCTATGTTGGTTTGAATTTTAAAAAAAAATTAAAAATTAAAAATTAAAAATTTAATTTGGTAAGAAATAAAAAAATAAAAATAATTATCATTTTTAAATAATTTTTTTCTTCGGTGGTTAGAAATAATTTTTACAAATTAAATTGAAACAGCCTATACATATGTATATAACCTGCCCAAAAGTTAAAATATAGTAATTATTTTTTACCCTATTAATGATAAATTATTTTTGTTATTTATTCTTAAGCAAATGTAATTGTTTAAAATTTTTAAATTTTTTTCTAAAACTCAAACCATATATGGCACTACAGAAATCTTTTGATAAGTGCCAATTCTTACGTTGTAACTTATTTAATTATTTGTTAAATATTTTAACAACATTTTTACCATTCAACACCTTTGCTAAAAGTGTCAATATCTGGTAACACTTTAGGTAGCCCGTTTCGTAACACTTAGTTTTCCACATTTTCTGTTTATATTTACAAAAATTTTAAAAAAACTCAAATAAAAATGGTTTAGTAACAATTTTTGATTTATAAATCCACTGTCTTAGTTATAAATTAGGCCAAATGAAAAAAAAAAAAAATAAAAAAAAAAAAAAAAAGAAAACACAAAAAAGTGTTTACATTTTGGGTTTTCAGTGTGTTTTTTAATATTTTTCACCCAACATTAGCCACCCTACCCGCCATTCATTTTCCACCACCACCACCCTCACCACCACTCGCCACCCACCTACTACCACACACCACCACCGGCCACCACACCCACCAGCCACACACTCGCCACCACCACGCAACCCATCGCCGCCGCCGCCACCACCAGCCACCCACTGTTTATCCAGCCCACCACCACCCACCAGCCTACACCACTTACCTAGTTTCCAGCACTGACATTTCCACCACACCACCCGCCACTTATCGCACCACCACCATCCACCACCTGCCACCACCATCCCACCTCGCCACCCGACCAGACCACCACCACCCACCACGACCACACCACTACCACCACCACCCACCTCGCTACCACTTACACCCGAGCACCGTCACCACCCCACCCACCCACCCACCACCACCTACCATTACCCCGCCATCCCACCTGCGTACACCACCCACCTGCGACACCCGACACCAACCACAACCGCACGCTCACCTACCACCCGCCCACCGTCATACCCACCCAAACGCCGCCAACCACGCCCATCCTCGCCATATCCCCACCTTGCCATTCCACCCACTCTAGCCTCGCACCACACTACCTACCCCTACCACCCCGCTATTGTCAACCCACCCACCCACCACTAACCACCATTCACCGACCACCTACCACCGGCCACGTACCCCAACCACCCACTGCCGCCGCCACCACCACTGTCACCCACTCGTTACTACACATCAACCCGCCACCATCACCACCCACCACCTCACACCCACCCACTATCACCCGCCACTCGCCACCACCACACCTACTCGCATATCACCTGCCACCTACCTGTCACCCACTTGCTACCACCACCCACCACACCGGCCGTCCGCCGCCACCACCACCCACTCCTAACCACCCATATCACCTGCCATCGTCACCTACCCACCCACCATCACCACCCACCCACTACCACCCCGTCAACTCCCAGCCACCACACCACTCAGCTACCACCCACCACCCAGCCCACCGTCACCCAGCCCACCACCAGCCACCGCCACCTACCGTCACCCACCACCACCGCCGTCATTTGCACCCATCCTGCCACCACCACCCAACCACCAACCACCACCACCAGCCCCCAACTCAATCCATCCCCACCACCGCCTACGTCACCACCCTGCCACCACCCCACGGTCACCACTTTCCACACCGTCTATCTCACCGCTACTTGCCATTTCTCACACTTATTTTTATATTTTTTAAATTTTTTTAAACCATTTTGTGTCAATTACCAAACGCGTTGTAGGTGTTTATGTTTTCTAAAAATAAACAAAAATAATAAACAAAAAATAGTTTGTATTAAAATTTTGTTAAATATAAACGGAAAACGTAACACCTACCAAACACACCCCTTACGTTTTCAAGTTTTCTGTTTATATTTACAAAAATTCTTAAAACTTAATATAAAAAACTATGTTTGTCAACAATTATTGAATTTACCTGTAAGATCAGTGGTACTCAGTTTAATAAATTTAGCAAAAAATGTAACACTCAAAAATGTTTTGTTTTTCGTTATTGCAGTTTATAGTTTTTTTTTTTTTTACCACCCAACACGACGGTCCACCATCCCCTCTCGCCCACCATTCTTCCGACCACCTTTCTTGACCGCCTCCACCACCACCCATTCCCCGCTCAACCCACCACCTGCCACCACACCGCCACCAACACCCACTGCCACAACCGACCACCCCACCTGCCACCACTTGCCACCCACCACCCATCTTGCCAATGCTACCCAGGGCCAGCCCGCCACTACGCACCACTTGCCTGGAACCCCCACATTGCCTACTCACTCGTAGCCCAGTTACCATCCCATCCAGCACCCAATACTACGCACCATATCACACTACCACGCACGCAACCAATCAACGCAACCCCGAACATAGGTGCACTACCGCATCAGCCCTATATAATTCCGGTTGACCTCTCTACGTATAAGTACATATTTTATTTGATTTTTATATAAAATCATTACAATTCCCAAAGTCCACGCCTCTATATATACCGATGAATGATAGAGTACGGACTCGACACTAGAGAAGGAGCTATTAGACATGAAACTTTTTCACCCAATTTTTTCACCTTTACCTTATTTCTCTGTCTCTGCTCTCTTCTCTCTCTCTTCACTCATCACTCTTCTCTGTCTGTCTTCTCCCTTTCTCTCTGTGTCTCTATCTCTCTTATTTTTCTCTCTCTCACTCATCACTCTCTCTGTCTGTCTGTTCTCTCTTTCTCTCTTGTGTCTGTCTCTCTTATTTTTCTCTCTTCATTACTCATCACTCTTCTCTGTTCATGTCTTGTTCTGCTCTGTCTCTGTCTCTGTCTCTTTCCTCTGTGTCTCTCGGGTCATCTCTCTTCTGTCTATCTCTCCCATCTATCTTCTCTCTCTGGTCTCTCTTCTCTATATCTCCTTACTCATCTCTCTCTGTCTCTCTCTCGTTAATCTCTTTTCGTTCTTTGTTTCTCTCTATCTCTCTTTGTCTTATATCTTTTCACCAATTTTTCATCTTCCTCTCTCTCTTCTTTCTCTCTTTCCTCATCACTCGTTTCTTTCTGTCTATCTGTCTCTCTCTCTGTCTCTCACTCATCTAATCTCTTCTTCTCATCTCTTTTTCCTCCCTGTCTATTTCGCTTCATCTCTTTCTTCTATCTCTCATCTCTCTCTGCTCTTCTCGCTCAACTCTCTTCTCTCTATCTCTCTTCTCTGTCTCCTCGTTCATCTCTCTTCTCTCTAGTCTCTCATTGCTCATCTCCTTCTCTCTATCTCTCTCTCTTCTCTTCGTTCATCTCTTCTTTCTCTGTCTCTCACTCTCTATCTCTTTATCCTTTTTTGTCCCCCCCTCTCTCTCTTTTCTCTCTTCTCTCTCTGCCTACTGTGTTCGCGTGCTCACTCTCTCCTTCCGTCTTCTCTATTTCACTAAGCTCCTCCGATCATCGATTTTCCTATCCACTACAAGGAAAATGCACTTTTTAGAGACCACTTTTGTCTCTCTTCTCTCTCATCACTTTGTCTTTGTCTGCTGTCTCTCTCTTCTCTATCTTTATTCTGTCTCTCACTCATCTCTCTCTCTCTCTCACCACCCCATCTCCTTTACCACATTCACCACTACTGCAAACGCCTGTTCCACTACCACCATTACTTACCCACTGTCCGCCACTTCACCTCTACGACTACCATACTACTTACCATGGCACCACTACACTACTACTACCATTACCCTCTCTTTCAACCATTAGCTTACTTCATCTACTCTACCATACCACAATTCACCACTAATCTCCTTCGCTACCGCACCCACCACTTGCCATCATCTCTTATCCACCACCTTTACACTACTGCCATACTACTACCATTACCTCTCCTTCACCCTTGCCACTTCATCTACTCTACCACTTACCACAACTTCACCACTAATTCCTTCGCCGCCGCCGCAGCTACCACCACCATCATCTCTTATTCCACCACCTCAACCACTCTGCCACTCCTCTCCTCTTACCACAAAAAATTAGTTCTGATTTTATAATAAAAAAATGGGCCGTAGAAAAACATTTTCATTGACCACAAGAAAATTAACTTTATTTAGTGAAAAGCAAAAAACACCTCCAAAAAACTTTATCCTTTTTCATTAAATATACCCCTACTTCTACCAAATAAAAATATTAATATTTTTTTTTATTGAAATTAAAATGAACAAATAAATTTCAATCTAGTAACTAAAAAAGAATTTTTTTAAAAAAAATTCATTAACTACAAAAAATATATATTTTTAACAAAAATAATTTTTTTTGACGACGTAACCCCCGTCGCAAAAAAAAAAAAAAGTAAAACAATATTATTTTGATTTAAATTTTGATTTCGAAAAAAATATTTTCGATTCACGGCCCTTTTTTCCATTCCCGCTCCCTTCCCACTTTTCCATTTCCCGCTCTTTTTTTCCCATTCCCGCCCATCAACCCCTCCCCAAAAACAAAAAAAAAAGAAACCTAGAAAAAATATATTGGCAGAGATAATTTGCATTTACTTCTAAAACTCTCTCCCTTTCAGAAATTTGTTTACTGCGTTTTTCATTTATATACTCTGGCAATTGTGCCAAGTTCCCTCTTCCCTCCCGTTCTTCTCTTTCATCCGCAGGTAAGTTTCCTTTTTCTACCTCTTCCCTTCTCGCTCTTTGATTTCAATTCTTCTTTTCCTCCGATCTTTTTTCTCTTTTTTGGGGGTTATTGAGAAAGAAAACCTAGAAATAATATTGCAGAGAATTTGGGTTTACTCTGAAACTGCTCTCCCTTCAGAAATTTGTTACTGCCTTCATTATATATACTCTGCCATTGGGGGAATCATTTGTTTTTTTTTTTTTTGGGGAGGGTTTGGAATTTAACCTCTCCATTGTTAGGTACTGTTTGGGATTCGGAGAGATTGTGAAACTAATTCGGCAATGCAAGACAAAAAAATCGTTGCTTGCTCATCTTTGGTCTCATTTTATTGTACCTTAATTTCAGATTCGACTTCAAAGTGCTTGCGGAGAAAGCAGGAAAACAGAACGATTTATTTTCAGATTTTCCCTCATGTCGGTATTTTCTGATTATCTTCTTTTCATTTCAGATTTATTTTCTGATTATCTCTCTTGCTAATCACTCTGTTCTTGCTTCCAATTAATCTCACAAAAGATCTTATCTTTTCTTTTTTTTTAGTGTAAATGGGTGGTTGATTACCCAGTGGTATGATCTCTCTCTTAGGTTTAGTGTCGTAACTGGCCAATAATCCGTGATTACCAAAGGCCTTCCTGTATAAATCTAATGATCGGGGCTAGCGAAAGCTAATATATTAGAGAATAAAACGTCCAACGAGCTGCGAAAAAGTATATGAGACAAAATGCATTGCTATATACATATGTATATACATCAAGATACAACAAGTTTGCCAAAGTACAAACAAAAGAGGGAGTACATTCCTATCATCAACACATTCGTAAGTAAGGTGAAACTGTTCATAACATACAAGTGGCTGCCAAAAGGGTGATCACCGAGTCACCCAAAAGCTTCGACAGATGAGAACCTTGCCGTGAGGCACAAAAGGTAGCTTGACAAAATTGAGGCAAGGTCGACGCCATTATGTCCCCTCCTGCACTGGATCACCTATGTATGCACATAAATATGAAATCATGAGCTAGAGCCCAATGAATAACAACAGTGCAAAGAGGTTATGATTGATGTCCTTACAGTAAAACGAATCACCTACTTAACAGATCTTTATCTCATATAGGAAGCATAAATGTTATACGTGGTACATCTAATAGCAAATTAGTACAGGCGGTCTTGAAAACCGAATGGACGGTCATGAAGACCGACAATCAGATATGATGACTATCAATACAGTAAACAGAAGTTCCAAGAATTGGAACTAACAGAGATCCCTATAACAATAACAGTAAATAGATGCTAAGGATGCCACAAATACAATTCATAAAAATAGGATGATCATTCATTTAAACAAAAAGCACCAGTTCAGAAATAGAGTATAACATAAGTCAGAAATTACTTATAATTCAACATATCTTTACAAGGTTGCTACTCACAGTTGGCTCCGTGAAACACGTGGCTGGGACGTGGCGCTTGACCTATACAGACATATACAAGCATAGCACGTTTAATTTACCGTGCAACCAACTAGTTGTTATCACTACTTATTGATTGGTTGGTCTAATTGTTCTTTATTCTCTTTTAATGCTCGTGATACCCGTGCAAGGCATATGAACGTCAAATACATGTGAAAACCATGCTAGCGGAGGCCTGAAAAAGGGAAAAATGTAGCAGAAAAATGACATTGAGACTGCTTGATAGCCGCATGTGCGGAGTGCCTTGGTCGTACGTGCGACACTCCCCACCGCATGTGTGCCGGAACGTGCAATTTATGCATAATGTACAGCTCCTCTCCCCTATTTTTAGCATGTGCGGGGCCTCCCCGCCGCCCATGCGCCTTGGTTTCCCGTACGTGCGATTCCCTTTACCACACGTGTGGTTTTGGGTGACTTTAGTCCAAAAATCTACTCTATTTTTTAGCTTCAACCCCTCCAAAAACCAAACCCAAAATTGTACAAATTAAGGCCTGAAACCTACTAAAACATGGTGAATGAACAACTTCTAAGTTCAAACCAAAATCATAACTTACAATCCAATCCCAATTTACCATTCATAAAATTAAAACTTGAAATGGAGAAGGATAAACAAGAGTTATGCATATGGAAGTCCTATGTTTCAAATATCCATAGCAATGCCTTCATTAACTTCAAACTCATGTAAGAACAAGTGAATAATTATGAGAGATGGCATATATGTCAAGATTTCAAGCTATTTCCTATAATTTCTTCTTTAGGGTTTGCATCTTCAACATTCACAACCTAATTCCCTAATTCTACTCAATTTCTGTAATCATACGTGGGAATTAACTTAATCTCATGAGTGTAAAGGAGAATTTCTTACCTCCTATGGTTGATTTGGTGAATGTGCGCTAATCTCTCTCATTTTCTTCTTCTCTTCTTTGTTCTTTAAAGCTCTAGAATTCTCTCTCTCTCGCTCTCTCTCTCTCTCTTAGGGTATATCTCTTCCCTACTTACTTAAGTTCAAACATAACAAAATATCTAACTTGAGTTTGTCTTACTCATTTTTAATTAGTATAAAACTATTAATCCTCATTATGAGTTTATCACGACCCGAACCCGCCCCCATGGGTTA
>NW_021033182.1:0-10297 GCF_004153795.1 Camellia sinensis | reverse complement strand
TTTGACCGGACCTTAAGACTCAGACGTACCGATTTGAGCGCTTTGGTGATGTGCATGTTGTGCTTGTTCAAGAGGCCTCAGAGTCACGGCTGCGAGCCCCGCCTCCGGACTTCCGAACCCTCTTCTGTACCTTGTCTCGGTTTGCGAACTAGACTCGGTTTTCTCGTTTCTTTTCCTGAGGGGAGGGAGAGGTCCCGTAGACCATCTCTCAATGTCCGCATAGGCTACATTTGGGGTCGTAGGCCATATTTACCATTTCGGAGTCCGGTTTCCCGGTTTTCGGAGCCGTCAGGCTGTGTGCCTCGGTTCGGAACCGCTTTAATCATCTCCTATTAGCTCTTAATTTTTTGGCCCCCCATTACTTCTTAATTTAATCCCTTTTGAAGGGGACACTGGGGGCGTAGAAACCCACTTCGTGGCCGAACGCCACTTTCGGTGTTTAAAGCCCATTTTTCGGATCCCGAACTGCGTGTTTTGGCTCCCGAAACATTCGTTTGCAACGGTTTTCTTCATTTTGGCAGGGTACCTCTGTTTTTTCACTAGGAAGGTCACTGAAGGGTGGTGGAGGGCCAGCCAATGTTGCAAACAACCAGTTTTTCTCTCTTCCGGAGCCTCCCGGCGCCCGTTTTTCGCACCTTCCGGAGCTAATGATTGAATTACCTTGGAGCTAGCGTGCCAACTTCAACCACATATCTTGTTGGATCTACACACTGAGAGGCCACTAAAAGTTGGTGGCCGGCCATTAAGGTCACCTGACCCTTTGACCCCTTTCTTCCGGGCCTAATGTTGAACCCCTTGGACTCTTTTTCTTGAACTTTTGAACCACAAATCTGTGATCTACACACATGAGAGAGGCCACTAAAAGTTGCGTGACCGGCCAGTAATTCAACTTGACCGCTTTTGACCCCCTCTTATTCCGAGCCAATGTTGAACCCCTTGGACCCACTTTCTTGGAATTTTAACCACATGGTTGTGTTGTACACAACATAGAGTACCTCCCCAGTAGTGCGGCCGGCCAGAAAATCACATTGACCCCTTTTTGACCCTAGCCGGCGGCTAGGGGTGTGGCCGGCCGGCCACCTCCAGCAAAGTAAGAGGTCGGCCGTTGTTCCTACGCACTGTGCACTTTTACAGCTGCTGGAGCAATGTCCCCCAGATATTTCTGTATCCGGGGATATTTTGTGGGGGAGTTTTGCTCTCCTTCTCCCCCACCTTTACACCCCTTTTTGAACCTCTTATAAAACCAGTGGTTGGCCTCCTTTGCAAGGGTTTAGAAAACTCTCTTCAAGCTTCCAATAGCCACTCCATCTTCTTCCTTCTCACTCTTGAAAAACCCTAAGTCCCTAACCAATTATTCCTCTACACCACCAAGTCTTACCACCACCACTTCATTTCCAGCAACAAGGAAGGATTCTTGAAGGTTAAAAGAAAGCTGCAATCCATCCAAAAAGCAACAAAGTTTGAATCTTCAGAGGGTAAGTAACACTTTTTACCCTTTTTGACCCTTTCCTTGATCTATTTCTAAGCCTCACTTCCTTTTTGTTTCAAGGCTCCGGCCCTAACTGAAAAGGGCCACCTTTGAGCTCATCTTCACTTTCTCATTAAAGGGCTCAACCCTGTTGAGCCCTCCATTTAATATACTGCTTCATTTGATTCCTCTTGTATGTTCATAGTTTGCATGCTATTTTTGCCCATGAGCAAATTCTGTTTTGAGCATCGTTTATAAAACTGATTAAGGCTTTATTTTGAGCCCCTCTTTCAAGCATTTGGGAGAAGGGCTTCAACATTGTTTTGGTGCTTCCATTTGTCACTTGTAGTATTATCCCCTATTTGCCCCATTTTTTCATAAATTGATAGGCCCTCTTTGCTTCTGTTTTGGCCCTTGGTCCGAACTAAAAGTTCGGCCCTATTTTGGCCATATACTTCTTCTTCATTCACCACTTTTTTTCTGTTTGGTGATTATTTTATATACTTCATTTATAGAGCACCTTTTGAGCCTTGTCTTGCATCACATTTTGGCATATTTTTTATACTGATTTTTGAGGTCCTTCCTATACTGTAAAATGTTCATATTTTGGTCCCTCTTCAAGTGTTGTAGAAGGAAATTTTTCAGATTTTGAGTTTTTCTTATACCACTTGCTTTTCATTTAACCCCTCTTTTTGGCCCCTACCCTTGCATGCTATTTTTCCCCTACCTATACTCTGCTGTTTGGCCAATGTTATAACTGTTGAAAGTTGCTCTTTTGGGAACTGTCTAGCTCCTGTATTTGCATTGCATGTCCATATTGGCATGTTTGGGCATAGCTATAGCGCCATTTCGGCGGGTGCCTAATGTTGCATTTCGGGACATTTCCTTGCATTTCATGTCATTTCGCTTCATTTTCGGGACTGGTTTTCCCCCCATATTAGTGCTGAAATTCCATTAGTATTGCCTGCATATCATTTTTGCCATATTTTCATCCACATTTTGAGCATCGGCCTCGGTTTGCGTGCCCATGTGCACGCATTTCGAGGCACTTCATTTTCTGCCATCGGCTCCTATTGTTGAGTGTGGCTGAGGCTCACTCATGTTGGTATAAGTCCATTTGTCATTTCCATGCCATTTTTCATCGCATTCTGCCATTGCCTCGGTTGGCGTGCCCGTGTGCACGCATTTCGAGGCATTCATTTTTATCCATCGGCTCCTTATGTTGAGTGTGGCCTGAGGCTCACTCATGTTAGTATAAGTCCATTTGTCATTTCCATTGCCATTTCATCGCATTTCCGCCATTGCCTCGGTTTGCGTGTCCCATGAGTTGCACGCATTTCGAGGCATTTCATTTTTTATCCGCCGGCATTCCTTATGTGAGTGTTGGCTGAGGCTTCACTCATGGTGGTTAATTAAGCCCCATATCGTGGTTTTTATGTCATTACTTCAGCATTTTTATCAATCGCCTCGCGTTTGCATGCCCGTGGTTGCACGCATCGAGGCACCTCATTTTCATTACACGTACATCGCCTCGGTTTGCGTGCCCGTGTGCACGGTATTTCGAGGCACCTCATTTTCACAGCATTTTATCATCGCCTCGGTTTGCAGTGCCCGCGTGCACGTATTTCGAGACACATATCATCGCCTCAGATTGCGTTGCCCGCGTGCAACAACATTTTCGAAGACACATATCATCGCCTCATTTACGTTGCCCGCGTGCTGCATTTCGAGACACAATATCTCGCCTCGGTTGCGTGCCCACGTGCACCGCATTTCGAGACACATATCATTTTTTCTCGGTTTGCGTGCCCGTGTGCACGCACTTCAAGGCATATCATTTCATTTGCATTCGTACATTTTCTCGGTTGCGTGCCCGTGTGCACGCATTCGAGGCATCTCATTTCATAGCATTGAGTATGTTAGATTGTAGACTTAGATTGCATTTCATGCCCCATATCATGCATATTGCATCGTGTCCGGAATTAGGAGTTAGTCCAGTGCACGGGAAACGAGATGCATTTCGTACTCCGAGTGACGGAATGTGTCTCAATTCCTAGTCACCGACACTCCGGAATATCCATGATGGGTTGGTTTTAGCTGTAGTTTCATGTGCATTCATTCTATTATTGAGTTGTTGCATTTCGACTCCTCGGCCATCATGCCTCGGTATGCGTGATTTGTGGCACGAGGGTCGAGACATGCATATATCTGTGCAAATACATTGCTATGCCCCTTTTCCTACTCTCTGTTGCAGCAAAATCAGGGAATCAGCAACTTTTGGGGCTTGGCACGCATTTTCAAAGAACAGGTTGTAAACAGAGGCTAATTGGGGCAATTCCGGTGGATTTCTGCGCAAGACAAATCCGGACATGCATCATCCATCGAAGCAAGGCAGTCCCTGGATTGCACGCCCAGTTTTACCTCGCTTTCATTAGTTTAATTCTTTAATTATTAGGATTCTGTAAATTATTTTGACTGTAATATTCTTTATTCGGGACTGTAATATTGGACTGTATTATTTATTCGGACCCTCTGCGCGAGGGCATAACTGTAATAATGTGCGTGAGTGTTGATGTATGTCTTTCTAACCCCAACGGTCTTTTCTCCCTTTATTTTATTACCGC
Organism: Camellia sinensis; assembly: GCF_004153795.1. Taxonomy (NCBI): domain Eukaryota; kingdom Viridiplantae; phylum Streptophyta; class Magnoliopsida; order Ericales; family Theaceae; genus Camellia; species Camellia sinensis. The sequence goes on along the minus strand of NW_021033182.1, from coordinate 6,205 downwards.
TTTACGATGGTTTAAATTAGGGCATGTTTAAATTAGCATTACGTTATGACAGCATGTTTGCATCATTCATTGTATTGCCATTGCACTGGGCCTCGGCGCATCATACTAACTGCACCGTACTTTCAATTCAAATGAATACATAGGTAGGTAGTGGTAGCAATTTCATATATCATCTTAGAATAAGCCGAGCCTGCTTATAATTGCATTTTTGCATGTGGTTGCATTTAGGCATTTCTGTATAGTAATCAATGCATAATTTCTAATGAATTTCTATTTTGGCTGTGAGACTCGGTGAGTTTTATGCTTTAGCATCCTTGCATGCGTGTGAGAGCTGCCATGAATAGCATGCTTCCATTGAGCTATGTGCTTATCTGATATAACTCCTGAATGCCTGTGGATGAAGGTTGGGTTATCTGAATGGATAAATCATCAAATGTTTCAAGCCTACCATGCGGGTAGCAAACCATTTTTCAAAAACAAGCATATTTGAAAAAAATGTTTTTGTTCCAATTCGAGTGACCCGGTCTATATTTATATGATGTTGTGAGCATCACATAGTAACCTAGGCTAATAACCGGAATTAAGAACTCACAATGTTTTCCAAAAATTGATATCATGGTTAGTAGAGGGCCGGTCTATGACCGGGCGAGCGGGGTGCTCACGAGTGGAACCTTCCCCAATCGTACCCAAGTTCCCGAAGCCGAGCAACTTTGGTGATGACGGACAACGTGGCCTTCGGCACCGAGTTTCAGGATTTCCTAAATTTCCCAAATAAAATATTTAGGGTGGCGACTCTGTATCTGGCAAGCAGTCCCATGATTTGGCACTTCTTTCAAAAAAAAATCTGTTTTCTAAAAAACGATTTTGCCGGATTTGGACTCTTTTGGTTTCAGATTGGAAACCGTTTGACTACAAAAGTCGAGTCCGAGCTGGTAGCGAAGTTCGGTCCCCCGCGGGCTTGTTACAGACCCTCAGCCATAGTTGTTAATGCTTCTTTTGGGCCTAAACATTCCGGCAATAAGCCATCTCCCCCTCTTTTGTAGAGAGCGTTACCATATATCATATATTGCATAGACTGCAATTTAATTTTCCCGCTGGCCTTCGAAAATGGACTAGCCAAGTACTGCATTATTAGATGCCTCCAGTCTTATTCTTGTAAGTCATTATGATTAACTTCCAAGACCACATTCCTTTTATTCAAAGGTGGTATCAATTTCTGATATGTTGTTTGACTTATGTTTCTTTGGGCATTATCCCTTCTCTTGAAGTTTGAAGCTTTCTGAGCCACATCATTAGCTCTATCATTCAAGAATCTTGGAACATGAGTTACATTTGCTATTTGAAATTGAGAAAGCAGATGTAATGCAACAACATAGTATGGTAAAATACTTATGCTTTAACACTTGAAAATCCCTTTCACTTGGTTAACCACCAATTGAGAATCTCCAAATATGTCAACTGCGTGAACTTGTAATCCAATAAGAATTTCTAGTCCCACTATTAGGGCTTCATATTCAACTTGGTTATTAGAACAGGTAGCTTCATCCACTCTGAAATCATGTGTGGTCTCTATCCCTTGTGGAGACCTAATCACAATACCAATTCCAGTTAAGCCATTGGCCTTCGACCCATCGAACCACATCTGCCATGGCTCAACACTAGCCATACCAAGTTCCATTATTTCTTGGCTCTCTGTTTGAGATGGATGGTCTGCCAGAAAATTGGCTAAAACTTGCCCTTTTACTGCCCTTTGAGGGACATATTCTAGATGAAATTCTGATAAGGCTAGTATCCACTTGCCAATTCTTCCCCTCAACATAGGTCTAGATAACATGTACTTAACCAAATCTGTGGTTGTAATTACCAAGACAGTTGTAGGTAAAAGATAGTATCTTAATTTCATTGCAGTAAAATACAAAGCAAGACACAGCTTTTCAACAGCTGAATATTTACATTCACAAGAATTTAAAAACCTACTAAGGTAATAAACAGCTTGCTCCTTGCCTTCTTCATTATCTTGGGCCAAGAAAGCTCCCAATGAATCTTCTGCTGCAGCTATGTACAACTTCAAGGGCTTATCACCCTTTGGTGGCATCAGCACTGGAGGATTGGCCAAGTAGACTTTGATACCTTCGAAAGCAATTTGATGCTCTGCTGTCCACACAAATTCCTCTTCATCTTTCAACCTTAACAAGGAAGAAAATACTTTTGTTTTCCCTGCAGTGTTAAAAATGAACCTTCGAAGAAAGTTAACCTGTCCAAGGAACCTTTGTAATTCTTTCTTACTTGATGGAGGCCTGGCTTCAATGATAGCTTTAGCTTTATTCTGATCAATCTGTATTCCTTTCTTATGCACTACATAACCCAAGAAGTTTCCAGATGACACACCAAAAGCACACTTGAGGGGATTGAGTTTTAACTTGAAACTCCTCATTCTTTCAAAAGCTGCTTCTAAATGAAACAGATGCTCCTCCATGGATTGAGATTTCACTACAATGTCATCAATATAACACTCTAAATACCCTCCAATGAGGTCATGAAAGATAGTGTTCATAGCCCTCTGATATGTAGCTCCAGCATTCTTCAAGATGAATGGCATTTTAACCTATTCGAAAATGCCAATATTTCCAGGACATCTGAATGCTATCTTGTGGACATCCTCCTCTGCAATGCAGATCTGGTTATAACCAGAGTGCCCATCCATCATTGATAAAACTTGATGCCCTGCTGAACTGTCTACCAACAGATCCACTATAGGCATAGGGTACTCATCTTTTGGAGTTGCTAAATTCAAGTTTCTGAAATCAATGCATACCCTCATTTTACCGTTCTTCTTAACCACAGGCACAATATTAGATAGCCATTCCACATACCTGGCTGTCCTAATCAAGCCTGCTTTGAGTAGTCTAAGAATCTCCTCCTTGAATTTCTGAATTACTTCTGGACTCATTCTTCTTGGTTTTTGCTTGTATGGCTTGAAGTTAAGTTTCATAGGGAGCCTATGTTCCACTAATGACCTATCCAATCCTGGTAGTTCATTATAAGACCATGCAAAGCAATCTTTATATTTCTTTAGAACAACCAACAACTGGTCCCTGTCCGGAACATTCAGACAAGCACTTATGTAGATGGGCTGCTGTATAGAATCTTCCCCTAAATTTACTTCTTCTAAGGGGTCTTGTGTCTGATAACTTACTGAAGCTTTTTCTTTGATTTCTTCTATCTTCGAAGCAATCTCCCTGCTTTGTTCTGCTCCCAGGTTCTTTAATTCAATATCTTTGCCCTCCTCCTCATAGACAAAGTCTGTCCACAAGGCCTCCTCTTCCTGTATCTCCTGGACTTTTGTTTCAATGTCCAACGCACAGTATTTATCAAGGGTCAAAATTTTGACCTGTTCTTGCTTCTACTTGCAGCAAATTATCATGGCTTCTCTCTCTTGCTCCTGTACTTTCTGGACTATTGATTTTACATCCAATGTTGAGAATTTAATTAGAGCCAAAGACTTGGCTTCTTGTGTTTCATTTCTTTGCCTACAACCAGGCATCATTGTCATCCTTAACGACAACCTCCTCATCAGCACTCTCCTGGACTAAGTGCTTCAGGTGTGTCACTTCCTCATCAGCCGTCACTTCGGCTGAGCCATCAGGTTTCCTTAGTATACTGAGTGGTGTCACTCCCTCAATATACAGTTTGGCCTCTGCGAAGTCTGCACAAGCTATGAAAGGTTGAGGATCTGCATCAATTTTCTTTGTCTCTCCATTGCCTAAGGCCATCATAATTTTCTGATGTAAAGAGGAAGGCACACATTTGTTAGTGTGAATCCAATCTCTCCCAAGTAACGCATTGTATTTAGCATTACTGTCGATTACGAAGAATGCTGTCATGCAGTCCCTGGTTCCCACACTCAGGTTGGTGGGTAGAATTCCCTGAGCCATCTGTTTGTCTCCAGCAAAGCCAGCGATGGTTGTGCTGGTTGGGATCAACCTAGGATTCTTTTTCCCTAGTTTCTTCAAAGAAGATTTCAGTAGTAAATTCACTGCTGCCCTATTATCTATCAGGACTCGGTTCAATTGTATCCCATCGAAGAAAGCCTTGATGTACAAAGGCTTAACATGTTGTGTCATAGAATTCGAGGGATACTCAAAAGGATATGAGAGGTTAATGCTTATCTTTTCTTCACTCTCATATTCAGTTTCCATTGGGGTAGCCATTCCAGAATCATCTTGTACCATACTCACTTGTGAGTCTTCACTAGAGACAGGAATATGATCAATTTCTTGACCATCTTGGTCCTCATCTCCAGCCTGGAACTCATGAGGCAGTATGTGTACCATATTGACTGATACTGGAGGAAATGAGCCAAATTGGATGACTGGTTGTACCTGTTTCCTCTCTTGGCCACCTTGTTCAGTTACTTCAGAAGCATCATCCATACTGCACTCTGGCACTTCGTTGTTAACTGATTCCTTCGAAGGATCTTTCTCAACTGGTTTTTCAACCAAAAATGTTTGCTCAGCCATGAAGGCTTCGAACATTTCTTCCTCCACCATTTTTTTTCTTTTGGCTTATGCCAATTTCTTCTTCTGTCTCGCTACTACTCTCCATCAGAGCTTTCTCCAATCTTGCTAAGCTAGATTTCTCTCTGACTTTTAGTTCAGAATGAACCTTGGCCAACTGTTCTCTGCTGCAACCCACCTTGCTTTGTAGAGTTGTCTTTGGAGTATGGTCTGACCTTGGAGTCCTCTTTCCTTTTGTCTGGACCAATGAAGAACTCTCTCTATTTTCTTTCATATCTTTCTGGTACTGAGTGTACCTGCGCTGAATTTTTCTCCTTTGTGATCTCGAAATGACTGGACCATATCTGGTTCCTTCGTCTTTGGGTGTTTAAGCCATGCCCAATTGTTCGGAGCCACCAAAGGAGGTTTAACCATCCTTCCTTGGTTTCCAACATCTCTCTGAGTAGGCACTTCCCTAGGTTTGTTCTGCATCACAAACCAATCTAGAACTCCAGGTACCCATGAACTTACTGACTCAGATGTTGAACTGCTTCTTTCTACCTTCGAAACCATCTTCGAAGCTGGCTGTGAGAGCAATTGTTTGGTCCTGACCTCATGTTTCGAGCTTGATTCAGGCCTTCGATGAAGGTGGCCACTTTCTGTCCTGCGTGAGGTTGGTCTAGGGGGCCAATCTCTGGCTTTGATACCATAACCTGAACTCTTCTCTAGTCTTCTTTCAGAATGACTGCTCTCTATTCTGTAATAGTTAGGTGGCCTGGACTCATACAAGGGCCTCTTGCCTTTAGCATGCATTCTATCGACTGTTGGTTCAACTACCAATGGCTGCTGCCTAACACTAGCCGGATACGGCCTTTTGTTATAAGCATTGGTTGGTTTAGGGCATCTCTGCACATCCCTGTAGTATTGCTTCCCATCAACTAGAAGCCCCTTCAACCATTTATAACTCAGTCTGCACCTGGGACACATCCTTTGCATTACTGCTGCCTCTAAGGAATCATCATCTAGTGATTCTTCATCAAAGTGTTCCCTCTGGTGCGAGAAACCTTGTCCAATAACTGACAGATTTCTGGAGTCCTTTTTGATGGTTGTCTGGTTAGCAACATGCATTTGCACATTGATTTCTTCCAATTTTGTCAAGGACAAGTTCTGGAAGTCTGACATAATGACATTGGCTGCCACCTCTCCAACTTCTGGAAATGGATTACTGTCGATCCCCATGGCCTTTTCTGCTTTGGCTGGGAATTTCAAACTTCCTTTCCGAATTTGTTCTTGGATCCTGTCTCGAAAAACAATGCAGTTTTTAGTCGAGTGAGACCAAGAGTTATGCCATTTACAATATACTTTTCCCTTAAATTCATCTGGAGATGGCAGTTTTACTCCTTTAGGTAACTTAAAGAAGTTGGCCGCAAGCAAATGATCAAAAATGTCATTTGCCTTTGTTAAATCGAAAGAGTACTTTTTGTGAAGGTCTTTCTTTTTAAATTGCTGGTCAATTTTTGTATCCTTATAAATTAATGCCTCACAGATCATAGGTTCTTTGCCCACAATCTCTACTGCATCGATCTCATAATTAGGATCTCTATAATATGTCTTGTACGATGCATTATTTCGATCTTGTTCCTCCTCTATTAATGCTTCATATCTAGACACCTTATAGGTTAGTTCCACCAAATCTCTGAATTCAGTTG
>NW_021033176.1:0-16891 GCF_004153795.1 Camellia sinensis | reverse complement strand
ATTTACTTGATTAATTTCTGGAACATTTACTTGAGTAAATATTACTTGAAATTTACTGAGTGTTTTACTGAGAATTTAGTGGAATTTACTGAATAATTTCCTGGGAATTTATTCGGAAATTACAAGAATTTCTAATTAATTTACTAAAATTTTACAGTGAATTTACATTGCTAATTTACTAGAATTTACTTGAGTTATATTGAGTAATTTACTGAAGAATTTACTGAGTACTTACAGAGAATTTACTGGGAATTTACTTGAGTAATGTACTAGAATTTTAAAAGGGAATTTACTGAGTAATTTACTAAGAATTTTAATGATAATTTACTGGAAATTTTTACTAAAGACTTTCTGGGAATTTACTGAGACTTTTACTGGGAATTTACTGAGTAATTTACTGAGAATTTACTAAATAATTTACCAAGAATTTACAGAAAATTTACTAGGTAATTTACTTGTAATTTATAGAGAATTTACTGAGTAATTACTTAGAATTTACAGGAAAAATTTACTGGTTAATTGCTAAGGGAATTTACTGAGAATTTACTACCAATTTACTTGGAATTATTATGTAATTTACTAAGCCTTTCATAGGGGATTTACTGAATAATTTACTTAAAATTAGCTGGGAAATTTTCATCTGATTTCCTAATAAATTTATTAGTAATTTACTTAATAATTTACATAGAACTTACTAAGTAATTTTACTTGGGAATTTTACTGACTAATTTTTTGAGAATTTACTGGTTTTAATGTTTAATTTAGAAATTTACTAAGAATTTACAGGAAATTTTTATGGTAATTTACAGAGGAATTACTGAGTAATTTTTCTGAAATTTACTGAAATTTAATGAGTAATTTTCTGAGAATTTTACTAGGTAGTTACTAGAATTTACAGGATTATTACCGAGTAATTTACTTAAGTAATTTACTAGATAATTTATTTTTAAAATTTTACGGTATTTTTTGAGTAATTGTATGAGAATTTACTGGGAATTTACTGAGAATTTACTGAGATAATTTACTAGAATTATACTGGGTAGTTTACAGAGAATCTTACTGGGAATTTACTAAGTTAATTTACTTGAGAATTTACATGGAATTTTTGAGTAATTTCCTGAGAATGTTTAAGGGAATTTACTAAGAATTACTGTGAATTTACTGAGTAATTTACTGGGAATTTACTCATATTTTACTAAAGAATTTATTGGTTTTAATGTGTAATCTTACTGAGAATGACTAGAAATTTACTAAGTAATTAACTAAGAAAATTTTATGAATAATTTACTGAGAATTACTAAGTATTTATGATTAATTTAACTTTAAAATTTTACTTAGAATACTAAGTTTTACTGAGGAATTTATTTGGAATTTACTGACAATTTTCTAAGAATTTTACTTTTGATATTTATGTGTGAATTTACTAGAATTTACTTAAAATTTACAGGGGAATTTACTGAGTAATTTACAAAAGAATTTACTGATAATTTACTGAGTAATTTACTTAGAAATTTAAAGGAATTTACTGAGTAATTATTGTGATTTACTGTTAATTTACAGAGGAATTTTGCTGGAATTTTACTTAGTAATTTACCTTAGAATTTGTGGGGTTTTATTGAGTAATTTATTGAGATTTACTTGGGAATTTAGGTGAGTAATTTTAATTGATAATTAGTAGGAATTTACTGAGTACATTTATTAATTAGTTTACTGAGTAATTTATTGGGAATTTTACTGAGTAATTTACTTGTTAATTTGCTGATTAATTTGTGAATTTAATACTTACAAAAATTTACTTGAGATGATTTACTGAGAATTATTATGGAAGTTACTGGGAATTTTACTCAGAAGTTACTCGGAATTTGCTGAGAATTTACTAAAATTAACTGTGGAATTTACTGAGTAAGTTATGAGAATTACTGAGATAATTTTACTTAAGAACCTTACAGAGAATTTTACTAAGTAATTTACTGAGATTTTTACTGGAATTTAGTGACTAATTTACTGAAATTTATTGAAATTTACTGAGTAATTTACTGGGAATTTACTGAGAATTTACAGGTAATCTTACTGCGTATTTATTTTTGAAATTTATTAGAATTTACGGGGAATTTTTTAAGATTGGCTGGGAATTTATTGAGTAATTTACCTGTAGTAATTTACTGAGAATTTACTTACGAATTTACTGAGTAATTTACTGCAATTACTAGAATTTATTGAGAATTTATTGAGATTTTTCTGAGGATGTACTTGGAATTTAAGAGTAATTTTCTGAGAATTAAGTGGGAATTTACTTGTAATTTACTGAAAATTTATAGGAAATTTGCTGAGAATTTTGCTGGTAATTTTCTGAGTTAATTACTGGAATTTCTGAGTAATTTACTAGAAATTTATTTGAAAAATATATTTTGGAATTATACTGAGAATTTACAGTAAATTGCATTGAATTAATTACGGAGAATTTTATTGGAATCTTTTGTGTAATTTACTTGCGAATTTACTTAGTAATTTACCAAGAAATTTACTAAGATTTTTACTTGGAGTTTACAGAGTAATTTTACGTGAATTATACTGAGTATTTACTAAAGTAATTTACTTTAGAATTTACCAAGAACTATCTGAGTATTTACTTGAGAATTTACAGAAAAATTTAACTTTCATTTACTGGAATTCTAGAATTTACTAGGAATTTACTTGAAATTTAATGAGTAATTTGCTGAGCAATTTACTGTGAATTTACTAAGTAATTTACTTTTAGTAATTTATTGAATTTACTGAGAATTTACAGGGAATTTACTAAGTAATTTACTTGAATTATAGTTAATTTACTGAGTAATTTACTGAGAATTTATTGTAAATTTAAAAAACTTTAGTTAATTTACTCATAATTTACTTGAAATTTATGCGTAATTTACTGAGTAATTTACTGAGAATTTAAAAAAATTTAACTAAGAATTTCTTGGCAAATTAGTATGTATTTTACTTGGAAATTTACGGAGTAATTACAGTGATTTACTGGGAATTTAGTTGATAATTTGCTGAGACTTTATTGGAATTACTGAGTTAATTTACTCAGACATTTACTGTGTATTTTTACTTAGAATTTGCTGAGTAATTATTGAGAACTTTTACTGGCAACTTTACTAAGTAATTTTCTTGGCAATTTACTGGAATTTACTGAGAATTGACTCAGAATTTAATGAGTAATTTTACTAAGATTTTACCGGGAATTCACTGAGGAATTTACTGAGATTTACTGAGAATTTTATAGAATTTACTGAGTAATTTACTGAGGAACTTACTGAGAATTTATAGAGTAATTTACTCAAGAATGTACTGGGTTACTGAGAATTTTATGGTAATTCAATGAGTATTTACTTAGAATTTACTTGGAATTTAAATAGTAATTTACTTGGAATTTTAGTTAGTAATTACTGAGAATTTGTTGGGAATTTACGCAAAATTTTACTCAAAATTTTACTAAGTAATTTTACTACGAATTTACTGCGAATTTACTAAGTAATTATTGTCACGACCCAACCGCCCCTAGTAGTTGTGTGCCGTGCATGGCCAGTTAAATATTCGTAAAAAATATATCACTTTATTCTATAACATAATTACGTCGGCGATGCCTGTTTATGCAATTGTCGGCGAATTTTCTTGAAAAATCATGCTTCTTGACTTGTATTAGCGCTATTTGTATATGTCGGCTCGAGAAGCCTTTTGATCAAGATGTAACATGTATTCTTGTACCTTGTTGTATTTAAAATTGTGAAGTTAATTGAAATGTTGGCACTGCTTTAATCTACGCACAGCTCTTATGGACCGCTTGAATTGATTTATCGCTTCCGCATTGTGGAAGCCCCCTATATCGTACTCTGACTTGTGTTTAAGTTTTGAAAAGTTGCCTTCGGTAATTACGGTTACTGGCCATCACGGGCACCAAACTACTAGGGGCGGTTTGGGGTCGTGACAAGTAATTACTTAGTAAATTCGCAGTAAAATTCGTATAAAATACTTAGTAAATTTTGAGTAAATTTTGAGTTAAATTCCCCAACAAATCTTCAGTAAGTTACTAACTAAATTCCAACGTAAATTACTATTTTAAATTCCAAAGTAATTCTAAGTAAATATACTCATTGAATTACCAGTAAATCTCAGTAACTCCAAGTACATTCTGAGTAATACTCTATAAATTCTCATGTAAGTTCTCAAGTTAAATTACTCAGTAAATTTCTTATAAAATTTTCATAAATTCTCCAGTAATTTCTCAGTGAATTCCCTGTAAAATCTAGTAAATTACTCATAAATTCATGGAGTCAATTTCAGTAAATTTCCAGTAAATTGCCAGAAAATTACTTAGTAAAGGCCCAGTAAATTCTCACATAAATTACTCAGCAAATTCTAAGTAAATACACAGTAAATCTGAGTTAAATTACTCAGTTAAAGTTCCCAATAAAGTCTTCAGCAACATACTCACTAAATTCAAGTAATATTCACTGTAAATTACTCCGTAAATTTCCAGTAAATTACCATATCTAATTGCCCAATGAAATTCTTAGTAAATTTTTTTTAAATTCTTACAGTAAATATCAGTAAATTCCCAATAAATTTCAAGTTAATTAATGAGTTAAATTACTAAAGTAAATTTTACAATAAATCTCAGTAAATTACTCAGTAAATTACTATAATTTCAGAGTAAATTACTTAGTAAATTCCTGTAAATCTTCAGTTAAATTCCAAAGAAATTACTAGTAAATTACTTAGTAAATTCACAGTAATTCTCAGCAAATTACTCATTAAATTTCAAGTAATTACTAGTAAATTTCTTAGCAAATTCCAAGTAATTGAAATGTAAATTTTTCTGTTAAATTCTCATAAATTACTCAGATAGTTCCGGTAAATTCTAAGTAAATCTACTTAGTAAATTATCAGTAAATTCACCGTAAATTACTCTGTAAAACTCCAAGTAAATTCTTAGTAATTTCTTGGTAAATTACTAAGTAATTCCAAGTAAATACCTTACATAAAATTCCCAATTAAATCTCCGTAAATTATTCACATTTCACTGTAAATTCTCATAAATTCAAATTATATTTTTCAATATAATTTCTAGTAATTAACCAGATAAATTCCCAGGTAAATTACTCAGAAAATTTACCAGCAAATTCTCCCAGCAAATTTTCCATAAATTTCAGGTAAATTACAAGTAAATTCCCACTAATTCTCAGAAAATTACCTCTGTAAATTCCCAGTAAATCCTCAGAAAATTCTCAATAAATTCTCAATAATTCTCAGTTAAATTGCCCAGTAAATTACTCAGTAAATTCGTAGTAAATTCTCAGTAAATACACAGTAAAGTTACTCAATAAACTTCCCAGCCAATTCTTTAAAAAATTCCCGTAAATTTCAATAAATTTCAAAATAAATTAGCAGATAATACCTGTAAAATTCTCAGTAAATTCCCAGTAAATTTACTCAGAAATTTCAATAAATTTTCAGTAAATTAGTCACTAAATTCCAGTAACATCTCAGTAAATTACTTAGTAAATCTCGTGTAAGTTCTAAGTAAATTACTCAGTAAATTCTCTAGTAACTTACCAGTAAATTCACAGTTAAATTTCAGTAAATTACTCAGGAAATCCGAGTTAAATTCTGAGTAATTCCAGTAACTTCCATATTAATTCTCAGTAAATCACTCAAAGTAATTTTTTGTAAATTAATCTAGCAAATTATCACGCAAATTAACAAGTAATACTCATAAATTCCCAAATAAATTACTCAGTAAATTATTAATAAATTACTCAAGATAAATTCCTACTAAATTATCATTAAATTACTCACTAAATTTCCCAGTAAATCTCAATAAATTACTCAATAAAAAACCCACAAATTCTAAGTAAATTACTAAGTAAATTCCCAGCAAAATCTCTGTAAATTACACCAGTAATTCACAATAAATTACTCAGTAAATTTCCTTTAAATTTCTAAAGTTAAATTACTCAGTAAATTACATAAATTCTTTGTAAATTACTCAGTAAATTCCCTGTGTAAAATTTTTAGAAATTTCTAGTAAATCACACATTAAAACCATAAATTCTATAGAAAATTGCTCAGTAAATTCCCAATAAATTTCTCAGTAAATTACTTAGTAATTCTAGGTAAAATTTTAAGTAAAATAATCAGTTAAATACTTGAGTAAATTCTCATTAAATTATGCAGTAAATTTCTAGTTAATTACCTTTAGTTAAATTTCTAGTCAATTTCTCAGTAAATTTACACATTAAAAACCAATAAATTCTTTAGGTTAAAAATACTGAGTAAATTCCCAGTAATTACTCAGTAAATTACATAATTCTTAGTAAATTCCTACAAACATTCTCAGGAAATATACTCAAAAAATAATTCCATTGTAAATCTCATAATATTACTTAGTAACATTCCCAGTAATTTCTCGTTATAATCTACCCAGAAATCCTAGTAATACTCAGGATAATTCCAGTAAATTTCCCAGTAAATTCTCAATTAAATTACTCAATAAATACCCAGTAAATTTAAATAAATTATTCAGTAAATTACTTAGTTAAAATTACTCGGTAATTCCTGTAAATTCTAAGTATAACTACCTAGTAAATTCTCAGAAAAATTACTCATTATATTTCAAGTAAATTTTCAGAAAATTACGTCAGTAAATTCTCTGTAAATTACTCAGTAAAATTCCCATGTAAATTCTTAGTAAATTTCAGTAAATTACACATTATCGAAATACCAGTAAATTTCTCAAAAAAATTAGTCAGTAAATTCCCAGTAAATTACTTAGTAAAATTCTATTGTAAATTATAGTAAATTACTAAGTAAATTATTAGGAAATCAGTGAATTCCCAGCTAATTTTAAGTAAATTATTTCAGTAAATTCCCAGTAAGGCCTTATAAATTACATTAATAAATTCCTAGTAAATTTGGTAGTAAATTCTCAGTAAATTCTTAGCAAATTACCCAAGTAAATTCCCTGTTAAATTCTAAAGAAATTACCTCAGTAAATTCTCTATAAATTACAAAGTAAATTACCTAGTAAATTTTCTGTAAATTCTTTTGGTAAATTATTTAGTAAATTCTCAGAGTAAATTCTCAGTAAATTCCCAGTAAAAGTCTCAGTAAATTCCCAGTAAAGTCTTAGTAAATTCCCAGTAAAATTATTCATTAAATTCTTAGTAAATTACTCAGTAAATTCCCTTTTAATTCTTAGTACATTACTCAGTAAATTCCCAGTAAATTCTCTGTTAAGTACTCAGTAAATTCTCAGTAAATTACTCAATAAACTCCAGAGTAATTCTTAGTAAATTACAATGTAAAATTCACTGTAAAATTTTTAGTAAATTATTAGCAAAATTCTTAGTAAATTCCGAATAAATTCCAGGAAATTATTCAGTAAATTCCCACTGAATTCTCAGTAAAACACTCAGTAAATTTCTAGAAAATTATCTAATTTCAGAAAAATTAATCAGTAAATTTCATGTAAATTCGTTCGATAAATTACTAAATAAATTCCTAGTTAATTCTAAGTAAATACTCAGTAAATTCTCTATAAATTACTAAGTAAATTCCCAGTACATTCTTAGTAAATTACTCCGTAGATCCCAGTATATTACTAGTAAATCTCAGTAAATTACTGTAAATTCCTAATAAATTCCAAGTAAATCTTAGTAAATATACTCTGTAAATTCCTAATAATTCTCAGTCAATTACTCAGAAAATTCCCAGTAAATTGTAAGTAAATTATTCAGTAAATTCTAAATAAATTGCTCAGTAAATTCCCAGTACATTCTCAGTAAATTACTCAGTAAATTCCAAATACATTTTCAGCGAAATACTCAGTAAATTCCCAATCAATTCTCAGTAATTTACTTTGAAAATTCCAAGTAAATTACTCAGTAAAATTACTCTCCTAGTAATTCTCAATAAATTATCAGTGATTCCCTGTAATTTCTCAGTAAATTCTCATAAATTGACATAAATTACTCAGTAAATCTAAGTAGATTACTCAATAAAATTCTCATAAAATACTCAGTAAATTCCCTATAATTTCAAGTAAATTACTAAACAAATTTCAAGTAAATTCTCGGTAAATTCCCAATAATTCTTAATAAATTACTTAGTAAATTCTTAGTAAATTACTCAGTACAATTTCAGGAAAATTTCAGAGTTAAATACTCAGTAAAATTACATTAAATTCTTAAATTAATCAGTAATTCTCATTTAAAATTTCCAGTAAATTCTCATTAAATTACACAATAATTTCTTAGTAAATTACTAAGAAATTCCCAGAAAATTATTAGTAAATTACTTAATAAATTCTCTATAATATTAACTCAGTAAATTGTCAGTAAATTACTCTTTAATTCTCAGAAAATTACTTAGTAAATCCCTGTAATCTCAGGAAATTCCCTTTACATTCTCAATAAATTACTCTGTAAATACGTAGGAAATTCTAAGTAAAATTACTAGTAAATTCCCAGCAAATTGTTAGTACATTACTAGGTAAATTCCATGTAAATTACGTTAAATTATATTAGTAAATTCCCATAAATTCTATTGTAAATCTTAGAAAATTCCAGTAAATTACTCTATAAATTATATTAATTCCCTGTAATAATTGTCAGTAAATTCCTGTAAATTCTCAGTAAATTACACATTAAATACCAGTAAATTAGTTAGTAAATTCCCAGTAAAATTCTCAGTAAATACTTAGTAAATTCTCTTTAAATTGCAGTAAAATTTTTCATAAAAATTACTCAGTGAATTCCCAAGTTAATTTTCAGTAAATTATTTTCAGTAAATTCTCAGTATATTCTTGTAAATTACTTTAGTAAATTTTAGTAATTCACCGGAATTCTCTATAAAATTCCCAGTAAATTCTCATTAAATTACTTAGTAAATATCTTAGTAAATTACTTAGTAAATTCTCAGTAACTTACACAGTAAATTCCCATCAAACTGTCACAGAAATTACTCAGTAAATTCTCAATAAATTCAAAATAAATTAAGCAGTAAATTCTTGTAAGTTCTAAGTAAATTTCTCAGAAATTCTCTGTAAACTTTACATAGTAAATTACTCAGTTAAATTCCCAATTAATTCTCAGTAACTTACTCAGTAAATTTCCAATCAAATTACTCAGTAAGTTCTCAGTTAAAGTTACTCAAGTAAATTCCCTGTAATTCTAAATAAATTACTAAGTAAATTACCATTTAATTTTCAATAAATTACTCATTAAATTCTAAGTAAATTCCTCTGCAAATTCTCTGTAAATTCTTAGCAAATTACTAAGTAATTCTAAGTAAATTCTAGTAAATTCTAAGTAAATTCCAAGTAAATTCTGTGGTAAATAACTCAGTAAATTCCAAAGTAAACTCCTCAGTAAATACTTTGTAAATTCGCAGAAATTCTTAGTAAATTACTCAGTAAATTCCCATTAAATTCTCAGTAAATTCCAAGTAAATTTCTTAGTAAATTCTCAGTAAATTCCCGCAAATTCTCAGTAAATACTCAGTAAATTATGGTAAATTCTAGGTAAATTACTCAGTAGAGATTACCGGTAATTTTCATAAGAGTAAATTCTCAGATAAATCAACGCAGTAAATTTTCCGTAAATTGCTTCGTAAATTGCTAGTTAAATTCTCATATAAGTTACTCAGTAAATTCCCAATAAATACTCAGTATTTCCCAATACATTCTCAGTAAATTACTCAAGATCAATTCCAATAAATTCTTAATAAAATCACCTCGTAAATTCTCGGCAAATCGCTCTGTAAATTTCCAAGTAATACTCAATAAATTTCCAAAAAATTCCCAGTAAATTACTCTGTAAATTCATAGTAAATTACTAAGCAAATCCAGTAAATTCTCAGTAAATTACTTTCGTAAATTCCTAATAAATTCTCAGTAAGTTACTCAGTAAATTCCTTTGTAAATTCTCACTAAATTACCAATAAAATTCTCAATAAATTACTCAGTAAATTCCCAGTACATTCTCAGTAAATTCCAAGTACATTTTAAGTAAATTACACAGTAAATTCCAAGTACAATTTAAGTAAATTACATAGTAAATTTCCAATAAATCTCAGTAAATTACCCAATAATTATTCTGTAAAATTCTCAGTAAATTCTCAATAAAGTTCTCTATAATTCCTAGTAAATTCTCAGTAAATAACTCAATAAATTCCCTATAAATTTCTAAGTAAATTACTCAGTAAATTCCAGAAAATTTCTAGTGAATTACTCGGTAAATTCTCAATATATTACGCAAGTAAATTACTTGTAAAATTCTTTGTAAATAAACTCAGTTAAATTCCATGTAAATTCCCAGAAAATTACTCCAGTAAATTCCCAATAAATCTCAGTAAATTCCGGTAAATTACCACAGTAAAATTCCCAGGTAATTCTTAATAAATTACTTAGTAAATTCCCTGTAAATTCTGAGTAAATTACTCAGTAAATTACTCAGTAAATTCCCAGTAAATTACTCAGTAAATTCTCAGAAATTACTCCAATAAATTCCCACTAAATTCTCATTAAATTGCTCACTAAATTCGCAGTAATTTCTCAATAAAATTACTCAGTAAGTACCCAGTTAAATTCTAAAAAAATTACTCAGTAACATCCTAAAAATTCATAGTAAATTACAAAGTATAATTCATTAAAAATTACTCAGTAAATTCCCAATAAAATTACTCAGTAAATTACCTGTAAATTCATAATAAATTTCTATTAAATTACACATTAAATACCAAAAAATTTCTCAGTTAAATTACTCAGTTAAATACCAGTAAAATCTCAGTAAATTACTCAGTAATTCTAAGTAAATTTCTATTTAATACTTAGTATATTGCTTAGTAAATCCTCTGTAAATTCTCAGTAAATTACTCAGTAAATTACCAGTTAATTTTTAGGTAAATTATTCAGTAAATTCCCAGTAAATTACTGAGTAAATTCTGAAAAAATTACTCAGTAAATTCGAAGTAAATTGTCAATTAAATTCCCAGAAAATTATCAGGAAATTACTCAGTTAAATTTCATGTAAATTCTCAGTAAATTACTCAGTAAATTCTCTTTAAAATACTCAGTAAATCCTGTAAATTACTCAGTAATTTCCCAATAAATTCTCAGTAATTCTCAATAAAATTACTCAATAAATACCCAGTAAATTCTAAATTAAAACTCTAAATTTCAAAGAATTCTCAGTTAAATTCACAGTAAATTACTCGGTAAATTCGATGAATTCTAAGATAAATTACCTAGTAAATGTCCAGTAAATTACTTAGTAAATTCTCAGTAACTTCCCAGTAAATTCTCAATAAATTCTAAGCAAATTACTCAGTAAAATTCCTAGAAAAAATTTCCAGTAAATTATAAGTAAATTCTCTGTAAATTACTCAGCAAATTTCTTATAAATTCTCAGTAAATTACACATTAAATACCAGTAAATTCTCAGTAAATTCCTCGTGTATTCTAAATTAAATTCCCAGTAAATACTCAAAAAATTACGTAGTAAATTCTCAGTAAATTACTCAGTGAATTCCCAGCTAATTTTCAGAAAATTATTCAGTACATTCCCAGTAAATTCTTTAGTAAATTACATTAGTAAATTCCTAGTAAATTATTCAAAAAATTCCCAGTAAATTCTCAGCAAATTACTTCAGTAAATTCCTGAAAATTCTACTGTAAATTACTGAGTAAATTTTGAAAAAATTACTCAGTAAATTCGTAAGATAAATGTCATAAAATTCCCAGGAAAATTCTCAAGAAATTACTCAGTAAATTTCATGTAATTCTCAGTAAATACTCAGTAAATTCTTTTAAATAACTCATAAATTCCTTGTAAATTACTCAGTTAATTATTTTCAGTAAATCTCGATGTAAATTTTCAGTAAAGTCCCAGTAAATTCTTCAAATAAATTACTCAATAAATACCAGTAAATCCAAAAGAATTCTCAGTAAATTCCCAGTAAAATTCACAAGTAAATTTCGCGGTAAATTCCAATGAATTCTAAGCAAATTACCTAGTAAATGTCCAGTAAATTACTCAGTAAATTCTCAGTAAATTACACAGTTAAATTCCTTGTAAATTCTCAGTAATTCCCCAGTAAATTCTCAATAAATTCTAAGCAAAATTACTCAGTAAATTCCTGAGTAAATTCTCAGTAAATTATAGTAAATTCTCTGTAAATTTACTCAGCAAATTCTTTATAGATTCATGTAAATTCTCGATAAATTACTAAATAAATTCCTAGTTAATTCTAAGTAAATTACTCAGTAAATTCTCTATAAATTACTAAGTAAATTCCCAGTACATTCTTAGTAAATTACTCCGTAGATTCCCAGTATATTACTCAGTAAATTCTCAGTAAATTACTCTGTAAATTCCTAATAAATTCCAAGTAAATTCTTAGTAAATTACTCTGTAAATTCCTAATAAATTCTCAGTCAATTACTCAGAAAATTCCCAGTAAATTGTAAGTAAATTATTCAGTAAATTCTAAATAAATTGCTCAGTAAATTCCCAGTACATTCTCAGTAAATTACTCAGTAAATTCCAAATACATTTTCAGCGAAATACTCAGTAAATTCCCAATCAATTCTCAGTAATTTACTTTGAAAATTCCAAGTAAATTACTCAGTAAATTACTCTCCTAGTAAATTCTCAATAAATTACTCAGTAGATTCCCTGTAATTTCTCAGTAAATTTCTCAATAAATTCGCATTAAATTACTCAGTAAATTCTAAGTAGATTACTCAATAAATTCTCATAAAATTACTCAGTAAATTCCCTATAAATTTCAAGTAAATTACTAAACAAATTTCAAGTAAATTCTCGGTAAATTCCCAATAAATTCTTAATAAATTACTTAGTAAATTCTTAGTAAATTACTCAGTACATTCCCAGGAAATTCTAAGTAAATTACTCAGTAAATTCACATTAAATTCTTAGTAAATTAATCAGTAAATTCTCATTAAATTCCCAGTAAATTCTCATTAAATTACACAATAATTTCTTAGTAAATTACTAAGTAAATTCCCAGAAAATTATTAGTAAATTACTTAATAAATTCTCTATATATTACTCAGTAAATTGTCAGTAAATTACTCTTTAAATTCTCAGAAAATTACTTAGTAAATTCCCTGTAAGTTCTCAGGAAATTCCCTTTACATTCTCAATAAATTACTCTGTAAATACGTAGGAAATTCTAAGTAAATTACTCAGTAAATTCCCAGCAAATTGTTAGTACATTACTAGGTAAATTCCATGTAAATTCACGTTAAATTAATTAGTAAATTCCCATAAATTCTATGTAAATTTCTTAGAAAATTCCCAGTAAATTACTCTATAAATTATTAGTAAATTCCCTGTAAATTGTCAGTAAATTCCCTGTAAATTCTCAGTAAATTACACATTAAATACCAGTAAATTAGTTAGTAAATTCCCAGTAAATTCTCAGTAAATTACTTAGTAAATTCTCTTTAAATTGTCAGTAAATTTTTCATAAATTACTCAGTGAATTCCCAGTTAATTTTCAGTAAATTATTCAGTAAATTCTCAGTATATTCTTGGTAAATTACTTAGTAAATTTTTAGTAAATTCACCGGAAATTCTCTATAAATTCCCAGTAAATTCTCATTAAATTACTTAGTAAATATCTAGTAAATTACTTAGTAAATTCTCAGTAACTTACACAGTAAATTCCCAGTCAATTCACAGTAAATTACTCAGTAAATTCTCAATAAATTCAAAATAAATTAAGCAGTAAATTCTTTGTAAGTTCTAAGTAAATTTCTCAGTAAATTCTCTGTAACTTACATAGTAAATTACTCAGTAAATTCCCAATTAATTCTCAGTAACTTACTCAGTAAATTTCCAATAAATTACTCAGTAAGTTCTCAGTAAATTACTCAGTAAATTCCCTGTAAATTCTAAATAAATTACTAAGTAAATTACCATTTAATTTTCAATAAATTACTCATTAAATTCTAAGTAAATTCCTCTGCAAATTCTCTGTAAATTCTTAGCAAATTACTCAGTAAATTCTAAGTAAATTCCTAGTAAATTCTAAGTAAATTCCAAGTAAATTCTTGGTAAATAACTCAGTAAATTCCAAGTAAATTCTCAGTAAATTACTTTGTAAATTCGCAGAAAATTCTTAGTAAATTACTCAGTAAATTCCCATTAAATTCTCAGTAAATTCCAAGTAAATTTCTTAGTAAATTCTCAGTAAATTTCCCGCAAATTCTCAGTAAATTACTCAGTAAATTATGAGTAAATTCTAGGTAAATTACTCAGTAGATTACCGGTAAATTTTCAATAAGAGTAAATTCTCAGTAAATCACGCAGTAAATTTTCCGTAAATTGCTTCGTAAATTGCTAGTAAATTCTCTATAAGTTACTCAGTAAATTCCCAATAAATTACTCAGTATATTCCCAATACATTCTCAGTAAATTACTCAATCAATTCCCAATAAATTCTTAATAAATCACCTCGTAAATTCTCGGCAAATCGCTCTGTAAATTCCAAGTAAATTACTCAATAAATTTCCAAAAAATTCCCAGTAAATTACTCTGTAAATTCATAGTAAATTACTAAGCAAATCCAGTAAATTCTCAGTAAATTACTTCGTAAATTCCTAATAAATTCTCAGTAAGTTACTCAGTAAATTCCTTGTAAATTCTCAGTAAATTACTCAATAAATTCTCAATAAATTACTCAGTAAATTCCCAGTACATTCTCAGTAAATTCCAAGTACATTTTAAGTAAATTACACAGTAAATTCCAAGTACAATTTAAGTAAATTACATAGTAAATTTCCAATAAATTCTCAGTAAATTACCCAATAAATTATTCTGTAAATTCTCAGTAAATTCTCAATAAATTACTCTATAAATTCCTAGTAAATTCTCAGTAAATAACTCAATAAATTCCCTATAAATTCTAAGTAAATTACTCAGTAAATTCCCAGAAATTTCTAGTAAATTACTCGGTAAATTCTCAATATATTACGCAGTAAATTACTTGTAAATTCTTTGTAAATAACTCAGTAAATTCCATGTAAATTCCCAGAAAATTACTCAGTAAATTCCCAATAAATTCTCAGTAAATTCCCGGTAAATTACACAGTAAATTCCCAGTAATTCTTAATAAATTACTTAGTAAATTCCCTGTAAATTCTGAGTAAATTACTCAGTAAATTACTCAGTAAATTCCCAGTAAATTACTCAGTAAATTCTCAGAAAATTACTCAATAAATTCCCACTAAATTCTCATTAAATTGCTCACTAAATTCGCAGTAAATTCTCAATAAATTACTCAGTAAGTACCCAGTAAATTCTAAAAAAATTACTCAGTAACATCCTACAAAATTCATAGTAAATTACAAAGTAAATTCATAATAAATTACTCAGTAAATTCCCAATAAATTACTCAGTAAATTACCTGTAAATTCATAATAAATTTCTATTAAATTACACATTAAATACCAAAAAATTCTCAGTAAATTACTCAGTTAATACCCAGTAAATTCTCAGTAAATTACTCAGTAATTCTAAGTAAATTTCTATTTAATACTTAGTAATTGCTTAGTAAATCCTCTGTAAATTCTCAGTAAATTACTCAGTAAATTACCAGTTAATTTTTAGTAAATTATTCAGTAAATTCCCAGTAAATTACTGAGTAAATTCTGAAAAAATTACTCAGTAAATTCGAAGTAAATTGTCAATAAATTCCCAGAAAATTATCAGGAAATTACTCAGTAAATTTCATGTAAATTCTCAGTAAATTACTCAGTAAATTCTCTTTAAAATACTCAGTAAATTCCTTGTAAATTACTCAGTAATTTCCCAATAAATTCTCAGTAAATTCTCAATAAATTACTCAATAAATACCCAGTAAATTCTAAATAAATTACTCAGTAAATTTCAAAAGAATTCTCAGTAAATTCACAGTAAATTACTCGGTAAATTCGAATGAATTCTAAGTAAATTACCTAGTAAATGTCCAGTAAATTACTTAGTAAATTCTCAGTAAATTCCCAGTAAATTCTCAATAAATTCTAAGCAAATTACTCAGTAAATTCCTAGAAAATTCTCAGTAAATTATAAGTAAATTCTCTGTAAATTACTCAGCAAATTTCTTATAAATTCTCAGTAAATTACACATTAAATACCAGTAAATTCTCAGTAAATTCCTCTGTAATTCTAAATAAATTCCCAGTAAATACTCAAAAAATTACGTAGTAAATTCTCAGTAAATTACTCAGTGAATTCCCAGCTAATTTTCAGAAAATTATTCAGTACATTCCCAGTAAATTCTTAGTAAATTACATAGTAAATTCCTAGTAAATTATTCAAAAAATTCCCAGTAAATTCTCAGCAAATTACTCAGTAAATTCCCTGAAAATTCTATGTAAATTACTGAGTAAATTTTGAAAAAATTACTCAGTAAATTCGAAGTAAATTGTCAATAAATTCCCAGAAAATTCTCAAGAAATTACTCAGTAAATTTCATGTAAATTCTCAGTAAATTACTCAGTAAATTCTTTTTAAATAACTCAGTAAATTCCTTGTAAATTACTCAGTAATTTTTCAGTAAATTCTCAGTAAATTTTCAGTAAATTCCCAGTAAATTCTCAATAAATTACTCAATAAATACCCAGTAAATTCCAAAAGAATTCTCAGTAAATTCCCAGTAAATTCACAGTAAATTACTCGGTAAATTCCAATGAATTCTAAGCAAATTACCTAGTAAATGTCCAGTAAATTACTCAGTAAATTCTCAGTAAATTACACAGTAAATTCCTTGTAAATTCTCAGTAAATTCCCAGTAAATTCTCAATAAATTCTAAGCA
>NW_021033172.1:0-10318 GCF_004153795.1 Camellia sinensis | reverse complement strand
CACTAATACGTGATATTATCAACTGTGCGGGATATATTTTTGAGTACTGACACGTGGCAAGGTGACACCGACGTGTCAGCCGAGGTGCCACGTGTCAGGGTCATGACGCCGAGATTATCTCGGTTAAGCTGATGTTATCTCCGAAGATATCAGAGTCCGAGAAAAGCGGATAAGGGATAAGAGTCCTAGAATAAAGAGGAGACTTAGCCAAGATAAGGATAAAACTCTTAAGGAGTTTATCTTTATCTCTGAAGGAGCCCCAAGTAAGTACTGAACAGGAATCCATAGAAGTCAGGCTTCTATTGAGATTAGGATTGAGGTAACTATAAAAGAGAGGTACCCCCGTGGGTCTAAGGTATGCAATCAATATTCTATCTAGTGAGTTAAGCACTATTGAGTATCTTTGAGAGATATACTGACTTGATCGTCGGAGTGCCCCCGGGTGGACGAACCACAGCCGGAATCTTCTCTTGCTGTTACAGGTTAGCCAGGTGTCATCTATTCTGCCAAGTGTTCTCCAGCTGAATACTGAGTTGGGCAGTGTGATCAGAAAATCACTCACACAATTTGGCGCCGTCTGTGGGAACGAAAGGAGAATAGATGGCCAGTAACGAACAGAAAGAAAAGGTTGGGAACGACACTCCTGCTGGGAATGAGAGACCTATTGACCTTGATATCACAGGAGACGAATGCAACGAAGAAACTCGTGATAAGAATCACGGAGAAGAGAATGTCGGCCAGGAGGGCGACGTGCCGAAGAAATCAGATCGAAGCAAGTATTATAACGAGGACGACCTCCAGGTATGGAAAGATAGGTGCCTGCGGAGGGACGAAGAGGTAAGAGATATGGCAAACAAATTCGCAGACCTACAGTCGGTCGTTAATTTCATGATGCAAAATAACGTCATGCAGCCACCATTCCCGCTGCAGGACACGCGGACTCTAGCGGCCAATACCCAGAAGGGAGGGCAGAAAATAATCCCCATAGCCCCTCAACACAACGGGAGCAAAAGATACTCTCACCGACCTTCTAGGGAGGTTGGACGAATAGAGTCAAGAAGAGAAGAATCACGGAGGAAGCATCGCACAAAGGAGGCAGACCCCAAAGGACATCAGAATGTTCAAGGGCAGGCACTATGCTTCGACACAACTCATGAAGAAGGGTCGAAAAGGGCTCACTATGAGGCCGAGAGTAGTATACCGAAAAGACTAAAGTCAAAAGATAGCCGAGCTCCTGGGCAGAGCAAAGAAGACTTAAGAGATTACCTCAAGAGGAAGCAACAAAATGCCTACATCGAGGTAACCTCCCCAGATAAGTCGAGGACACCATTCTCGGTGGAAGTAGACAGGTTTGAGGCGCTGGAGAGATTCAGTATGCCGAGATTTCAAATATACGATGGTAAGTCAGACCCCAACTTCCACGTTGGACTATATTTGAACTCAATGGCATTGTATAGTGGAAACGAGCCGTTGCTCTGCAAAGTGTTCCCCTCATTTTTTGGGGAGATTGCATCAGATTGGTTCCACAAACTACCGAAGGGAAGCGTGAAGACTTAGGAAGGCCTGGCCGAGATGTTTGTGGCTAGGTTTGTGACAAACAAGCTACAGCCACTAAGGGTGGACACATTGATGGCTCTGAAGATCAGCAAGGATGAAGGCCTTAGGGCCTACGCAAAAAGATACTATGAGGTGTTCAATCGAATACCCGAATGTAATCAAGAGGTGGTGGTCGTATCTCTCAAGAACGGCCTGAAAGACAACTGTCCACTACGAAAGTCTTTGGCAAAGACATTGCCAAAGAGTATGGAAGAGCTCATGGCGAGAATCGAGAAGTACGCCAGAGCCGAAGAAGACACGTCGGGAACTAGGGAGATAAAACAAGAGAAAGGAAATGGCTCACCGAAGCGAGGCCGAGGTAACAATGGAACGAGCAGGCAAGAGGCAGAACTGAGGGCCACACAAGCAGTAACAACTGTGTTCCGAATCCCAATTCCCAAAGT
Source organism: Camellia sinensis (assembly GCF_004153795.1). Classification (NCBI taxonomy): domain Eukaryota; kingdom Viridiplantae; phylum Streptophyta; class Magnoliopsida; order Ericales; family Theaceae; genus Camellia; species Camellia sinensis. The sequence continues at coordinate 8,318 of NW_021033172.1, read as the reverse complement.
CCTGGATCAAATTCGGAACTAGCCCTATTTGAGAACGCCAGAGAAGACTCCAGGAGAGTTCATGGGAAGAAACATTGGCAGGCATTGTGCCTACCACAATGAAGATGGGCATACAACTCAGGGTTGTAGAGCCCTGAAAACATATTTAGAAGACCTGGTAAGACAAGGACATCTGAGAGACCTTGTCGATGAGACCAGGACAAGGGAAGAACGGGCAGGGTTGTCTCAGGCACCAGCAGCCCCACCTCCCCCAGCACAACAGCCGCAGGCAAGAGGACCTCGGATAATCAACGTAATCCACTCGAAGGTCAAAGAAAACGAAATATGAGGAGAGACCCAGAAAGTGAAACACCTGCAACATGTCTACCAAGTCGGGGAGAAAAGACATCGGGCAGAAGAGTGCCAGGGACCAATGATAACCTTTACTGAAGCCGACCTAGAGATGGTCCAGCATCCGCATAATGATGCCTTGATAGTATCCCTCCAGGTTGGGGAGTGCCAAGTGAAACGCATCTTGATTGATCAAGGCAGCTCTTGCCACATCATGTACGTCCGATGTTACAAGGAGCTCGGCCTTCACCCAGATGACATGGAACAATCCAATGGTCCAATGGTTGGGTTCAATGGAACGCTGACATGGCCATTGGGAACAGCAAGCTTGGAGGTACAGGCTAGCACCAGGAAAATCAAGACAGAATTCACCATCATCGACACACCCTCCCCTTACAACATCATCTTGGGAAGGCCATGGTTGCATGCAATGGGGGCAGTTCCCTCAACATTGCATCAACTATTGCGATTCCCAATAGAGCATGGGATAGAGAAAGTCAGAGGCGATCAGCTGCAGGCGAAGAATTGCTCCATTGCAGTAATGAAATCTACCTACAGCGTACGAGAGCCAGAGAAGGCAGAAATTGAAGATGAGGACGTGAAAGTCCTAGAAGACGTCGGCAAGGAGCCAGCCGAGAAGTGCGAAGAGGTATTGAAGAAAATCCTTGTCCAGGATGGGGATGAAGAATGCTTCTTTCTTCTCGGCTCGAGCTTAGCCAAAGAAGAGGAAAAAGAGTTGGAAACGTTTTTGAAAGCAAATATTGAGGTGTTCACTTGAACACCTTACGAAATGCCTGGCATTGACCCCGAGGTCACTTGCCACAAACTGCATGTTGACAGGTCGGCCAAACCTGTAATTCAACGAGCCAGAAGACCGACATTGATACACGTCGAAGCAGTAGAGGAAGAAGTAGACAGACTTCTGGAGGCCAGGGCCATTAGAGAAGTACACTTCCCAACATGGCTATCCAATACAGTGGTGGTAAAGAAGAAGAACGGTAAATGGAGGGTCTGCGTAGACTTCACCAACCTCAACAAAGCCTGTCCCAAAGACAACTTTCCTCTACCCAAGATTGACCAGCTAGTAGATGGCACTTTAGGGCATGAAAAAATGAGCTTCCTAGATGCTTACAGGGGGTACCACCAGATAGCCATGTATCTCCCAGACGAAGAGAAGACAACGTTCATCACCCCAAAAGGCCTGTACTGTTATAGAGTAATGCCTTTCGGGTTAAAAAACGCAGGAGCAACTTACCAAAGGCTGGTAACCAAAATGTTCAAAAACCTAATTGGCCGAACAGTAGAAGTCTACATCGACGACATGGTAGTTAAGACCAAGGAGCCTAAGGGTCATCTCGTCGATCTAAAAGCAGTTTTTGAAATCCTTAAAACATATCGGCTTCGACTTAATGCATCGAAGTGTGCATTTGGAGTTGGATCTGGTAAGTTTTTAGGATACCTGGTAACTAGAAGGGGCATCGAGGCCAGCCCAAATCAAATCAAGGCCATCCTAGAGTTGAAGAGCCTGACGTCGGCAAAACAGGTGCAGATGCTAACTGGAAGGGCCGTAGCGCTAAACAGATTCATCAGCAGAAGCTCAGATAAGTGTAGACCTTTCTTCAACTTGGTAAAGAAAGCCACAGACTTCTTATGGACAGAAGAATACGAAGCCGCTTTGGCCGACCTGAAGAAATACTTGACCACAGCTCTAGTTCTTTCAAATCCAGAACCTGGAGAGGAGCTGTTTCTGTACTTAGCCGTTTCAAAACATGCGATAAGTGCAGTACTAATCCGAGAAGAGAAACGGGAACAAAGGGTTGTTTACTATGTAAGCAAAACCCTAGCCGATGCAGAAACGAGGTATCTGTCCTTAGAGAAACTGGCACTAGCTTTAGTAATGGCTTCAAACAAGTTGAACCATTATTTTCAGGCCCATAAAATTGTGGTGCTAACAGAGCACCCCTTGAAGTCTTTATTGCAACAAGGAGACTTGACAGGAAAAATAGCAAGGTGGACAGTCACCCTAGGCCAGTATGACCTAGAGTACAGGCCAAGGACAGCAATCAAAGGCCAGGTTCTGTCCGACTTCGTGGCCGAGTTCACACCAGAATCCATCAAACATCGGGCTCCATTGAGCTAGGATGAGCGATGTCCAACCAAGTAAGGAGAAGCACAGCCAAAGGCAAAAGAACAAAGGAAAGAGGACAAACTCAGACCCTACAGCATTTACATCGGCGACTCCTTTCGACTATTTGTTTATGGGAGTTCAAACTAACAAGGAGCGGGGGCATGAATAGTATTGATATCCCCAGATGGGCAGGTACTAGAACAATTAATTCGTTTGGGGTTCAAGGCCTCAAACAATGAAGCAGAGTATGAAGCACTCATTGCAAGACTGAAGTTGGTAGCAGTAGTGCAAGCAGATGAGGTAATAGTTTTTTGTGATTCACAACTGATAGTTAACTAGACAACAGGCGAGTTTGCAGCCCGAGATGAAAGAATGTCGGCCTACGCAAAAGAAATAATCAGACTGTCAGCCTTGTTTCAAAACTGCCGACTACTTCAGGTAAGCCGAGATGATAACAGCCACGCCGATGCGTTGGCCAACTTAGCTAGTGCAGTACAACTTGGAAAAGCAAGGACAATAATGATTGATTACCTGTCAAGCCCGAGCATTGAACCAGCAACCATAGAGCATGAAGCAATGTGCGTAGACATGGGACCAAGCTGGATGGATGTAGTTGTTGCGTTCCTAAAAGAAGAAAAGTTGCCAGACGACCGCAAGGAGGCACACAAGATCTTATTGAAGTCGGCAAGATTCAGTCTAACAGCAGAGGGACACCTCTACAGAAGATCCTTCACTAGACCCCTTTTAAGGTGCGTACACCCTTTGCAGGTTGAAGATTTTTTATATGAAATCCATGAAGGAATTTGTGGAAGCCACGCTGGGGGCAGATCACTAGCTCACAGGGCCATTACCTAGGGGTATTGGTGGCCTTACATGCAAAAAAATGCAGAAGCCTACGTAAAGAAGTGTGAACGATGCCAAAGGTTTGCACCTTTGATACACCAGCCAGCTGCTGACCTGAACCCTGTATCCAGTCCTTGGCCATTTGCCCAATGGGGCATGGATCTAGTTGGGCAATTACCCCAAACAACTAGACAAAGAAAGTACTTGCTGGTAGCAATAGATTACTTCACAAAATGGATAGAAGCAGAACCTCTTGCCAAGATCCGAGATGTGGATGTCAAGAACTTCATATGGAGAAACATTATCACCAAATTTGGGATTCCGAGAGTAATTGTTGCAGACAATGGAACTCAATTTGACAGCAAGTTAATCAAGAACTTCTGTGCAAAGTTCAAGATCAAGAACTACTTTTTAACCCCAAGCTTTCCACAAAGCAATGGACAAGCAGAAGCATCCAACAAAGTAATTCTGGATGGGATAAAGAAGAGGCTGCAGACAGCAAAAGGAAAATGGGTAGATGAATTACCCAATGTACTCTGGGCATATCGAACTATGCCGAGAAGATCAACAGGAGAATCCCCCTTCGCCATGGCTTATGGCACAGAAGCAGTCATTCCGCTGGAAATCGGCATCCCAGGAATCAGAACCCAGTGAGTAGAAAACAGAACTAATGATGTACTTTTAGCTCGAGATCTAGATCTTCTAGGAGAATAAAGGGAGAAAGCTACAATTCAACTCGCAGCATACCAGTAGCAACTTGCAAAAGCTTATAACAAAAATGTCAATCCAAGAGAATTTCAGATTGGTGACCTCGTCCTAAGAAAAGTCGTCGGCAACAAGAAGGATCCCAAAGAGGGCAAGCTTGGCCCAAATTGGGAAGGACCCTATAGAATCATCTCAGTACTGGGTAATGGGGCATATCGGCTTGAAGATAATGAGGGCAAAGAGTTGCCAAGACCTTGGAACACTTGTAATTTGAAATTTTTCTACCATTAGAATTTCTTTGTTCCTTTGCCATTTGCCGAAGTAAATAAATAAAGATTTAGTTCTCTTTTGAAGATACTCGACATTGTCTCTAGAATACATGCATAATGAGAACCCAAGTGGAACTCAGGTTCACATTAGGGGGCAGAAAGAAGAAGAATATGTTTAACACTTGTTAAAATTTGTGGACAATTTACAAGTTGAAGTTAAGCTGAAATCATTACTTAACACTTGTTGAAATTTGTAGACAATTTACAAGTTGAAGTTAAGCCGAAATCATTGTTTAACACTTGTTGAAATTTGTGGAGAATTTACAAGTTGAAGTTAAGCTGAAATCATTGCTTAACACTTGTTGAAATTTGTGGACAATTTACAAGTTGAAGTTAAGCCGAAATCATTGCTTAACACTTGTTGAAATTTGTGGACAATTTACAAGTTAAGTTAAACTGAAAATCAATGTTTAACACTTCTTGAAATTTGTAGACAATTTACAAGTTAAGTTAAACTGAAATCATTGTTTAACACTTGTTGAAATTTGCGGACAATTTACAAGTTGAAGTTAAGCCAAAATCATTGTTTAACACTTGTTGAAATTTGTGGACAATTTACAAGTTAAGTTAAACCGAAATCATTGCTTAAACATTTGTTGAAATTTGTGGACAATTTACAAGTTAAAGTTAAGCCGAAATCATTGCTTAACACTTGTTGAAATTTGTGGACAATTTACAAGTTGAAGTTAAGTCGAAGTCATTGTTTAACACTTGTTGAAATTTGTGGACAACTTACAAGTTGAGTTAAACCAGTATGATGTTCAACACTTGTTGAAAGTTTACAAGTCAAGATTAAAACCAAGAAGTTTGTCTATCCGAGGTGTGTCACCCCGAGAAGATTGTACAAAGAAGGAAGAGTATGTGAAAGACATGCAGAATATTCTAAGTATAGAATCACGCCAGAGCAGTCAAGAAAAGACAAATGTACAAGCAATCAGTAAAGGAAAGTTGTATTAGCATTCAACAAAAAGGAGGCACATCGGCCATATGGAGGGCTACATTGTTTCAAAAAACAAAGAAAAACAAAGTACAAAAAAAAAAGACATGAAAACTAAGGTTCCTCAGCGTCGACAGTGAGCTGGGTTGGGACCTCGGACGATTGATGAGAAGCAACCTCGGCCGCCTTCTCCGCCGTTAGCTCAGCATCAATTTCTTGCAAAGTTTCTTCAATACTCTTGTCGGCGAAAGGGACGTCAGTTGATACCTTCTCATGAGTAGTGTCTTTGGGAACCTCATCACCTTCCTCATCTTGAGTCAAGTTTAAGACTTGCTCCTTCTGAAGAGGGGACTTGGCCCCATCAGCATCCTTGGATTTTCTCACCATGGCCTTATCCTCATCCTCATCACCATCCTCAGACTTAGATTCGCCGATGTCTTGACTTGGAGGTGGAGATTAAGGGAATGGAAGAGGAATGGTGTCGGCTTTTCTCAAGGGCGAGTCCTCAGGAACGTTGAGCTTTTTCAGAAGGGACATCCAACCAAGGGTGAAACCCTTGTTGCATGCCTCCTTCACCTGTTTTTCATAAGCCTCAGTAACATCGGCCATGCCCTGGGTGTACACCTTTTCATCGGCATCTTTGATTTCAGCCTCTTTGGTGGCCAAGGCTTCTTGAAGCTCTTTTTCGGCTTGGGCCATCTTCTCCTCAGCCTCTTTTCTTTGCGACTCAGCAACCTTTCTGATGGTTTCAGAAGATTCAGCCTTCTCTTTGGCTTCAGTTTGGGCTTTGATTGCAGCCTCGGCTTGGTCCTCCAACTTTTTCATCTTTGACTGCAAATGCCTTCTCTTCGGCTTCAGTTTGGGCTTTGATTGCAGCCTCAGCTTGGTCCTCCAACTTTTTCATCTTTGACTGCAAATTCTCGTTGGCTTTTTGAAGAGAAGAGAACTCCCTCTTCATATCGGCCAGCTTCTGTCGATTTTCGAAAGATTGAACAGAAAAAGAGTGGGCATGTTGGATGGCCTAAAAAAAACACAAGGTAAAAGTTATTGCAAAATTTTCTAAACACATAAAAGAAAGAAGAAAATTACCAAGTAGAAGATACTTACTTGGACGGAGCGTTGAAGCATCAGAGCATAATTTTCATATTCGCTCAGCTCGGCATTGCGATTAAGATCGCCGGGCAGAAGCAAAGCGGTATTGAGCACTACGCCGATATTTATGTCATCGGTACTATCGGTAGCAAGGACTGGCTTATCCTCCAAAGTAATTTTTGGGGACCAGGGGGCATTATTCTTTTTAGACCCAGAAGTTGTAGTGGAGGATGACTTCGGCTTTTTGGATTTTGGGGATTCTGATGGTTGGGCTTCGGAGCGCCTCTTCCCAGCAGAGGGTTGAGGTTTGTCACTCTCAGCCAACTTGGATATTGGCAAAGCATCTTCAGACTCAACTTGAGTAACTTTAGCCTTTGGCTGAGCTTTTTTTATTCTTTTCGGCTTCAGTGGAGGCAGGGCTTGTATTGGTTGTGCATCAACATCAGAAGGGATGCTAGCTAAGAGATCTTTTGCAATTGGTTTTGGGCGACCCATCTCGGCAGTAGAAACTGTTCGGCGTCGACGGCGGCATTGGGATATTGGAATCAAGTATGGAGCTGAGATTGACGGTTGATCAGCTGGATCGGAAGTTGACCCTTGATTTGTCCGAGATGTGGATGCAGTCTGTGGAGTTTTGGCAGATGGTAGAGAAAGGCTTTTTTTCTTCCTCTTAGGGACGTCGGGCAAAGCTGACTTGTACGTTGGGATAAAGTTGAGAAGCAAAGGCGCCTTCCATTTGTGAACCGGAAGGTTCAGTAGCTTCTTCAAATCCTTGCTGGGGAAGAAGGATTGGTGAAAGTTCTTTAGAGGCTGAGGAAGAACTGCAAAGATAGAACAGCACAAACATTAGAATAGAATATTGAAAACTTATGCAAGAAGATAAGAAAACTTATGACGGGTGGCCCTTACCAGCTCCTTCCCCCAAAACAGTTCGGCTTAAAGGATAAAGATGGAGGTCGTCGTTTGGCTGAAACTCCCAATTGCCTGAGACGATGAAGTAATCGTCTCCAGCTCCCTTGTTGGAGTCTGAGAGGTCGGCTACGATTTTATATTCGGTGGATCTCGGCTTGAGGTAATAAACATAGTCCGTGTCTTTTCTAAGGCGACACATGGTATAAAAGTACTGGAAATTGGCAAGCGTAATCTGGCATTCTCTTGTTTGACTAAAGCTATGGTACCAGTAATAACTCAGTAAGAATTGATGGCGAGTTGCATTGGGTTCAACTTATAGAAGTGAAGGATTTGACGAAAAAAATGGTCAAGTGAAAACCGAAGTCCACACTCAATAAAGGCAACCATAGGGAAGGGCATGGAGTTGTCTGTAGGCATGATGGAGTCATCATCCCCAGCCAACCTTAGATTGACATTGGCTGGGATTTCAAACTCTTGCCTAAAAAATTCTAGCTTAGATGGGGTGTCTACCTGATGTTTCCACATACCCATGATATCGGTGTTGGATTTCAGTAAGAAGATGTTTCAAATAAGGTTATTGGGACCTTGGCAAAAACCTAGGTTTGAGCTAGTGCAGAAATTTGTAAGGGATGCTTCAGTTTTGCCCTAAATTGTGGGTTCTACAGACAAATCCCAAACCTAAAGCTATGAAGATGAAGATTGAAGGAACGAATCTGGAAAACAGAAACAAGAACGAGTTTCAGAAGCAAGAACAGAGATGGTTTATCAAGAACATAAAGAATACAAGAAGTATAGGGCCATGAACAGTGACAAAAATATAGGGAAGTGGTGAAACAGTGCGTGTGTTCAAGATATGGGCAAGGGCAAAATCGTGGAAAAAACACATTCAGGTGTATGATTCACAAATTAAAAAGTCTAAACAAATGCAGTAGTGGTGGCAAGTAATGGAAAGCATCAAGAAATTGAAAACGAAAGGAACAGTAAACTTACCGAAGGAAAGAGGCCGGTGTAAGAATCGCCGAAGTCAGTCAATGGTTACAGA
>NW_021033171.1:0-16311 GCF_004153795.1 Camellia sinensis | reverse complement strand
TTGTCCAGAGGAGGTCATCAGCATATGTCTGGGGTATTTGCAAATGGAATAGAATTTGAGAAAGGTAGACAGAAGTAATAGGGAACGACGAATAGAAATAGTAGAAAACAAAACAAGATAAAGTGCAGTGAGTAGGAACATAAAGAAATGTGTACTTGCTCGATGCCGGGAGCGAATGCTAGCCTGCAGTTCCTCTACTTGATATGCTGAAGTGGGATATGCTCGATCACTCCATCTGGACGCATGTACATGATCTCAGTGGAAATCACTTGAAACCCAGGAATAGGAGCAACGACAGGGGCACCTCCAACAAGGGCATTGCCAGCTGTAGCAGCAGCAACAGTAACCTCTGGAACTGTGCAAACCACACCCTGGGTAAGAGGCGCCATCACCCGAGTATGTAAAAAGGTAATGAAGTTGTTAGGCTCGTGATGTTGATCGCCATCCTCTCTCAACATCAGGAGGTTGATCTGAGGACCGTCCTAAAGCTCATAAACTACCCTCATGATGCAGAAGGAGGATGTGGAATTTTGGGGCTAGCAATGCCTCGTGTTTGGCGGATGAACCTTTCTTCCATGTAGTTAGCCCGGCCCAAGGGGTCCTCAAACAGAATCCGCAAGGTGGGGACATGTCATGTAGCAACATAGGTCATCCTTGATGCCTAGGGAATGCTCGACCAAGGATGCCAGTCAATTTGTGGAAGCAGACGTCAGATGTTAGAAATCAATGCAGTATGAGAAAGACATTGCAGTATAGAAGCAATAGTATGAGAATGACTGTGTAGTATAGGAAACAGTGCAGTATGCTTACAGTATGTAAAAGTTAAAGGTTGATATTTTGTTACTTGATTCATAGTGATCGTGTCAAAGAAGTGGTGAAAGTAGGGGAAGTATCGATCTACGCAGCGACGACACTCAAATCGGCAGTTGTAGTACCGGGAGCGGGGTATTGACAACTCAATCTGCCACACCGAGACTGGAGCCAGAGAGGTGAAATATTTGTAAATCCAGAGCTATAAGCAGAAAGACATAGATAAAGTAGATGAGTAGTTATGAACAAAGCAGATAAGCAAATGAGAAGACAAATAGAAGATGCAAAGCAAAGATGAGCAAAAAATGCAAAATTGAACAGAATGTAAAGCTGAACAGAAAAAGTAAATATGAGGTGTACCTCCCAAACCCTCCAGTAGTCGACAAGTGAATCCGCCTTGCGGCGGGATACGAAACTCATATTGCAGTATAAGGTGGCCAGGCTGGTTCCAACCCAATCATACTCTATTACCCGTGGTAGGTGCACCAGTGCCCCCAGAAGATATAACCCTACGGTATTTTCCCTATTTACAAATAGGGTAGTACTGACGAGATACATGAGGAAGCCACTGGTGTACTAGGCGACCTCATCTGTAGTAAGGGGCTAGGACTCAGAGAAATGATCAAAGAACCAACTATACCTCACCATCCCATGACTGGTGGTGCTTGGGATCGCCCTGAGAAGCTGACGCTGTGCGGCTCTCCACTGCGTCATGTCAAGATCACATGGGATTGGACTGCCAACCCTGACCCATAGGCCAGTGAGCATCGAAAAATTGTATGGGGTTAGAGTCAGCTCCCCGATCAATGAGAAATGAAATAAATTCGTTGTGCCCTACCATCTCTTTACTCGATAAATAATACAGTCCCGAATAAAAGAATAGTACAGTCCAAATAATATACAACTTCCTAATTAATTAACAAATTAACTAAGAAAATAAATAAAACTGTCATGCAAGCCAGGGACTGCCTTGCTTCTGATGGATGATGCATGTTTGGGCTGCCTTGCGCGGAAATCCACCGGAATGCCCCAATTAGCCTCTGTTTAACAGTTATTCTTGAAACGCGTGCCAAGTCCCGAAAAGTTGCTGATTCTTCATTTTGCTGCAACAGAGAGCAGGAAAGGGGCATAGCAATGTATTTTCACAAATATATGCATGCCTCGATCCTCGTGCCACCAATCACGCGTACCGAGGCATGATGGCCGAGGAGTCGAATTGCACAACTCAATATAGAATGAATGCACATGAAAACACAACAAGACCTAACTCCATCATGGATGATCCGGAGTGTCGGTGACTGGGGAATTGAGACACATTCCGTCACTCGGAGTACGAAATGCACCTCGTTTCCCGTGCCCGGGCTAACTCTTATTCCGAACACAATGCAATATGCATGACATGTATGAAATACAACTAAGATACAATCCTAACATACACAATGCTATGGAATGACATGCCTCGAAATGCGTGCACATGGGCACGCAAACTGAGGAAATGCATGAATGCGATCTAAGATACAACCTAGTATGCACTATGCTTATGAAAATGAAATGCCTCGAAATGCGTGCACACGGGCACGCAAACTGAGAAAATGACATACGCAATGCAAATGACATAAAACTATGATATGGGCTTATACCAACATGAGAGAGCCTCAGCCACACTCATATAGGATGCCGATCGATGAAAATGAAGTGCCTCGAAATGCGTGCACTCGGGCACGCAAATCGAGGCATGCAAAAATGCAAACTATGGCATGGAAAATGATATGAAAACATGCTAATGGGATTTCAACACTGAAAAGTGGGGGAAAACAGCCCCGAAATGAGGCGAAAACACCCGATGCATGGAATCTCTCCCGAAATGCAAATTAGGCGCATAGAATGAACTACAGCTATACAAAGCATGCATAATTGGTACATGGAATGAAAAGACAGAAGCAAGAAAGACGCAAAATAATCATTTTACTAGTACAAAACATGGCCAAACATCAAGCAAAGATAGGGCAAAATTAGCATGCGAAAATGGCCCTAAACATGGGATTAAGAAGCAACTCATAGCTGCTGTCCTCAAACAAGTTAGGACCCTTCAACAACATTGAAGAGGGACCAAAAATAAGCACTTTCACAGAACTGTAAAAACCTCAAAAACAAACATAGATATGACTAAGCGTTTACGCAAGAAAAAGGGCCTAAAGGTGGCCAAAGAGGCAAGCGGTATATGCAAAGCCCAAAATGAAAAATTCCCTTCTACAACATTGAAGAGGGACCAAAAATAAGCATATTTCCAGAACTATAAAAACCCAAAAACAGTGTAAAAATATGCTAGAAATGCAATGCAAAATAAGGCTCAAAAGAGGCTATAACATGAGGTATGCAAAATATTCCACAAACGGCCAAAGACCCTCAATGAAACATGTTAAGAAGGTCAAAATAAGGCCATCTCTAGGCCTGTAAATCGTCCAAAAATGGAAGCATGATAGGCTGCCAAAGCGTGCAAGAAAACGGTATTTAAGGAGGATATTGAAGCAAGTACAATATGGAGGGCTCAAACAGGGTTGAGCCCTTAATGAAACAAGAAAATGAGCTCAAAAAAATGACCTTTTCAGTTTTGGTCGGAGCTCAAATCAATAAGCATGTATGGCCTACAAATGTTGCAAAAATGAGCTAGAAAAGAGGGAAAGTGGACTTACCCTTGAAGACCAATGCTTTTGTTGCTTCTTGGACCAACTTGGATGACTCTAAGCTGCTGGAATTCCTCCCCTTGCTTCTGGAATGGAGGGGTGGTGGTAGAACTTGATGATGATGAAGAAATGAGGCCAAAACTTGAAAGTTTTTGAGAAAATGAGAGAGATAGAGGGAGAGTTGTATGTAAAGCTTCAAAGCAATTTTGTTCCAACCCCTATAATGCATGTTGGCAGCTGGTTATAAGGAACAAAAAGAGGGTGTAAAGGTGGGGGAAAAAGGAGGCAAGCTTTCCCCCACAAAATATCCCCCGGATTGGGATATTTTCTGGGGAAAACAGCTGCACAGCTGTAAAGTACCAAGCACGAGGAACATGGCCGGCCACCTATTTTTGTTGCAGGTGGCCGGCTGGCCACCCCCCCTAGCCGGCCGGCTAGGGGTCAAAAAGGTCAACTTCAATTAGTGGCCGGCCACCACAAAAAGGTGGCCTCTCAGGTCTCCTCTTCACAACCCTGTGGTTCGAATTCGGAAACTCTAAAACAGGAGAGAGAACAAGCCATTTTCAACAGGGGTTCAAAAGGGTCAAATGGAATTAGTGGCCGGCCATGAACTTTTAGGGTCCTCCCATGTGTGTATAACACAAATATGTGGTTCAAAGTTCAAGAAAAATGGCTTAGGTTGTTCAACATTGGCCCGGAAGGAGGGGTTCAAAAGGGTCAAGTGGAATTAGTGGCCGGCCATGAACTTTTAGGGTCCTCCCATGTGTGTACATCACAAATATGTGGTTTGGGGTTGAAGAAAGTGGCTCCAAGGTGTTCAACATTGGCTCAGAAGTGCGAAAAAACGGGTGTCGGAGGGCGAAAATGGAATATAACTGGTTGCCAAGATAATTGCTGGCCTCCCACCCTCCAGTGACCTTCCCGGTGATGAAACAGAGCCACCTGCCAAAAACAAACGAAAACCAATGCAAAACGAACCCTCGGGGGCCAAAACACGCAGTTCGAGGTCCCGAAAATGAGCTGCTAAGCACCAAAAGTGGCGTTCGGCCACGAAGTGGGTTTCTCAGACCCCAGTGTCCCTCAAAAGGGACAAAATAAGATGTATGCCAAAAATCAAAGCAAACGGAAATTGTTAAGCGGTCCCGAACCGAGGCACACGGCCAATAGTCCCGAAAAACCGGAAACCGGGCTCCGAAATGGGCAAAATGGCCTATGACCACAAAACGTAGCCTACGGCCACTGAGAGATGGTCCACGGGACCTCTCCCTCCCCTCAGGAAAAGAAACAGAGAAAAACGAGTCTGGTTCGCAAACCGAGACAAGGCACAGGAGAGGGTTCGGAAGTCCGGGGGCAGGGCTCACGGCCGCGATTCTGAAACTTCTGAACGAGCACATTATGCAATATCACTAAGCGCTCAACTGGTGACGTCTAAGTCTTAAGGTCGGTCAAAAATGGGGTGTCTACAGGTTGCATTTAGCTCTTGAGGGTGTGTAATTGTTAGTTTGCAACTCAAAAAGGGTATCCCTCTTCAAGAGGTATAATTCTTAGCTTTTTTCCCTTCTTTATTTTCCATATTTTCAACTATTTTTGGACTGTTTTTACACTAAATTTTTGGGTTGAAACTTGTGGTTTAAGGCCATTAAGGGTGGATGGGTGGATCACTCTTCTTTGCACCTAACTTCCTAGGCCTTTGCCCTTGTGTTTCCCACCTTTCTATTATATTTTTTTGAGCTTTTTGCTACTGAATCTCAGAGTTTTTTGAGAGGCTAAAATCATGTTTTGAAGTCCCAAAAATGGAGGGAGTAGCCTCCCCTCATTGTGCTTGCTTACTAGCTTAACTTGCTCCATGTTGTAGCTTATTATTTTAGCTATTTTTGTCTTAAGTCCAGCACTATTTTTGACTGTTTTAGGACTATTTTGAGGTGTTTATTTCATTTGATCTTTGTATAGTATGCTTGTAGTGTAATGGTCCTCATAGGTTTGGTGGTTTGGGCCTTAACCACCAACCTATTTGAGTTGATAGTGTTTATTTCTTGCTTTCAATACTTGTTTTCATCTCTAATCACCTCTGCAAACTCCCTCCTTTCTTGGCTTTTTCTTTGCTTTGAAAGTTGATTCAAACTAGTTGTTTGTTTAAGCTTGAGATTGAGATTGTTGTTCTTAATGGTCTAATCCCTTTGGGGGTTCATTACCAATGACATGACTCTTCTCTCATGTCTAAAACAACATTTGGTTTGGTACTCCTTTCCATTAGAGGACTTAAAGCTCACTTTTGAACTTAATGAACTAATGAATGGATGGTAATTAAAATGAAGTAGTAGAATTGGGGCTAAAAGTGATGCAAGATAATAAAATCAACTTGGATTCAATCGGATGTTAATTGAACCCATTGAGTCTTGAGACATTTCATACTTGTTAGTGACGTAAATGATTCAAGAGTTAATGTCAACCAATTTCCTTGATCAATCCATGATAGGGAGGAGGTTTTTTGGTCTTTTGTTATGCATTTATTGAAATTATGTCCCTCGATTCATAAGTCATCATGCAATGTGATTGCACCGATTGATGGCTTGTGAATTGTGCCTACTCCTCCTTTGACCTGTTTAATGATAAGGAGAGGCAGGGTGGACAAACATTCCCTAAGAATACTTTGCTTTATGCTCTGTTCGTCGTCTGTTGCTGTAGGAGAGAACCAAAATTAGTGGCCGGCAGGCCACCTTTTCTGGACAGCAACCCACTATTAGTGGCCTGCCGGCCACTACTTCTGGGTTGCCAGCCACTTTTTTCCCGGCAAGTAGTGCCCTTTTTCAGCAGAACAGAGCAGAAGCTGAGGAGAAAAGTAATGCAATTTTTCAACTATGCAACAGAGGTATTCTTGTAGCAAAACAGAGAGCATTATCTGGTGGAAATCTCCATCCATGCGTGAGCCATCCCTCAATTCTTGGGATCCATCAAGATGATGTTGTAGTTATGCTTGGAGTAGAGGGGTTGTAACTAGTTAGTTAGAATAGCTGTGTGTTGTACTTATTTAATTAGCTAGAATAGTTAGTAAAATTTGTTGTTGAAAAATTAGTTAAGTAGCTTAGCTAATTTATTGATTTCGGTTTGTAATAGTTAGTTAATTAGGTAATTAATTAGCTAGGTTATTCATTTGGACCCTCCTACGCAAGGGCAAGCAATGTGATAATGTGTATGTCTTCTGACCCCACGTTTTTCTCCCTTTTATTTACTTTCTTATGATGGTTAGTTTAGAACATCACTTTCCTTTTAGCATACTCCATGTTTGCATCCACTTGTCTTGCATGCATCGAGGCTCAGTTCATCATTCTAACAATGCATTGTCGTTTAAATACTTCTTCGAAAAGGTGCTTAAATTGCAAGCTATCAAATTGACTCGCACGACATAATTAGTAGTCAAGCCTATTAATTACATTTTGTATGTGTTGCATTAGTCATATTACATTAGTTAGGAGCATGCACGTTTTCTAACTCTTTTGTTTCTTTTAGCTCACCTCAGAGTACTAGGTGATCATTTTTTGTGCTTTAGCATCTTGCATGAGTGTGATTGTTGTGGACTGCTTTGCCAGATTACAGAGTCGCCACCTAAATATTTTATTCTTGGGAAATTTAGGAAACCCTGACTCGTGCCAAAGGCGACGTGTCCATCATCACCAAAGTTGCCTCGGCTCGGAAACTTGGGTACGAGAGGGGAAGGTCCTGAAATGAGCACCCTCGTTCGCCCGATCAAAGATCGGCCTCTACTAAACATGATATGTTGTTTTATAAACCTCACGTGTTCTTGTCCAGTTATTAGCTAACTTACTATGTGATGCGCACATCATACAAGTATAGACTCAATCACGAGAATTGGAACAAAACAACTCATGTTTGTTTTTCAAAAATGGTTTGAAAGTGCTACTCGCAAGTAGGCTAAAGCGCGGATTTGCCACTTCGCAAAGCGGGCTTAAAACTTACACTTATCGAATTGTTCCAATTCAGGCGATCAAGCTTTCATCCACATGCATTCATGCAGTATAGAAAATAAGCACATAGCCTCACGGCAAGCATACTATCATGGCAACACTCACACTCATGCAAGGATGCTAAAGCATAAACACTTACAGTGTACTCCAAGCCAAAACAAAAGCTAGTTAGAAATATGCATGGTACTAACTATGCTAGGGATGCCTAATGCAACACATGCAATAATGTAACTAAACAGGCTCGGCTATCCAAGATGACATATGAATGCAACAATTGATTCACGTATTCAAATAGGTATTGAAATACAATGCAGTTTGTATGATGCGCCGAGCCCGGTGCTGTAGACCGCCCCGAGAACTCCCGGCTCCGTGCGCTGCGAGGGTGCGAATTCGTTTTGTTCTAGGCTACTACAAGTTCGGACTCATGTCACAGTTCTAAATCTAATGTCACAAAGTGCAATGCAAGACTGATAAATCACCAAAGAGTCCAAATCCGGCAAATCGTTTTGGAAAACTGATTTTTAATAAAGAAGTGCCAAACATGGACAGCTTTGCCAGATACAGAGTCGCCATCTAAATATTTTATTTTGGAAATTTAGGAAACCCTGACTCGTGCCTAAGGCCAAGTGTCCGTCATCACCAAAGTTGCCTTGGCTTTGGGAACTTGGGAACGAGAGAGGAAGGTCATGCAATGAGCACCCCCGCTCGCCCAATCAAAGATCGGCCTTTACTAACATGATATTTTGTTTTCGAAAACACATATGTTCTTATTCCGATTATTGACTTAGAATTACTATGTGATGCGCACAGCATACAAGTATAGACTAGATCGCCTAAGTTGGAACAAAACATTGCATGTTCGTTTGTAAAAATGATTTAGAATTGCTACTCGCAAGTAGGCCAAATCGCGGATTTGATGAATTATTCCAATTCAAGAAATCCAGCCTTCACCCATAGGCATTCAGACAGTTAATCAACTAAGCAGTTAGCCTCATGGAAAGCATGCTAGACATGGCAACATACACATCTCATGCAGTATGCTAAAGCGTAAACACTCACAGTGTACTCCGAGCCAAAACAGAGAACTATTGAGAAATCATGCATGATCCTAGTTCATGTTAAGATGGCTAATGCAACGCATGCGAGAATGTAACTAAAATAGGCTCGGCTATTCTAGAATGACATATGAAATGCAACTTGATAACAAGCTGTTGAACATGTATTCAAGTAAATGTATTGAAATACAATGCAGTTAGTATGATGCGCCGAGCCCGGTGCATCCAAAACAGATGAATGGATGCACGCATGCAAGCATAAGGTATGCTAATCGAAATATGCCCTAAAACTAACCATCATCAGCGGTTAAGTAAATGGGAGAAAGAAATGGGGGTTGGAAGACATGCATCACACACAGGCACGCTTATTACAACAGTTGGCCCTCTCGACGGAGGGTCCGAATAAGAAGCTAATTAGCTAATTTAAGCTAATTAAACTACTTATTACAAAACAGAATTAATTAACTGACAAGTTAACTAATTAAGCTATTATAACACAAATCGAATAGCTAAACACATTAACTAATTAAGTACAAAACCAAAGCATAAACTAGCTAAGCAAATTAGCTAAGTAAAGCAGTAAAATAGTAGCCTCAAAGGGAGAAGAGTGTATGAATGCTCGCTCGCCTCGTTCGGAAATCCGTCGCGATGCCCCAAATTGCCTCTGTTTGCAATTGTTCTCAAAACTTTGCACCATGCTCTAGAAAGCTTCAACTCCACCATGGGAACCTGTAGGAACCTGGCCGACTAGTTGTTGGTGTTTCCAGCCACCTGTCGACCACTTTTCTTTGTTGCAAATCAGAAAAAGTGGTCGGCCAGCTAGTTTTTCTAGTTGGCCGACTAGTTTTTCTGCCTTACTTCCAGTTTGCTGCAACAGAGAGCAAGAAAGGGCATGGAAATGTATTTGCAAGATATGTGTGCACAACCACCCTCCCTATCATTTCATAAGCTCAAGGGAGTGCGGTTCTCGACCCTCGGGCCACCAATCGCGCATTTTAATGCATGATGGCCGAGAAGCCAAATTGCACAATTCAATGTAAAATGAATGCACACATAAACACATAAAGCCTAAAACTCTATCATGCTTGATCAAGAGCGAAGGGTCGGCGACCGAGAACTGAGGCATGTTCCATCACTTCAAGTATGAAATGTCCCTCGTTTCCCGTGTTTGGACTAATACCTATTCCAAACACAATGCAACTACATGGCATACACAATGAAAAGAATAACATGGCATGCTCAATGCAATGAACAACATGGCATACTCAATGCAAACAATATGGCATACACAATGCAAAGAACAACATGGCATACTCAATGCAAACAACATGGCATACACAATGCTAAGAACAACATGGCATACTCAATGCAATGTGAGATGATCAACTTAACAAAGCTAATGACATGCAAACAATACTAATGCATGCATGCACAATGCAAGGCAACATAAGCATGCAAAAACATGATGCAATGTAACAACATTCACATAACAAGCTTGATGGACTTAAACCAAAAAGGACAGACCTCAGTCATGCCCAAATCAGTGGCCATCGTGATGAAACTAAGGCATGAAGATCAAGACAAGCATGCTCAATGCAATGGCCCATTGACTAGGCATAAGAGCACAACTCTCAAGAGTGCTCAAAGAGTGACAAATATGGAAGTGTAGTAACACTATAGGCATTGAAATTAGGTATGAAATGATGCCAAATCATTCAAACAACGCAAGCATGGCATGCTAGGGTCTTTAAAGCACAAAGCTAGTAAAGAGGACTACAAAGGGGGCATGCAATACATGGCACAAATGCATGAGCCAAACATGGACAGAGCTTAAATAGGCCTAAACAAAGACTAAAATATGCTGAGATGAGAGCTCAAAGGCCTAGGCAAGATGACATACATGCTAGGCCTCAAACAAAGCATAATGCATAACCCTTGAACCACAATTAAAGAGTGATATGCATAAGAATATGACAATGTTACATGCTCTGAAATCAAGTATTAAATGATGCCAAATCATTCAAATAGCTCAAAGATAGCATGCAAGAGGCATCAAAACACAAGGCTAGTAGGGCCAAGTGCACTATAGCTATGCAATACATGAAGCATGTGGCAAAGGCAACCCAAAACAGTCCTAGAACATGTCAAAATGAGTCTAAAACATGCATGGAAGAAAGCCAAAACAAGCTAGCATGAAAGGCATAAGGCATGATGCATACAAGGACAAAAGGGAGGATTACACTACACCTACCAAGACCAAGCATGAGATGACTTAACCAACAAAAATTAGAGTCATATTATGGCAAAATAACCTCAAAAACACAATGAAATGATAGCTCGCAAGCTTAGGCATGAAGGCATACATAATGACTCATGTTTAAGGCATAAATGACCAACCCTTCAAAGCATGGAATAAGTGACAAATGCAAGTGTATGGCCAAATTATATGGACTGAAATCTCACAAAAAATGATGCCAAATCATTCAAATAGGCCAAGCAATGCATGCTAGTGGACTCAACACACAAAGCTAACAAGCTAAAATGCACTATAGCTATACAAAGCATGGCATGCATGACCAAAAAAACACAAGTCAGAGCTAGAGCATGCTAAAACATCGACAAAATCTTCTTAGAGTTAAGCCAAAAACATGCTAGAATGATAGTCTAAAGCATGGTACACATTAGGCTAGTTCATGGAATTGCACTACAAGTGTGTGGAGCATGCAAGGGGCCAACAAACCAAACCTTAACAGAGGTATGACATGGCAAAAAAACACAAAGAACATGCTGAAATGGACTCAAATCAAGCTAGAAAGACATGCTACTTCATGAAGCATACAAGACTAGTTTGCAACACTTACACTCCAAGTATATAAGGCATGGAAGAGATGACAAAACCAAGTAAAAACAGTGGTATGCCATGTCAAAATTACCCCAAATACATGCTAGGATATGGCCAACATAAGCTTAACAAACATGCTCAAACATGAGGCAAATGAAGCAAGCATTCAAGAACACAAGGAGAGGGGATGACCCTCTCCTATTTGGGACCTCAAAACACCATTTCCACCACTGAAATTCCTCTGGAATTCAGTGGTAGAAAGGCCAAAACAAGGTGGTCCCAATAGCTTAAAAAGATGGCACAAGAACAAGGCCAAACAAGGCATAAGAGGGGGTAGACTACCCCCAACGCAAAGTGACCTTAAACAAACATGTTAAGAACTAAAAATCAGAACTTTTTGTAGTTTAAAGTTAAGGAAAAAACAGCATGCAAATAAGTTCAAAAGCTTAAACCAAAATAGGGGTTAAAGTGCTTGTTGACTCACCCTTGAAGAACACCTTTGAAGCTACAACTCTAGCAGCTTTTTCTAACCAAAACCAATCCAAAAACTCCAAAACAAACCTCAAGAAGCCTTAGCAACAAAAGGATGGTGTTTGAGTGTGTATTTGTGTGTTAAAGTGTGATAAAACTACACTTTCAAGCACAAAAATGAAGAGAAGGTGCAAGATAGATACAAAGGTATATGTATAACTCGCAAGCACAAAATTCTAAACCTAGAGGAGGAGGGGGGAGGTTCTCTCTTATAGAGAACAAGCAACAAGCTTGTTGGACAAGCTTTAGGCTTAAAGCCATCCATCCATATACGTGTATGGAGGATGGCTTCTGTGCCTTCCAGCTGGCACAGTTGGCCTAAAAATATCTCCAAAAAGGTGATGGAAAGCTGTCGACCACTTGAAGTGGTCGGCCAGCTACTTGCACTGGTCGGCCGACCAGTGGAAGTGGTCGGCCAGAGAAGAAAGTGGTCGGCCATGGTGGGAGATGGTCCACAGCATGAAAGCAAGGCAGTGGTGTGGTGGCCGACCAGAAAAGGTGTTCCAAAGACCAAGAACACTAGTTGGCTGACCAGAAAATCGGCTGGCGGGGAGGAAAGTGGTATCTAAGGGGAAGAACTGGTCTCGCACCCTTGTACCACCTTCAAAACAAGGAAAACAAGGTTTGTACCAAAAACAAACCAAAAAGGATGCAAGACAAAGGTTCGGGGGGCAAGGCGCTCAGCCTGAAGCCTCGAAAACTAGTCTACGGGCATCAAAAGTGGTCTACGACCACAAAAGTGGTCTCCCAGACCACAGTGTCCCTCTAGGTAGAGGCAACAAGGTGTGGTTCAAAAACCATGCCAAACGGAGAACGTTAAGCGGTCCCGAGACAAGGCGCGCGGCCGAAGGCTCCGAAAATCAGAAACAAGTCTCCAAGCGAGAAAAGCGGTCTATGACCACGAAAAGTGGTCTACGACCACAAAAAGAGTTCAGAGGCCCGGAAGCAAGGCTCTCAGCCAAAACTCCGGAAACTCGAAATGAGCACAACATGCACAATCATCGAGCGCTCAATTGATGACGTCTGAGTCTTAAGGTCGGTCAAAAATGGGGTGTCTACAGTTGTGCCTTTTTGACAGAACTCGGAAGTCATAAGTGACGGGAGTGAATGTCAAAGCCCAGAGACGACCCATTTTTGACAAGGCCGAAGACTTAGACAAACAGGCAAGATAATAAAGAGATGTGCTCGCAGGCAGGGGCAACATGCAAATGACATGCACAAAGTCGAGCATAACTTATAATCATGCAAAGAAAGCTGTAACGAAGCAATTATACAAAACAAATGCAATAGTTTAAGCAAGCGAATACGAACCCAAACTACATTGCATCCAGAAAGAATGTAAGAGAATTATACAATTCTCGCTATGTCTCATGTGGAGTAAATACAATACCGTCTGGTCACACCAGCCTCTAATGAACCGTACATACAATATCGTGCCTGCAAAAGAAAGAAACTCAACAGGTACAATATTGTTAGAAACACATGTTCAACGTTACATCAAGATGCAATATAAACGCGTGCACATATGATGCCGATGGAAACATGCATAACAATGCAAGTGAAAAGTGCGTGGCAACGCAAGTGGAGCGTGCATAACAATGCATGTAGTGTGCATAACAATGCAAGTGAAACGTGCATAACAATGCAACCTAAGTGTGCGCATAACAATGCGAGTGGAATGTGCGCGACAACGCATGTGAAGAGTGCATGACAATGCAGGTGGAAGGGGTGCATAACAATGCAACCTAAGTGTGCGCATAACAATGCGATGGAGGGGTGCATGACAATGCAACCTAAGTGTGCGCATGACAATGTGAGGGAAATGTTCAAAACAATGCATTTGAAATGTGCCACTTCAAGAGAACGTTCGATGCAAAATACTGAAAAAGAGATACATATCTTAACACGAGCAATTTAACCGTAACCTTCAAGTTACCTCTCGGAGGGGTCACAACATACTTAAAAAGGATACACCTCGCTCTTTGACGAGTGACGATGAGCCACGCATCGAAGACTTGAATTGAAGCTCCCGTGCGGACATTTTTGAGCCGAAAAGTGTACTTTTCATGTACTTTCCCGAGAGACAAGGACTCTAATCATCACAAAAACACACAGGGAGGACAATAGGGCCTTGGAGACTATCCAAGAGGAATGACCGACCACCTAGGCCAGTGGCCAACCACTTGTTAACAACCAAAGTGGTCGGCCGACCAGAAAAACTGGCCGGCCGACCAGAAAAACTGGCCGGCTGACCAGTTTACACAACTTCGGGGCAGCTTGGTCTTTTCACATGGAGATCTTTAAAAACTCAACTCCAAAACACTTTTCATCACACCTCCAAGGCCAAAATACATTCCTCTTCCTTCCTAGACCCTTTTCTCTCTCAGATCTACAATTTATACGCGTTTTCCAACGCCCCACGTGAAGTTGTTTCGCGAAAACTTTCGATTCTCTTCGTTTTGAACCGATTAGAATTTGTTTTTAGAGCTTCTTTCTCCATTTTCACCATTTGAGGTATGTTTGTCTCGAAGTTTAGGACCTTTTCTTAGGCATTGACTTTTGTTGACTTTTTCTTTTCCAAGAGTTAACTTTTGTTGACTTTTTGCAATTTTGGCTCATTTTGCTCATTTTTGCATCTTTTTTGCAGATTTCTTCAGATGGCCGACGATATTCCATATGGTGGAGACTCCCCAAGACTAGAGGATGAGGCCGACATTATACTGTTGCCACCGAGGATACGACCATTTGACTCGGAGGGGTACCACCCGCAGGAGCATATCCTACCTCCTAGCACCTTCCATCATTTTACTGATCTCGCGCGACGCGCGCCCGCAGACTTGCTGCTACGGGAGCCTAAGTCTCATCTATCGCATCATGTGCGCGAGGTGCGTACTTCATTTTTATATTTTCATGCTTTCGCTATGTATCATGTCTGCTTGTTCTGAACACATTTACATACACAACACTTATGCTCATTCTTGAACACAACTTGCACGCAGCATCCGGTTCATTTGGGCACACAACACATCTTGGGCACACAGCACATTACACAGCATTCTGTTCATTTGGTACGCGGCTCACAACACAACACTTTGTTCATTTGGCATGCAACTCTTAACACAAAACTTTGTTTACTTTGAACACGCAGCTTACAACACAAAACTTTGTTCACTTTGCACACAGCTTTTTTGGGCACACAGCTTTTTTGGGCACTCAGCTCATAGCATAGCACACTGTTCAATCTGAACGTGCAGTTCATAACACAGTATTTTACTTATTTGAACACACAGCTCATAACGCAATTTTTTGCTCAATCTGAACACACAGTTTATAACGTAGTTTTTTGCTTAATCTGAACGCACAATTCATAACGCAATTTTTGCTCAATCTGAACACACAGTTCATAACGCAGTTTTTGCTCAATCTGAACATGCAGTTCATAACACAGTTTTTGCTCAATCTGAACACACAGTCCATAACGCAGTTTTTGCCCAATCTGAACACGCAGTTCGTAGCGCAGTTTTTGCTCAATCTGAACACGCAATTCATAACGCAGTTTTTGCTCAATCTGAACACACAGTTCATAACGCAGTTTTTGCTCAATTTGAACACACAGTTCATAACACAATTTTTGCTCAATCTGAACACACAGTCCATAACGCAATTTTCTTTTAACTTTGCACACGGCTCATAACACTGCTCAATCTGAACACACAGTTCATAACACAACATTCTGTTTAATTTGCACACGGCTCACAACACTGCTCAATTTGAACACACAGCTCATAACACAACATTCTTTTAACTTTGCACACGGCTCATAACATTGCTCAATCTGAACACACAGTTCATAACACAGCATTCTTTTAACTTTGCGCACGGCTCACAACACTGCTCAATCTGAACACACAATTCATAACACAACTCATAACACAACATTCTTTTAACTTTGTCATCACAACACTGCTCAATCTGAACACACAGTTCATAACACAGCATTCTTTTAACTTTGCACACGGCTCACAACACTGCTCAATCTGAACACACAGTTCATAACATAGCATTCTTTTAACTTAAAACTGATTACATCTGTTCATTCTACATGCAGGTATCTTCCCGTTTCACATGGGGTTACGGGGTCGATCATTGCTAGGGAGTGGTACATGGAGCTCCCAGATGCTGTTTGGCACATTGTTGATGAGACGGGATTTGGCCCATTTTGTATGGGGTTGTCGCGTCATCCGTCAAGCAGGACCCTTCTGGGCGCACTTGTAGAGAGATGGTGGGACACCACCAACTTCTTCTATTTTTCCGTCGCCGGGGATATGATGATGACCCCGTATGACTTCTCCATACTAATCGGCCTTGACGTGGCAGGCCGGCTGGTCCCATATGATATCGATATG
>NW_021033164.1:0-15205 GCF_004153795.1 Camellia sinensis | reverse complement strand
GGTGTGTTGGTGGTTACTTCTAGCTTTGCACAAGAAACTTCTTCTTCCTCCCTCTTCTTCCTCTAGACTTTCTCTTACTTGCTCTCTCCCTCTCTCTAACAAAATGTGTGTGTGAGTGAGTGGTGTGTGTGAGTTTGCAAAGCTAAGGGGTGGTGGTAATATATAGGCAACTGGGGTAAAAGGACATAAAAGCCCTTTAGTTGAAATGGGAATGGAAAGCTAGATTTTGGTTGGTGTCAAATGGGATAGGAGTAACTAAGGTGCTACAAATCATAGGTTTTGGCATCAATTAGTTATCTTCAGTTGAAAGGGTAACTAGTTTTGAGATTTTGCAACCTAGGTTAGGTCACTAAGGTTTGGATTTTCCTTAGAATATCTTTAATCAAAGTCTTGGGGAAGTGTGGATAGGGTTGTTAATTTTAAATTAATTTTGGGTCCTAGGCACATCGCTCAGAGTTGTAATATTACTATAATAGTACTATTTCAAGATTGATGAGTATACCAAGTACAAGGTACAAGTAACTTAGTTTGGGGTAAATTTGAATTTAAAATAAAGAAGTGAAGGCTTGGATTAAACTCATGGTATTGTGGAACCTTACTTATGTATGAATTAAATTCAGATTAGGGAACTAATCCTAGTGTAATTCTGTTCCGGTAAAAATTATAAAAGCTATCTGGCAAGACTTCGAAAAGTTTAAAGGAAACTGAGGGCTTTAAGAAAATAATCAAAATATTTTTTTTAAAGAAAATACATTTTTCAACGGGGTCTTCACTTCTCTTCATTTCCTTTTCTAATGCATGTTCTAAAGTTCTGAATAGTGTTCCAGATCTGTTATTATCCAGTTCTTATGTCAAAAATGCTAAGGGTTGTGTATTGATTTCATCCCTCTTGTATTTTCCCCATTTTGGCACAAACCATCTTCTTTTTGTACAAATCTCTCAACCTTTCAAGGGCACTCTTTCAAACAAATTTTCTGAGTTAAACATGTTATAGTTAGCATATTTTCTTCACAAAAGAAATGAAACTTTCCCATGGTGGAACCCCCTTTTTATAAATTTTCTTGTTTTGGGCATTCTACCTTAAAACCTGTTTTTGCCGTCAACTTTCAAAAATTCCATAAAAATGTACCAAAATATTCTGAACCTCTATTTTATGTCAAAACCTTCCTTTAGAAGTTATCTTTCAACTAAAATTGGTTTCATCGAAAAAAATTGAGCGGTTTGCAAGAAAATCAAGTTTTCGTAACAGTCGACGGATCTGGGCAGATTCTGGACAGTGCTGAAATACTTTCTAAATGACTTAGAATCTGGAAGAGCAACCCCAATTCTGAAAATGTTCTATAAACCAGATCGAATCCTTTATAAACCATAGGAAGGCCAAGCCGGTAAAGGGTCTACAATAGCTCTTTCATTTTAATCTTTATGCGATACTAAATCTGGAAATTTTTTGTTAGGTGTGGATATCTTGTACCTTTGAGTTCATGAGAATGTTTGCAGCTTATAATCATATCTTGACCTGATAATATATGTGTTGTGGTTATGTTATTTACCTTTCTTATAAGAATGTTTGTAGCTTATAATCATATCTTGACCTGATAATATAGGTGTTGTGGTTATGCTAATTACCTTTCCCATCTTAAGAATGCATGCTTATATGGATATCACGGTTTTATAAGTTGAACTAACCTTGTCTTAAAACACTTAATTCAACGGGTAATCTAATTGGGAGGGTATTGGGTTTTCGAGCACTTGAGTAATGAAAAGATGAGAATATGTGATATATGGTTTGTTGGGATGCGTTCCCAATTTGGAAGTTAAAGTCTTGCGCAAGTGATTTTCGGAACCCTTGAACGGAGCGGTTGTATTCGGACCCTAGGTGGTTTGGTGTGAGGAGGGATTCGGGCAAGGCCCTATTTTACCGTCTCTTTTGAGGCCCTGCGGTTGGTGCTACACGGTATATAACCGTTGGTAGGCATCCGAGGTTAGGTCTGCAACAAAGCAGCAAAAGAGGGGGCATACCGAATAATCCGCATCCGATTCTTGTGGTTGGGAGGACGGAATCTCTTTGGGGGATTTCTAGTTTACTGACATCTAACTTAACTATTTATTTATTTATTGATTTATTTATTGGAATATCATGCTTTACTACTTGATGTTATATTTTGTGATTGTGTATTGGATTGGGAAAACGGGGTAGGGTGTGTGCGTGTGTTTACTGGGCATTCAAAGCTCACGGCGTACCATGCCAGGTGACGAAGAGGAACTCATAGCTGGAGACGTCGAACTTGAAACATTTGAAGACTTTTGGCTACCCTAGAATATTAGAAGTTTCTTTTTGATATTTTTGTAAGACTCATGTGAGGTTTAAAACTTTCTTTTTTGGGATGTAATGTAATGGAACAATCTTTTTAATCAAGTATATTGTGGTTATTATGTAATTATACTCGATGTACGAACCTTATCGTTGCTTATGAGACCTTGTGTTAATGCGTTATAAGATCTGTCAAAAAGGTAGTGCGCTGCCTAAGAAAGCTGGACTTAGAAGGGAGGCTATTTGACTCCTCCGGTGATCTGGGATCTTACTTGGTTATTGACCATAGGACTCACTAGTGACTCTCCCTTGACTGCAACCTATAGTGTAGAGTCGGGGCGTCACACGGAGAGCACTTCTGATTGCCATTCTGGCTTGAAACAGGCTTGAGCTTGAGTTTGAGGTAGAGGTACACTCATACTTCGGAGCATTGACAAGGCCTGAGGAGGTGCATATGGAATGCAATCTCAGAAATTACCGAAATTAAAACAAACTAAGATGCCCCACATTTTCCCTCTTTTCTTTTGCTTTGCAATATATGTAGCTTCAAATAGGTCCTTGTTCTATTATTCTCATATGACCTGGGTTGAACCCTACAGTTTTATGAAAGAACAAAACCTGTTTTACACATATGTGGAAAACGACACAGCACGCTGAGCACAAAATGATTTATTTTGAAATTGAAATTGAGAAATGAGTTCTTAACCGGGTATTGAGCGTACGACTGACCACAATCAAATCGACTCAACAAAGGAAAAACAAAGGTAAAACAACATAAACACATCTATAGACACTCAAAATGACTCAAAACAAGAATCAAAAACAACAAACACAACACTAGAACGTGTTCTAATGGCGAGAGACCTCTTGGTTCACAAGGAGCCCACAGCTTCTCCATATATTGTTTCCCGCTCTTTCTTATTTGTGATTCTCACTAGCACTCAATCTCTTTTTCTCTGAAAAGCCCTTTTCTCACTTTTCTCTCATGCAGTTCACTCAAATGGTGTGTAGATCGGCTTTTTGACGTGGCAAATAGGGCTGTGGGAGGAGAGCGGCGGTCAGCTCCGGCAAAGTTTGTTCCAGTCGGTACGAGGATCTCTCTATTCTTTAATCTCCTTATTATTTATCCCTCCGCCTGGGTGCGTTGACGGATAAACAGGAAGTTGCGGCTCTTGCCCCTAGTATTTCTATTAGATGGCTTCTGTCTTTCGCTCACAACAGTGAGCTTATCCACAGAGGGGTGGTGAGCGACTGATGTTGCAGTAGATCCGCAACAACATCGGGTTGACGAGTGCCCATGGCCAGTTTGATTGATTAGATCGTCCAGATGAGGAATGGATCCTACTCCACATTTCACATGTTCGTGCTCGCACTTGGCTTGATACCTCACTATTGGAGGATGAGAAGATTTTTCGCCAGCTTTACTGCTACCTTTCATTGTGCCCTTTCTGGAAAACACATTGATAAGCGGGAAAAGACAGACCAACCCTGACTCAACTGTGCCCCCTTAGTTTCATCACTTTTGACCATTTTTGTTTTGGCTTTCTGCTAAAAATAATTTTGAACCACATGAGAGTTAAATTAACAGGCTTATTCAACTCTTGTTTGATTGAAATCATGCAAATCAGTGGTGAGCCAACTACAAATTTTCTTTTTTGGTGTCCAAGAAATGGTCTAGTTTTGGAAAAAATGGAATAATTTTCAAGAGAATAGCAGCCTCACTACAAATCCTCAAAACATTTTTGCAAATGGCCATTGCCTCAGCCAACATAGAATTTACTCTTGAGATGCGCACAACCTCAAATCCCGAACATAATTGTCTTGCAATTGAACTTCAATCGAGTAGGAACAATCAATTTTAAAAGCGAAGATGCAGGCCAATCTACTGACAATGGATAAGATAGCCGACGTTTGAGTATTGAACAAGGGGTAAGGCAATCAACATGGAGAAGCCAAGCAGGCTGAAAATGATTGGGCGCCAAACTTCAGAATGAAGTTGGCATACGTAGTCCCAAACATAGGAAACAGGCCTGACGTAGTTGTCCAAAGTTGAGGTTCGTACTCGGCGTGTTAACAGGTCTCTCCTTTTACACTCTAAACCTTTTGCCAAAGACTGCGCCTTTATGGTTTTCAACCTTTCGAGCTCTATTTTCTTTTCTTTTCATCTCTTCTTTTCTTTTTCTTTCTTTTCTTCTTTTTCTTTTGCTTCATTTTTCTTCATTTCTTTTCCATTTTTTCTATTTATGTTCTTTCTTTTTTTGTTTCTTGCCCTAATTTGCCTGCACCGGTAGCCCTTCCGGTTTTCGGCCTAGTGACCTCTTAAGGATAGAAAGTTTAACGTCTGTCCCATGGTTGATCCAGATTTGCTGATCTCAAAGCCATTTGAATGGGAGAATGGTGCTGGTTCATTGATATGTAAGAGTCCACCAATTGGGGGCTAAATTGCCCCTATGTGTTGTAGATAGGAACTTGATTGGTTTCCACTTCACAACAAACTTTATTCTCTCAATTTCTCGCGATTTGCTTTCTTGGCCAGTCTTGACATTGGTTTGCGCGAATGACCATCCTTTGAATTCTTTGAGCACATCTGAACATTTTTTTGCCCCCTAGTTCAAGGGCTATTTCTGATGCTAGCGCTTTGCCAAGCCTTCCTTTGATAACTCTGATCTTCTGATCTGACCTTTTTGCCCCTAGTTCAAGGGTGCCTCCGAATCCGGCCATACAAGCCTCATATTTTGATCGTTGAACATTCTGAATTCAAAGTCCAAGGTTTTGAAAGCAAAAGGGTGAGTCTTAAGGCCATGAGAGCAATCCCATGCTGCACGTAATCTCAAGATCAATCACCAAAAACATTTTTTTGAAATCTGTTTACGAAGCGAACGACTAGTTCGCTCGCACTGAAGCAATATAGAGACCAATCTGGATTCAACTAGAGATCCTTTCAATACTCACATTAACAAACAATATCTGCATTATTAAGGGCTTAGCATGTCCTCTCTTTCTCTCAATTGATCAAATTTTGGCAACACCTCAGGAATTCCTTCCTCTTTGTTCATCACAGTGTTTTAGAAAGTTTTTGAAAAACTTAGGTCAATGCAATGATTTAAGGCCCACGAAAAGTAGGTGAAAGCACTGCCGTTCATTCAAAATTGCTGGCCAAATTGGCTCAATGCCGAAAGAAATAGACGCAAAAGGGTGAAAATTCATTGCTTATTTCATTTAGACTTCTAGCACAACTGGCTCAATGACAGAAACAGACACAAAGAAAGAGTGTAAAAGACAAAACACAAAACAGCAAGTGATGCCCGAGGCTCAGCACCCTCGAAATCACCCGTACTCATAATACAATAGGAACTGACTCGATACAACAAGACAGACTCAACATGACTTAGTACAAGAGGACTATACTCAATACAACAACAACAGCATTGACCCAATACCCAAGTCAGAAAGTATAAAATGAAGCAGCATTCGCAAATGGCTCAAAATATGGCTTTTGCGTGCCATCTGCCACATCTTGAGTAAACTGAGTGCCCATCAGTAAGTGCGTCATCCCCCGATCACATTAACACCATTATCCCCCCAAGTTCATTGATCCAGCTACGCGATTAGACTTTTGGCAGGGCCTGGTGCAACGATGACCTCATTGTCAATCAAAATCTGTATTTTTGGTCCCGAGAAGACGAAAACACTATGTTAAGTGTCATGGGCCGGCTTGTTGATGGAAGGCACAGTACTTGCCAGCCATCATGGCTTAGCTGAAGAGGGATCCGCGGAGAGACCTGAGGCTCAAGGGGTTTGAGATGGCCTTGCCCTAAGCGAGGATTTGGAGAGCTTTGGACAAAGTCATATATGAGGGATTGAAGACCCTCTAGCACTGGGGCTTGGTACTTGTCGACGGTTGTGGAGTTATGGATGTACCAATAAAAGGGTTGGGCGCAGGTGCTTGACCTGGGTTTGGATGATTCTTTTGAGTGTAGGATTGGAGCCTTAAAGGGGTGTTTCTAGTACGACAACCCTTTTCCCGGTTGCCCGCTGATTCAAACTGGCCCCCAACTTGAGTGGCAAAAGCTCATCCACAGTCTTTGCAAGCAGCTGCGAGGCACTGTGTGTTGTTCAGTCCTACGGTTGTCAAAGCGCTTCATCACCCACTGAAGTTGTTCATGGGGATCAATTCCTGCCCTACCTTGTTTCTCGTCACTTGCCTCCACTTTGCCAAGGGATTGGGGTCGCTATATCAGAGCAGAGCCCAGTTGTTGTCGGCATGTCATTGCCCAACCTGGGATGGCTTTAGTGGCCATTTTCCAAGTTGATGCTTGCCCTAAGAGATTGGGTTTCGCAGTGTGATGCCTTTTTGGCGGATCCTAATAATTGTCTTGGCATGCTAATGTGGTATCAGACTCTAACCTAGCTAAGAATGTGTCGCGAGCTCAAAGAATATCCCAGTTGGAAAGCCAGATCTGCCATTATTTCTCTGAAGTCTTCAATTCATTCTCCTATAGCTTAGAAGTAGTGGGTCATGGGTTTGAGACGATGTGACTCAGGTGCACCATCATAACCAAGTTTGTGCTTTTCTTTTGGGTTGAATGAACACCTCAGGCTTGGGTAGATGGGCCCGGGGTGATGTGTATGTTGGGGTTGTAGCGTGATGAGGGTGTATGGATTATTGAAATGTAGAGGCCGATGGCGTCAGTACAACCTGAGGTTCTTTTGGTTGGAGCCATGATCTCTTCGTCAATAAGATCCGGAAACCTCTATAATGGAGACGGATGCAACGCGTTCGTTTCAGTGAAAGGGTACAAGGACGTGCCTGTTGATGATAGGCACAGAATTATTTAGCTGGGTCATATCTTGTGGAAGGGGATTTGGCAGGGGTTGGGCTTCTAGTGGAGAGCTTTTAGAAGAAAGTAAAGGCTTTACGCTTCTTCCGCAGCATTTTCAAAGCTTGAGATGAGAGGACTTCAATGTAAAAGAGGATGGAACTTCAGGCCTTGCGGAGAGTTGAAGTGTTGTGTTTTGGGCATTGAGGAAGTGTTGTGATATTCCTACTTCTGAGCATTCGCAGCCTGTTGCCTACCACTCAATAGTAGCATGGAACTGCGAAGTAACATTCTTCTTCAAAGGCTGCATTATCTCCACAAAGATCCCTTGTTTGAGGGCATCCTCGATTTGAACACCCCATTTCGATGAAGGTCTGGAAAAGGTAAGCAGAGGTTAGAACGATCATCTTTTAACAGTAACTGCCATGCAAATTCTGAAACATGCATCTTGATCTGATCCTTGTCGGAAGGCTTGTAGTCACCATCGGGCCTTTTTGCATCTCTATCTCGTCACGAACTCTGAGAAACCCTCCTTTGCGCTCTTGGCGGATTGGACTTCCGGATCACCGAGTTGTGACCTCGATCTGTGTTTTGTAGGAGTATGAGCGATAAGGCCTCAGCCATCTCTTCCCAGCTTCTGTTTCACAAAAAGTCCCTCCAATATAGCATACTAGAATTAGCGGCCTATTCCCAAAAGGTTCGGCCGAAGAGAGACAACTTATTGGCTGGGTCAGAACCCATTGGCCTCAGATATCAGAAATAGGTGGAGGTGCACCATTGGGTCTCTAGAGCCATCGAAGCTCTCGATATGCCAGCATTTTTAAACCGCCTCCGGTGGGGTAATGGCGCAGATTTAGTATACCCATCCTCTAAATCCTGGGATTGAAGTTCAGCTCTTGTGCTCATTTGAATAACTTCTCTAGTTTACTTGACCTTAAGTGTGTTGGGTCAACCTCAAATTCAAACGGAGATTCGACTTGATAGATAGGAGCTTTAAGGTTTGCTCTGGGATTGGCTCTGCCAGAAAAGCAGAATAAAAAAAAAAAAAAAGAAAGAAAATTTACAGCTGAGTCTCTTGGACATTAGCAGTATGACACAGTGCTCGCAGTGGGTGCGGTTACTGTGGGAGCGTGTATGAGATGCAGAGTCGCGACCAGTTGTGACTGTTGTTATTGTAGCTGGGTTATCAACATTGTGCCTGACATCCGTAACTTCAGCCTGACGAACTACGTTCTTGCCTGCATGCCCCATTGTCTGTTGCAGTGCCCTGTATCTATTCTTCCACACTGGTGGGGATACTGAGCCGTGGGAATGGTGATTGATCTCGTGCTGAGCCTGAAGCAGCACAACTGTTCCAAATACCAAGACTAAACCCAAGTAAACTGAGGGGTGACTGCTGTAGAAACTGCACTAGTGAAGTTCTGCCTGAACGCTCCTTGTGTCTTATAACCGACTGGGGTGAGGTAAAACACAGGTTTGGGCTCTGAAACAATTCCGAACTTGACAATCTTTGATACAGAGTCCAGAGTACCGGTGGATATTGGAGCCTTCTAAAGCTATGGTTTAAGCTACCTAGCAAAAGAGAAAACCACGACAGCACCTCAGGCTTGACTCCACTAGAACAGATATGAGCAACAGCAAAAGACCTGTACTCTTTTACTGACTTTTGCCCCAAACACAGATACCAATCTTGGCAACTTGACTATGCACATCCCTGTACAGTTTCACTGTTAAAGCACATACCAAATTAAATGAGAGCAAAACACGCCTATGATGGGTAGGGTTCCCGTATCCTAGTTTCATCAATGGAACTAGCGGGTTCGCTACGCATGCATGCGGTTCAAGACAATCCTGAATTCGTGTGAGCAACCTGTTCTAGCTATGAACAGTCTCTATGGCTTTTTGATACGCACTAAGGTCAAATGGTCGAAAAAGGGTTGCCTTACAAGACCCACCTAATATACTCTCGGCACTAACACCGCGAGAAGTGAAAGGAGGATAAATGGTATGGGTATAGTCGGTTAAGTTCCAGATCCAGGTTTGCTGCTTTCCTATTCATGGTAGAGCCTCAACGGTCAACCTTTTGGCAAGCTTTCCCAGCAAGCCTCGCAAAATCGGGTCAGAAAGGCATATGGCAAACACTGTGACTTAAAGCGCACCAATGCAAATGCAATGCAAAAAGACACACAAAAGTATAGATAAAAAACATATCAGGAAGTTCGAGTCAGTTCTCTAATCGGCCCAGTAGAGTCGCCAGACACTGTTAGACCCGGACTTTCTTCGCGCGCCGCCCCTTCAGAGAGGCGCGAATTGTTCTCCTCAGTTGCGGATCCTGTCACGGTTCTAAATCTATATCACAAGTGGCAATGGTGAGACTGATAAACACCCAAAGAGTCCAATCGGGCAAATTATTTTGGAAAACAGATTTGAATCAAATATGCCAAAACTAGGAACTGCTTTGCCAGATTACAGAGTCGCACCTAAAATATTTTGTTTCTCGAAAAATTTGGAAACCCTGACTCGTGCCAAAAGGCCATGTGGTCCGTCATCACCAAAGTTGGCCTTCGGCTGGGAACTTGGGTACGAAAGGAGAAGTCCTAAAAGAGCACCCCCGCTCGGCTCGATCAAAGATCGCCTCTACTAATGAATGATACGTTATTTTATAAACACATGTGTTCTTTTCGATTTATTTTAGCTAACTTTACTATTGTGAAGCCACACATACAAGCATAGCTAAGTCGGAGACTTGGAACAAATCAACTCATTGTTGTTTTAAAAATGGTTGAAAGTGGCCAACCCTCAAGTGGGCTAAAGTGCCGCATTTTTCCACCGCTCAAGTGGGCTTGAATAAACATGATTTGCCACTCGGCAAAGTGGGCTTAAAACTCCACCAAATCATCGAATTGTCCCAATTCAGCACAGCCTCGCATCCACAGGCATTCAGGGCAGTTTAACAAATAAGCACATGCCTCATGGGCAGGCATGCTATCATCGGCAACACTCACACTCATGCAAAGTATGCTAAAGCGTAAAACTTACTGAGTGGCCTCCGAGCCCAAAACAAAAGGTTAGTTAGAACAATGCATGCTTGCTAACTATGTTAACAATGCCTAATGCAACAACATGCAGATAATGTGATTAATAGGCTCGGCATTAAGATGACATATGAACGCAAACAATTTGGATACACGTGTTCAAATAGGTATGAAATACGATTGCAGGTTTGGATGATGGCGTCGAGCCTTGGTGGCATGCAAAACAAATGAATGATGCAAAACAGCAAAGCATAAGTATGCTATTGAAAAAATGCCCTAAAACTAACCATCGAAGCGATAAGTAAAAGGAGAAAGAAGTAGGGTTGGAAGACACACACACACACGGGCACGCTATTACAAACATTATGCCTTTGCGAAGGAGGCTCCGAATAAATAAGCTAAGCAATTATAAGCTAAGCTAAATAAACTAATCTAAATTAAACTAATTAGACTAAATTATTACACAAACAAATAAAGAAAATAGCTAGCTAAGCTCTTAATATTAACACTTAACTAATGTAGCAACTAGTTAATTAATTACAAAACAAAATGCTAACTCACAAGTAGAAGCATCAAACTACGCGCTGCTCAAGCAAGTTGAATATGCATTGCTCTCGGTTTCGCCCCGAAAAGGCCTTTCGGTGTTGCTCTTGAGAGCTTTGTTTGCGGGTTGCTCCACTGAATATTTCTGCTCACCTTACCATTCAATGCTTAGGATTGCTACAGTTGACCTGCCAGCCAAGAGTTTGGTGCTGCCGGCCCATCCTGCCGGGCCAAGGGAGGCACTGCCGGCCATTAGGTGTGCTACTGCAGCCACTGGTGTGCTTGAATTGCCACAGCTGCGCAAACGAGCACAGAACAGAGGAAAATGGAGGGTTTTCCAAGGATATGTTGTGTACTAACCCTCCTTATCATCTCAAACAACATCAAAGAGTGGGACTTCTTGATCGCAAAACCACCAATTCAAGGATTTCAATGCCCATGATGGCCAAAGATCCAAGTTGTACACTTCAATAAATGCACAAATATTGACACAAGCGCCACACCCTATCATGCATGAATGGCATGAATCAAGGTGATGGAGACCAAAGGAGAGTTGGCTCATTTGCATCACTTTGGTATGAAATGCGACCAATTTTTCCTTTTGTATTCAAATATAAGTCCGTTGACACGGATTAATGCAAACACAACATGCTTATCTTGGTCATTGTTTTACTTGTTCGAATTTTTGTTACTCATTTTAGCAATTACCAAGCCATTCTTTTAATTGGTTTAAGTCAAAGTTGATTGGTCCTGTTAATGAGAGAGGGGGTCAACCAAAAGGATGGTTTAAACATGAGAGTGATCCATGCCTTTGACTAGTAGAAAACCCTCAAAAGAGAGTTTAAAGCCACTTGAGCACAAGCTCTATCTCAGCACCTTAAACACACTCATGTAGGCTAACCAATCCCTCAAACAAATAGAAAAATAGAAAATGAGGGAGTGTTGTGCAAAACTTTTTAGTGTTGAAAATGGCCATGCCAAAAAGTGCTACAGCAGCATGCAAGCAAACACATGCAGCAACATGTTAAGAGCCAAAAGCATAAACTAGGTGAAGAACACTACCTTAGAAGGCAAATGCAATATCAACACTCAAATGACCAAACCAGCTATGTGATAGAGCTTAAACATGTCGAAACAAGGCTTAAAACTTGGCTGAGATTAAAAGCAAATAAACACAAGAAAAAACATGGGGCATACAGCATGTGGCTCACAGCTAGGCTCAAAAGCACAAACTCTCAAAAGCAATGAAATTGGTGAAATACATGCACACATGGAACCGGCTAAGGTGCTGAATACAATGCAAAATGAGTCTATAACATGCAAACAATCATAATACTTCATGCTCAAATGACCTCAAACAAGTGGACTAGTGAAGACCGTTACACTATAGCCATTGCAAAACAAGCCCCGAAGGAACTTAACCGACCAAAACAGAGTTAAAGGCATGTCAAAACATTAGAAAAATGTGCTGGAGTCAAGCTAAGCAGCAAGCTAGAATGAATAGGCTAAGTCATTAGGCATGCTAGACTAGCAAGCACATTTGGCACACAGTGCAATTGGCGCAGGCAACAGCAGGCCCAACCAACCAAAAAACAGAGTTGAGACATGTCAAAAATAGGGGCCTAAAAACATGCTTGATATAAGCTAAGACAAGCTACAAAAACATGGCTACTATGCACATGCTTAACTAGCGCGGTGAAAGGAAAGACAAAAAGGAGGTAGGCCAGCCCCTCAATTTTTGGACTTCAAAACATGCTTTTAGCCAAATTGAAAAATCTCTGAGCTTCAGTGCGTTAATAGCCAAAAAGGTGTTGAAAGGTGTTGAAAAGATGGAAAGAGCTTCACAAGCCAAGAGTCCAAAAGGGGGGACAACCCCAACCTTCACAAAGGCTCATACCACATTTTTAGGACTAAAAAACAGGAGGCTTTTAGAGTTGAAACCAAGGCCAAACACAGTATGAAAGATGGCAAAACAAGTGTTTTAAAACAAAGCACAAAGGGTAAGATTATACCTCTTGAAGTCAAGCACACTTTGACGCACAAAACCAAGTCAAAAAACCACCTTAAGGAGCTTCCGAAGAGAGCCACAAGCAACCTCAGGCCGCAAGGATCAACAACTTTATAAGGGTTGATAGGTTAAAGTTTTTGATGTATGCACCTTCTAAAGCACAAAAGCCTCTACAGAGAGAAGAATCTAGAGAGAGGATTTGTAGCAGAGAGAGGCTCTCAAAGGCTCTTCCCTAAAAATGCTTCGACCCTCAAAACAATAGATAGGCCTCTCTATATATAGACAATGTGAAGGCTTTAGATCGGAAATATCCCAAAAAGGGACAGCTGGAATAGCTGGAACAAAAATTCTTGCGCAAAAAAATTGCCTTTTTGCATCAATGCACGCACTGCCTTCTTGATGGCCTGCACATGGTCATTGTTGGTCGGCATGGATTACTATCGAACACAGGCGGGGTCAATCAAAGGCCATTCATGCCGGTCACAATGCAGGAAAAGCCCATTTTATGCTAGCATCCTCCACCTCTGGTTGGCCCACAAAAATATGCTTTTCGTAGATGTCCGACTTCATCTGGATATAGACCCCTTCATCTGACTCCTTTGCTGGTCATTCCTTGAGCCTAAATTAGAAGCGCCTTGGAAAGTTCTTACTTCCAATGGTGGCAGCCTCACATCAAAATTTTAGCTGTGAAAAAAGATAGGCCT
Source organism: Camellia sinensis (assembly GCF_004153795.1). NCBI lineage: Eukaryota > Viridiplantae > Streptophyta > Magnoliopsida > Ericales > Theaceae > Camellia > Camellia sinensis. The sequence goes on along the minus strand of NW_021033164.1, from coordinate 1,784 downwards.
CTTTTTACTGAAGACATAGCTTAGTGTTGCGATCCGACCCGCAGATTCATGCCGAACTTCGTCCCAACTTAGTTTTCTTCTCTCCTCTCGCCATTTTTTGCACTCCAAAGCCCATAAATAAGGTGTTTTGAAAGATTTTGGCAAAGATTCACCTCTCTTTCATTCATTTCCACTTTTTCCTTGCTGCGTTTTATCGAAAGCGCAACAATTAAGAAATGAAGAGGTTTGAACATCGTAGGAACTTTTTCAAAAAACTATTTTCGAAAGACAAGGGTTTTAAGGTCCTTAAATCTTTTCGGTCAAAATTGTTTTGTCCAAAAATGGCCGCTGCTGAAAGTTTAGGATTTGAAGCTCTTTTGCCGAAGAAATAGAATCTTTGCATGCCATCTCTTTCATCACCAGCTAAACAATCAGTAGTGCCCTAGTCTTAAGGGCGGTTCCAAAAGATGGGGTGCTCACACCTACGACACACTGTATTTGATTTTATCATTTTTTCAAGTATTTTCTCACATAGCTGAGATTGAAAAGTATACTACCATTTGATGTTCTGGTAATCTTAAACACCCAGAATTACATCTATAAGGACCATATATTTCATGTCAAACTTAGAGCTTTACCAATCTCTTAGATTCTAATATCTCTATCATTACTACCGAACAATAAGGTATGTCATCAACGTATACGACACAGAAATGACAAACCTCTATCAATGTCTTGACATACATGCATTTATCATACTCTTGATTTTGAACGCCATTTGGCAACATAGCTGTTGTCAAACTTCTCATGGCATTTAACTTAGGAGCGCTGCCTTCAAGACCATACAATGATTTGAACAAGCTACAGACTTTCTTATTTTTCCTAAAGCTGAATCCTCTTGCGCTTGCTCTATGTAGATATTCTTCATCTAAATCTCCATTTAAGAAGCTGTCTTTTATATCCATACTAAATGTATCTCCAGGACCACCGTAAAGGCTGCTATCAACAATCACCGATACAAATTTGATGTAATGCGCTTGTCATAAGTGATACGTATCAAAGAATCCAGGCCTTCCGCTGCCTGATACCTTTGTAACTAGCCTAGGCTTATACTATAATTGTCCATTCGCTTTCATCTTTTCTCTAAAGATGCTACTTACTACCAGGCCTTACTACTTTCGGGGGTAGATCAACCAACCTGAAGGTATGGTTTGGTAAAGCATGCGGGTCAATCTCAACTCTAATTTCTTTTTTCCACAAAGGACTTTTAGGTGAAGTCATAGCTTCATGGAAAGTTCAAGGTTTTCCCTTCTAACATATAAGTCAAGATTCCAGACCAAAAGGATTTTGGCAGTCCTAGCCCTCTTTCTCCTTCTTGGCTCATCTACGTCCTTAGCTTGATCATCCACATGATCTCTGTGTGATCATTTATGTGACTACTTGTCACCTTCAAACCTCTTTCATTGGAACTTGGAAACTTCCTTTCTGGGAGATGACACAGAAATACAACTCAAAGAAAGATGCATTTTCTCATTCCATGATCGTATTCTTGGTAAGATTTGGAATAGAGAAGCCTATACATAAGAAATCATATGCCACTACTATTATTGCGATAGGCCAGCAAGTATACAATCTACTAACTTCGGTCCTATCCAAAACCAACCCCGTTTGGGTGTAAGCACTGCTACTGTTAGCAAGACACCCCACATTCGTAAGGTATTTATATTGAAGGCTTGTGGGCCTTTCCACAACTCAGTTATGGAGTCTTGTCTACATTCTTTCGAGGTATTCTATTAAGAATGTAT
>NW_021033163.1:106435-117002 GCF_004153795.1 Camellia sinensis | reverse complement strand
AATTTTTGACATCTTCTAGTTTCTAGACTAAGTAGTGTTGTCATAATGTAATATAGTCGGTAGCAAGGTTGTTTCTAATTGCAAGTCGGAACGCGTGGGTGAGAGTTGAACCTAAGCTCTGATACCAAGTTGTGACGCCCCAAATTTTGATAATATAATACAACGATGCACCGGGGTTTAGCTAGAGGATACACATCATTTTTAAGCACAAAATACAAATAATTACACTAAAATAAAATATTAATAATAGTTACAGATAAAATTCTTCAAGTCTTTAGATACATATCGGTTCCTTGATACAAAAAGATTATTCAAAGTACAGGAAATATACAATCTAATTTCTAAGGCAGCCACGGTTCCACAAAGCTTTTAGGGATTCTGTTCTGGTGTAAAACTCGCCTTCACCTAGCATAAAATGCCATGAGCTTGGAATGCCCAATAAACACACACACCCCGACCCTTTTTCCATTCCAAATACACAAGAACATAACGGCATGCTCATAACATACAATGAAAGCAATAATTAAGCAGAGCTTATAATTAAGTTTCAGTTCTCATGAATAATAGTCAATTTTAGTTAGTTCTAGGCAACTCCCCGCAGAAAGCCGTTCCTACCCAACCACTAACACTGGCCATGGGCAATTCTGACTCCCCCTTGGTTAATACAATACCAATGCGTCGCTTACCGCATGACCACCAGTGCGTCACTTACCTCGCAATTACCAATGATGCTCACGCACCTAGGTTACATACCCAAGTGGTGACATCACGGTCTGCCCCAAGGAAACAGGCTTCTAGGGATACTCTCCCTGTGTGAGACCCTCACTGCCACCCTTATGCCTCCCATTTCCGTTAAGTAGCCAGAATACCTCCCGTGCCATGTTAGGGTTCGGAAACACACTTGCGCAAGACTTCACAAAAATGGAATACATTCCATTATATCATACTCTTGAATCCATCGTTCATTATGATCGCAACCCATTACCATCTCATTTGATTTCCTCTTTATTAAGTGCATTATGTTCTCAGTTATAGCAAAGCATGGTCAGTATAATTACGAATCCAAACTGAACAACAAGTAATTTATTAATGGTAAAGAAAATTTACAATTTATCACAGATTACATATCAAGACTAAGACATTCAAGAAACATAGAATATAAGAGTTGCAAACCAAATAAGAGCATATTAACACAAATTTCCAGATTTCCAGATTTTGAACCAGTTCGAAAATAATTTTGAAAAAATACTTTTATTGGCCCTAAGTACCTGGCCTCATGTGAGTTTGTAGATAAATAAGTCTAGTTTCAAACTCAATTTACGAAAGTGGGATAGGTATTTTAGATTTTAAGATAATTCAGAATTACCAAGATCTGTCCAGATTCGTTGACCGTTACGCAAATCAGTTTTTCTCTCAAACCCCTTACTCTCTTGAGTTCAAACAAATTGTAGTTAAAATATAACACCAAGATTAAGATTTTTACATAAAATTGGGCTCAAGATTATTTTTCTGGAATTTTATAAAAATAGAGAAAGTGGACTATTTTTCTGGTTTTGTGAGTAACAAACTTATAAAAATTGTTTAGGTGTTAAAGATACATCTTTAGGCCCTACCAAAATTATCACATACTCTAGACATACCAAATATTGCACCATAAAAACAGATTTCGAGTTTATGGAGTTTTGATAGGAAAATAAATTCAAGAGAGGGAAATGATTTGCTGCTGGAAATTTAAGAAAGAAAGTGAAGCATACCATTTCTTGATTAATACACACTTATACAAGAGTGTAGGCCTAGACTACAACATATATATACAAAGATCATGTATTAGGAGGGGAAAAACAAGTGGTAAGAGAACTTGAGAGAAGAGGTGTTGTATGTTTACCTTTGTTGTACAAGACTAACACAATTCTTCCTTTTCTTCTCCTCTTCTTCTCTCTCACTCTCTCCCTCTCTCTTTTTTTTTCCAAGATCACTCTCTCTCACTCCTCTAGTGAATGGCTAAAAATGTATATCATAAGGGGGAGAAGTGTGCATATAAATATAGAGAAAAGATTGGGAAGGTTTCTTGGGGACTAAGTTCCCTAAGTGCAAATTGTCAAAGTTGCCATTATGGCCCTTTCATCCATCACATGGTCAACAACTTGGGCTCCAAGACATATATATATATATATAAGATATTTGTATGAGATATTTGTATTTATAAACATAATATAATACAAGTACATTAATTAATAAAATATTAAAATTAAGGGTTGGAATGAAATAAAATAAAAGTATATAGGGATCAAGTCTAAATTTATGAAACCTTGATATTTAGCATACAATATATTAGCCTTAGAAAATAATAAATTTGGATCATGTTAAATTAAAGCGCAAACAAAGGCGAGAAACCGAGCAAAAACGACGTTACCGGGAATTAGGATTTTAAAGTGATGAATCTATAATTATAGGGTCTAATAATTAATAATATGGTTTTAAAGGTGATTATTAATCTACCGGGATCGATTAGGGTTTACTTGAATTAATCCGCGATGCTTTCCGATTCTAGGGTTTAAAACGCAATTAAATAAAAATTCAAGGGCTTTATTGAAATAAACTGAAGGTTAGGGATTTAATGGTAATTAAAAAAATTAGGGTCTCTACAATGTCGTCGAGATTTGGGAGCATGCTTTAGATGCGGTCAAGTTGGCCACTTGCTAAAAGATTGCCCAAAACTTATCAATCCTACAGCCAACCCCTTTGGACCAGCCCCATCCGAAAACCCGTGTTACCTAGAGGAGTGAGGAAAGACCAAAAATGCCGAGGAAGAGCTTTTGCCTTGGTACCTAGAAACCCAGAACTTACCGAGAATGTTGTGTTAGGTACACTTTCTATCTATGGCCACTTAGCTCATATTCTCTTTGACTCTGGTTTAACTCATTCTTTTGTTACACCACACTTTGCTACCAAGTTGGCATCAACACCCGAACCCTTAGGATATTTACTATCTATGTATTTCTCTTCTGGTAATTCCACCATTGGTACAAACATGTACAAATCTTATACTATATCCTTAAAAGGTGAAACTTTACATGTAGACTTGATTCCCCTCTGCATTAGTACCTTTGATGTGATCATAGGAATGGATTGGTTGGCTGCCAACCATGCCTCTATCGATTATGAAGTCAAAAAAGTCTCCCTTCGGTAACCAAACCAACTTGAACTTGTCTTTGATGGAACTGGAGTCTCTCTCCCTCCAGGTGTTTTATCTTTCATGACAATCCAACGGCTTCTAAGAAAGGGTTATTGTAATTGTATCTGTTATGTGATCGATACGTAACAAGAAACCCCCATACTTAATACTATCATTGTGGTTCGAGAATTCCCAGATGTATTTCTTGAAGACCTACCTGGTACCCCGGTTCACTGAGAAATCGAATTTACCATTGCAACTCAACCTGGTACACAACCAATCCAAAAGCCCCTTACTACATGTCCATGACAGAATTGAAAGAACTAAAAACCCAACTTTAGGAACTCTTGGACAATGGCTTCATCCGACCAAGTACCTCACCATGGGGAGCTCTAGTACTGTTTGTGAAAAAAAGGATGGCACGATGAGGCTATGCATCGATTACCGAGAGCTGAACAAAGTCACTATCAAGCATCAATACCCTCTACCACGAATCGATGACTTGTTTGATCAACTTCAAGGCGCCCAAGTATTTTCGAAAATCGACTTGCATTTTGGTTATTATCAACTTAAAGTCAAAATGGAAAGTATCGAAAAAACTGCTTTCAAAACACGTTACGGACACTACGAGTTTCTTGTCATGCCATTTGGCATCACCAATGCTCTAGCGGCATTCATGGATCTCATAAATCGAGTGTTCAAACCCTATCTTGACAAATTCATCATTATCTTCATTGATGACATTCTCATATACTATAAATTGCCAGAAGATCATGAACACCACTTGCGAAGAGTTCTACAGACACTACGTGATCACAAGCTTTATGTTAAGTTGAAGAAATGCGAATTCTGGATCATTAGTATACACTTCCTCGGTCACGTCATTAATAAAGACGGCATCTCAGTTGACCCCCAAAAAGTTACAGCAATCATGGATTGGCCACGAGCTACTAACGTATCTGAGATTCGAAGCTTCTTGGGTCTAGCCGGTTACTACTGACGCTTCATACAAGATTTCTCGAAGATAACATCACCCTTAACCCAACAAACTCAGAAGAACACACCTTTCGAATGGATGGACAAGCATGAACGTTGCTTCCAAGAATTGAAAAACAGACTTGTGACAGCTCCTATACTAGCACTTCCCGCAAAATGGGAAGGTCATTGCATATGCCTCACGTCAACTAAAGACCCACGAGAAGAACTACCCGACCCACAATCTGGAATTATCCGCAGTAATCTTTGCCCTAAAAATCTGGCGTCATTATCTCTACGGAGTAACCTGTGAAATTTACACAGATCACAAGAGTCTCAAATATCTGTTTACACAGAAGGAACTGGATATTAGGCAACAACGATAGCTAGTATTTATGAAGAACTACGATATGGAGATCCATGACCATCCAGGCAAAGCTAACATAGTAGCAGACGCATTGAATCGAAAGATTACCAGAAGTTTGGCTTGTACCCTCGTTCCCCGCAAGATCAATAGACTGCTTGCCAACATAATCATGGAACTCACGTTGATTAAAGAAATTAGAGCACGCCAATGCGAAGACAAACTTTTGAAGAAAAAGTACGAGGAGCAAAGAAGTACGCTCGATCTTGACTTTACGATGAGCAATGGGATGCTAAAATTTCATAATCGAATTTGTGTACCCGATCTTCCAGAACTCAAGAATAAGATATTGGTAGAAGCTCATAGCTTGAGGTTTACGATCCACCTTGGCAATACAAAGATGTATCAAGATCTGAAGGAATGCTTCTGGTGGACAAGAATGAAGAAAGACATAGCAAGTCACGTCTCCAATGCCTGCATTGTCAATGGGTTAAAGCATAACATCAGAGACCTGTAGGAATGTTGCAACTACTCCCTATTCTTGAATGGAAATGGGAGCACATTACTATAGACTTCGTCGTCGGGCTATCATAATCAGTCTTGAAGAATGATGCAATATAGGTTATCGTAGATCGATTGACGAAGTCGACGCATTTTCTGCCAATCAAAATCACGTACTCCCTTACTAAGTTCACCACTCTATATATTAAGGAAATCATTTGTTTACATGGTACCCCGGTTCGTGTTTGACCGAGATCCCTACCTCGTATCTCACTTCTGGAACAAATTGCAAGAAGTTTTGGGAACAACGCTGAAGTTTAGTATTGCTTATCACCTGCAAACTGATGGGCAATCTGAAAGAATAATCTAGACTTTGGAAGATATGTTACGCGTGTGTGTAATAGACCTCAAAGGTAATTAGGATGATCACCTACCTTTGGTGGAGTTCGCCTATAATAATAGCTATCATGCAAGCATTGGAATGGCACCATACGAGGCACTGTATGGAAGAAGATGTCGATCACCTCTGTGCTGGACGGAAGTTGGAGACAGGAAACTGATAGGTCCCGAAATCGTGCAAATTACAAGTGACAAAATTCAACTCATCCAACAGCGAATTCGCACTGCCTAGAACCACCAGAAAAGCTATGCAGATACATAGAGACAAGACTTAGAATTTCAAATAGGCGATCATGTGTTCCTAAAGTTCTCACCAACAAGAGGGGTTATCCGATTTGGGAAGCGGGGAAAGTTAAACCCATGTTACATTGGGCCATTTGAGATATTGGAAAGGATTGGTCCTGTGGCATATCGCATAGCACTGCTACCTGAATTGTCCAATGATCACAATGTGTTCCACATTTTGATGCTTCGTTGATATCTTCAAGATCTAGAGCATGTTGTCGATTATGAGAACCTGGAAGTTCAAGGAGACCTCTCTTATGAATAATAACCTGTACAGATTCTCAATCATCGTGATTAGGTCCTTCGAAACAAAACTATACCTCTTGTAAAAATTTTATGGAGAAATCATCGTGTCGAAAAAGCAATGTGGGAAACAGAGAGTCAAATGCGGACCAAGTATCTACACCTTTTCGAAAACTCAGGTACGACAAATTTGAGGACAAACTTCTATTTAGGAGGGGAGAAATGTGACACCTCAACTGTTTAATTAATTTAATGAAAATAAAGAAATAAATTTTAAAAAAATAAATATTTAACTATAATACGTACTAAAATATAACAATGTGATTAATATAATGTTTGGGGCCAGATCAAAACAATTATGAAATTATTGAAATCTTTGAGGTCAAAGTGAAATTAAGGAAAAGATAAATAATGGTAGCAATTTTAGCTTAGCACACCTATGCACAAAGGTGGCATCTCAAATTTAGGCCACCTAATGCAAGGATGATGATTCACCTTGGTAAAAGGTAAATCACCTCCTTGGATTCAAGTATAAAAAGGGGCCGAGTAATAACTTGGAAAAAACAAACAAAAACAAATCAATAAGTTAGTAAGTTTGAGGAGCCACGGAAATCCAAGAAATTAAGAAGAAAATAGGGGAATTGACCAGTAAATTCCATTTTGTGGACTTGTAATCTATAAGGTCCTGAATGTTTTCTTGGTGACTAGGTGGTCCCTTAATTTGTTTGTTGACAGTTTTGCCACTGCTAGTATTATTGATTGACATTTGGTGTGGGTTTGTATGGGAGAAGGTGAATGTGTGTTTGTGTCACGTTGATCGAAAAAGTACACTAATACATTTTTTAATTTAGTGAGTGTGTGACACTCACAGCATAGGACGTGGGTTGTGACGTGAACACAAGTAGTTAGAGATTTTTTTTTTTTTTTTTTTTTTTGGGAACTAATTAATTTGACACAGTTTGACACGTTTCGGCTTTCCCACAGTTTGACCCTTTTTTTCCCCGATTGCCATTTGTGACGTTTCGACGTGAACCTAGCATTTGTGTGTCACGTTCTCTGTATCCCACTTCACAAATCGATAAGGTGTGGGAGTTGTGGCTGTTGGTGGCGGACTCCGAGCAGAAGCTTGACATCTTCAACAATGAATGTTGAGGTTCCTGCTGCAGTCGTTGTCGGTAGCGGAGTCCGCAGCATTGATCTCCAGCGGACCTCCCTATGGATCTCTACCATACATGCACCTATGGCAAATCTAATCAGAACCCAGATCTGAAATGGTGTTTTCAGATCATCGTCGTCTACCCAGATTTGAAGAAGTGGACATTAACATTAGAAAATTCAGTAGTGTGACACTCACAGCATGGGACGTGGATTGTGACGTGAACACAGGTAGTTTGACATTTTTTTTTTGTGAACTAATTAATTTGACACAATTTGACATGTTTCGGCTTTGACCCTTTTTTCCCCGATTGCCATTTGTGACGTTTCGACGTGAACCTAGCATTTGTGTGTCACGTTCTCTGTATCCCACTTCACAAATCGATAAGGTGTGGGAGTTGTGGCTGTTGGTGGCGGACTCCGAGCAGAAGCTTGACATCTTCAACAATGAATGTTGAGGTTCCTGCTGTGGTCGTTGTCGGTAGCGGAGTCCGCAGCATTGATCTCCAGCGGACCTCCCTATGGATCTTTACCGTACATGCACCTATGGCAAATCTAATCAGAACCCAGATCTGAAATGGTGTTTTCAGATCATCCTCGTCTGCCCAGATTTGAAGAAGTGGACATTAACATCAGAAAATTCAGTATTGATTAGTACAAAAACTGAAACCAATAGAGAGAGAGAGAGAGAGAATTTGAGATAATTCAAGTCCGAGCATAGCAGTGAGGGACGAATTAAACCAACCTGAAATCAATTCTTGTTTGAGAAAGGTGAAACCGCCGAGAAGAGGATTCGGAGCTACAAGAAGAAGAAAAAGAAGTATGACTCTTCAATGACACCGACTGAGAAAGAGAGTCCTGTAGTTACGTGTTTTATATAGAGACGATGAGAACTGAGCCACATTAATAAAATACAAATTGCAGTTGCTCATGACTCAGCTTCTATAAATAGACTCTCCAATGAATAGAGAGAGAGAGAGAGAACACCGGCACCACATCTCACCTCACCAAGATAGTCGGAGCCGTGTGTGTATGTACACGTAGGTGTTTCGATCTTCTCCGACCGACGTGGTACACCGACCGCCTTGCCAGATTGATGATCATCAACGTGGTACACCGACCTGCCGGATTGATGATTGTAGACGTCCCCGAACACCCCGGGAGGGTGAGTCCCGTTCTGTTCATTTGTGGGGTCACTACAGCTCGGACTCTCAAATTGTCACGGTTCTTAATCTGAACCAAAGAGTCCAAATCCGGCAAATCGTTTTGAGAAACAGATTGTTGAAAAGAAGTGCCAAACATGGACTGCTTTGTCAGATACAGAGTCGCCACCTAAATATTTTTTATGGGGGAATTTAGGAAACCCTGACTCGGTGCCGAAGGCCACATGTTCGTCATCACCGGAGTTTCTCGGCTCGGGAGCTAGGGTACGATTGGGGAAGGTCAGCTATGAGCACCCCCTCTCGCCCGATCCGAAGATCGGCCTCTACTAACCGTGATATCCGTTTTTGAAAACATTATATGTTCTTATTCCAATTATTAACCTAGAATCACTATGTCATGCGCACAGCAAACAAGTATAGACTAGATTGCCTAATTTGGAAAGAAGCATTGCATACCCATTTGTTTTGGAAAAATACTTTGGAATTTGCTACTCGCAAGTGTAGACAAGCCCGCGGGGGACCTCGCCACAGCTCGGACTCGACTTTCCAACTCAAACAATCCAACCTTCATCCACAGGCATTCAAATAGTTTAACACATAAGCAGCTAGCCTCATGGTAATCATGCAATTATGGCAACATTCACACATATGTGAGATGCTAAAGCATAAATACTTACATCGTACTCCGTGCCAAAACAAATAAACTAGTTAGCAAACATGCATGATCCTAGTTCATGTTAAGTGCCTAATGCATCACATACAGAATGCAATTAGAGTAGGCTCGACTAGTCTATAAATGACGTGTGAAAATGCACAAGTAGCATGTATTCAAGTTAGATTTGAAATACATATGCAGTTAGTATGATGCGCCGAGCCTGGTGCATGCAATACTGATGAATGATACACGCATGCATAGCATAAGGTATGCTAAAGTAAACATGTCCTAATACTAACCATCAAAAGCAGGTAAGTAAAAGGGAGAAAGAAGTGGGGGTTGGAAGACATGCACACACGCACCCACACTTATTACAAATTCACCCTCGCTCGGAGGGACCAAAAGAATAATACAAATTAATTAACCTACAAGCTAATTAAATATTACAGACCAATTAATTAATTAACAAATTAACCAATCTAATGAAAGCAGTAAACGGCCTCGGGAAAAAGGCCCAATGCAATGCGCGCTCGGCTCCGCTCGGAAAGTCACTGCCATGCACAAGTTTGCCTCTGCTTTGACTGTTCTGCTTCTCTGAAAATTGCACAACTTCCAAGGTTGCCTCTCTGAGTGTTGTGGGACACTACCGGCTGAGTGAGATCATCACCGGCCATTTAGAATGGTCATCAGCTAAACATTATGCTCTCGGCCAAACCTATGAAATGTTATTTGACAAAGTGTTGTGGCCACAACCGGTATTATTCATTTTTTTCTTGTACTGCAAAAGCGAGTTACGAAGTCTAATTGTATTTTAGACAAATTAGTATTGTGATTATATTTAGTGTTGTGGCCACAACCGATATTAGTCATTTCTTTCTTGTACTGCAAAAGCAAGTTATGAAGTTTAATTGTATTTTAGACAAATTAGTATTATGATTATATTCACAAAGCAATTTACATCTTGTTATTTAGTTCAAGCACGCCAATTAATGATATATTCTGATTTACCTCAGAATTGTGGAGGTGTATTAATATTTTTGTGTAATTATACATCAGCAAGAGAAATTAAGTTTCTTTGGAATGCTTAAAATGTGGGGGTGCTTGGAGGTTTTTACCAAAGTAACGGTTCCGATTGTAGGTCCACAAAGAATCTCAATTCTTTTTATAAGACAAAGTTGGAGTAGAAGCAAAAATGGTTTCATTAACACCTAAGGAACACCTCTATGTTTATCATTTGATTTGAAAATGGGAGTGACATAGAGTAACGATAAGTCTCAATGTAATCAAAAACTTATTGTCGAAGGATAATATAGTGGATCCAATAACTACTCAATGATATATAACTGAGAAGGTCAAACAAAAAACAGTGGCCGCTAAACAAAAGGTTTGACCAAAGAGTAAATGAGGGAAAGTTCATCGAGGGGAATGTGATTAAAGCCTATTACATCAGAGTCATCATAATGGTAACCCTACTCAAATGACTAGAGATCCCAAGAACTAAGTTTAAAGGGACAGCTAAGTTATGTCTGGCTAGCCAGAAATCACTAAAGGAGTCTATCTCCTATCCATTCCTATGATAAGAGTGATATCTGCAACATGTGTTGTATGTAGGGGACTTAGGATAAGCTATGCTTTTAATGATCACTTATATC
>NW_021033163.1:84286-102083 GCF_004153795.1 Camellia sinensis | reverse complement strand
TCTTCCAAAAGGAAAAAAGATCTCGAAATCCCTCCATACACGTGTATGGAGGGGAACAGAGTGGGTGCCAGCTATCACAGCTGGCCCAAAATATCTACAAAAAGTAGATGCACAGTAGTCGGCTGCTCAAAATTGCCATTTTGACAAAATGGAGTGCCGACCGGCAACAAAGAATCCGACCGGCAATATACATTGCCGATGGCAGCAAAACACCAGCCGGTGATGTGTGGGGATGCCTCACAAGGCATTCCTTGCCCCTCCAAGGCAAAACACAAGTGTTTGGTGCAAAACCAAACACTAAACAGTCGAGTTCGGAGATCCTGAGGCGAGGCGCGCGAGCCGAGACCTCCAGGAACTCCAAACGAACACAAACATGGATAATCTCCGAGTGTTCAAACGGTGACGTCCAAGTCTTGAGGACGGTCAAAAATGGGGTGTCTACACCTATCCCCCTTAAACAAATTTTATCCTCGAAATTTTAAGTAGTCGAAAAGTTGTGGTTAATTTACCCGCATTGCATCATTGTGCTTCCAAGTAGATTCTGACAACGTATTTTAATCGCAAAAATCTTAAACTACCCATTGTATAGGTAATGATGTCGTTACTTCATTGTGAAAACCCCTATTGCCAATTTCTGATGTGGTAGTCCACGTACTCACTATGAATGTATCCTGATGATCGTTCTCTCGATTTTTGGTGTCATTACATTCGTTGATTTGTGATAATTAGGGAAGTTGGTCTATCTCCCTTAAATAATAAAGCGTCCCATTGAATGTGTAACTCATCTCATTCTTCTAGTTGCCATCGATCACGATTGGTGTAGAAACAGTCAATTTGTGCCAAAGATGATTTTATACTTGGACCTATTCATGCCTTGGAGATTGAAAATCAAACATATAAACAATTCTTAAAGGTTTGCATCCACATAGTAAAGACGAAAGAATACGATGAATAAAGCATGTACTCAAGAGTTCTAAAACTATATTAACAAAAGGAAATTTACATCATCTATATGTATATTTTACAAAAGGTCATCAAAAAGAGTTATAACTAATATCCTAATTATATTTTTCCTAAGTTAGCCATGGCTCGTACTGTGGTTCCTTGGGTTCATATGTGGTGTACTACTCTTCCTCAAGATACTGCTTAGTGAGATGTTCATTTCCTTCTCCTTGCAGTGCAAATATTCTGCCTGTTGGCCTTTGATTGTTAACCGGTCCAGATTTTTGATTGCTCTCCGCCTTGTAATTTTGTTGTCTAGTAGCTCCCGAGTTAGTTACCCATGGTTGCTTCCCGCCAATAACCTGCGTATTTGCTCCCGATTGCTCTCTTCGATTTCCGGCCAGTTGGGGGCATTCAAACCTCCTATGTCCAATCTATTGACAATGATAGCACTTGATCAACCCAGCTGGTCTTGTCTGAAAACTCTCCTTCAGATTTTGTTGCTGCGATTGTTGGGGTTCCCTAGAATACAGCTTATGTGCTGCATGTTTTTGACTATTTCTTTCGGGTCCTACATTGGATTGATTGTTTTCTTTCCTAAACTCCAAATCCTCTTGGAATCTGCCACCTCCCGTTCTGAATCAAGTGCTGTGTCAACCACATCTGCAAAAGTGAGAAGTTGCATGGGCAAAACTCTTCCTCGAATTGTAGGGTCTAGACCCCATTCAAATTTTCGTGCTTTGTCTTCATCGTTTTCTACATATCGAGTCGCATAACGCGCTAACTCCTCGAACTTTGCCACGTATTGGGTCACCGTCATCGTGCCTTGTTCTAGGTTCAGAAATTCACGAATTCTTTCTTGTTTGACTATGTTTGGATAGTACTTCTTCAAAAATAACTCCTTAAACTGCGTCCACGTTATTGCGGTGATGTCCCTAGATTCCCGAATCAGAGCCCACCAATGATCTGCTTCCCCTTCAAGTTGGTAAACTGCTAGATCAATCCTATCAATGTGTTCAGTTATTCCCATTGTGTTGAACATCTTTTCAATTTGTCGGATCCAATTTTCAGCAATTTTAGGATCGGGTTCGCCAGTGAAGATCGGCGGTCTCTGTTTGCGAAACTCGGAGAATAGATGTGTCCTCTCATTCTGACGCGTTTTCCTCAGCCTTCCTAATTCTTCCAAAATTTGATTTCCAACATTCTCGATATTTAATTTATGAACCTTATTTTTATATAATAAGGAAAACTCATGATATAATTGTTTATTAAAATGCGTTTTGAGTAATTATTTTATAAGTACCACTACAGAGATCCCATGTATTGGGAGACTTAAATAATCATTGGCCTTTTAATTAGTCACTTTGGGACCCTTTGTCTGTCATGAATCCACTGACACTCTGATTTCTAGTGTAGAGCAAAGTGCTGTACGGAGCTAAATGCTACACTTTTGTAAGGGCCACCTTTAGAATTTGTACGAGCTACCTCTTGAGTTCATATATCTGTTCCGTTCTGTACTGTGGTTATGATTAGTTTATTTATATGATTTTTGTCAAATGATTTCCATATTATATATTATGTATTTTAATATCAAGCTCTGTTTAGCCAACAATTATCCATATTGAATTTTATGCCCTTATGCTCTTAGTATAATATTACTTACTCTGCCGTGTACTTATAGCTATTTACCAATTGTCAGGAAACAATGCAATTTAGAAATAGCTTTTGGAGAGTCTTAGATGCAGGGTTGCGGAATAGACAAACATAGTACTTTTATAGTATTTATAATTCTATTCTTCATATATAAATATCGACTTTTTTGATCAATAAATTTTGTTATAAAAGTAGAAGTTCCAATAATTATTTTGGTATTGTGACGCCCCAAATTTTGATAATATAATACAACGATGCACCGGGGTTTAACTAGAGGGTACACATCATTTTTTGGCACAAAATACAAATAATTACACTAAAATAAAATATTAATAATAGTTACAGATAAAATTCTTCAAGTCTTTAGATACATATCGGTTCCTTGATACAAAAAGATTATTCAAAGTACAGGAAATATACAATCTAATTTCTAAGGCAGCCATGGTTCCACAAAGCTTTTAGGGATTCTGTTCTTGGTGTAAAACTCGCCTTTACCTGGCATAAAACGCCATGAGCTTGGAATGCCCAGTAAACACACACACCCCGACCCTTTTCCCATTCCAAATACACAAGAACATAACGGCATGCTCATAACATACAATGAAAGCAATAATTAAGCAGAGCTTATAATTAAATTTCAGTTCTTATGAATAATAGTCAATTTTAGTTAGTTCTAGGCAACTCCCCGCGGAATGTCGTTCCTACCCAACCACTAACACTGGCCATGGGCAATTCTGACTCCCCCTTGGTTAATACAATACCAATGCATCGCTTACCGCATGACCACCAGTGCGTCACTTACCTCGCAATTACCAATGATGCCCACGCATCTAGGTTACATACCCAAGTGGTGACATCACGGTCTGCCCCAAGGAAACGGGCTTCCAGGGATACTCTCCCTGTGTGAGACGCTCACTGCCACCCATATGCCTCCCATTTCCGTTAAGCAGCCAGAATACCTCCCGTGCCATGTTAGGGTTCGGAAACACACTTGCGCAAGACTTCACAAAAATGGAATACATTCCATTATATCATACTCTTGAATCCATCGTTCATTATGATCGCAACCCATTACCATCCCATTTGATTTCCCCTTTATTAAGTGCATTATGTTCTCAGTTATAGCAAAGCATGGTCAGTATAATTACGAATCCAAACTGAACAACAAGTAATTTATTAATGGTAAAGAAAATTTACAATTTATCACAGATTACATATCAAGACTAAGACATTCAAGAAACATAGAATATAAGAGTTGCAAACCAAATAAGAGCATATTAACACAAATTTCCAGATTTCCAGATTTTGAACCAGTTTGAAAATAATTTTGAAAAAATACTTTTATTGGCCCCAAGTACCTGGCCTCATGTGAGTTTCTAGATAAATAAGTCTAGTTTCAAAGTCAATTTACGAAAGTAGGATAGGTATTTTAGATTTTAAGATAATTCAGAATTACCAAGATCTGTCTAGATTCGTTGACCGTTACGCAAATCGGTTTTTCTCTCAAACCCCTCACTCTCTTGAGTTCAAACAAATTTTAGTTAAAATATAACACCAAGATTAAGATTTTTACATAAAATTGGGCTCAAGATTATTTTTCTGAAATTTTATAAAAATAGAGAAAGTGGACTGTTTTTCTGGTTCTGTGAGTAACAAACTTATAAAAATTGTTTAGGTGTTAAAGATACATATGTAGGCCCTACCAAAATTATCACATACTCTAGACATACCAAATATTGCACCATAAAAACAGATTTCGAGTTTATGGAGTTGTGATTGGAAAATAAATTCAAGAGAGGGAAATGATTTGCTGCTGGAAATTTAAGAAAGAAAATGAAGCATACCATTTCTTGATTAATACACACTTATACAAGAGTGTAGGCCTAGACTACAACATATATATACAAAGAGCATGTATTAGGAGGGGAAAAACAAGTGGTAAGAGAACTTGAGAGAAGAGGTGTTGTATGTTTACCTTTGTTGTACAAGACTCAACACAATTCTTCATTTTCTTCTTCTCTTCTCTCTCACACACTCTCTCTCTCTCTTTTTCCAAGATCACTCTCTCTCACTCCTCTAGTGAATGGCTAAAAATGTATATAATAAGGGGGAGAAGTGTGCATATATATATATATATAGAGAAAAGATTGGGAAGGTTTCTTGGGGACTAAGTTCCCTAAGTGCAAATTGTCAAAGTTGCCATTATGGCCCTTTCATCCATCACATGGTCAACGACTTGGGCTCCAAGACATATATATATAATATATATTTGTATGAGATATTTGTATTTATAAACATTATATAATACAAGTACATTAATTAATAAAATATTACAATTAAGGGTTGGAATGAAATAAAATAAAAGTATATAGGGATCAAGTCTAAATTTATGAAACTTTGATATTTAGCATACAATATATTAGCCTTAGAAAATAATGAAAATAATAAATTTGGATCCTGTTAAATTAAAGCGCAAACAAAGGCGAGAAACCGAGCAAAAACGACGTTACCGGGAATTAAGATTTTAAAGCGATGAATCTATAATTATAGGGTCTAATAATTAATAATATGGTTTTAAAGGTGATTATTAATCTACCGGGATCGATTAGGGTTTACTTGAATTAATCCGCGATGCTTTCTGATTCTAGGGTTTAAAACGCAATTAAATAAAAATTCAAGGGCTTTATTGAAATAAACTGAAGGTTAGGGATTTAATGGTAATTAAAAAAATTAGGGTCTTTACAATGTCGTCGAGATATGGGAGCATGCTTTAGATGCGGTCAAGTTGGCCACTTGCTAAGAGATTGCCCAAAACTTATCAATCCTACAGCCAGCCCCTTTGGACTAGCCCCAAAACCCGCTACACCTGGAGGAATGAGGAAGGACCAAAACTGCCAATGAAGGGTTTTTGCTTTGGTACCTAAAAAATCGAAAGTTACCAAAAATGTTGTGTCAGGTACACTTTCTGTCTGTGGTCATTTAGCTCATGTTCTCATTGACTCTGGTTCAACTCATTCTTTTATTGCACCATACTTTGCTGCCAAGTTGGAATCAACACCTGAACCTTTAGGATATATATTGTTTGTGGCTTTTCCTTCTGGCAATTCTGCCCTTAGCACTGATGTAACAACCCTCATATTGTTTACTGATTAATGACTGAATGATTACCGTTAATCATTGATTACTGTGAAATGGAACTGATAATGACTGATAATTGAACTGACTAAAGTACTGAACTGACTGATCGAAATTGAAACTGAATTGAATGAATACATCTGTTTGAACTGCATTCTATCTGTTGATTGTTTATTTGATCTGTTCGTATTTTAGTGTTTAAACTGCTAATTGAAGGCCTTATCGGCGGCCGAATCCGAAATCGATTAGTGTTCTATGACCCTCGTAATTTATGTGATTTTATGGTATATTTATCTGAATATTGATTAAATTAGATTAAAATGAGTTAATTGCAATAGTTGCCTTATTTACCTTATTGCCAATGTTAGTGGGCCCTTATATAACATGTTAGAGCCTTGGTATGCTTGAATCAAACATTTTGCTCAGCGAGATGGTCTACGGGACCTCTCCCTCCCCTCAGGAAAAGAAACAGAGAAAACCGAGTCTGGTTCGCAAACCGAGACAAGGCACAGAAGAGGGTTCGGAAATCCGGAGGCAGGGCTCACGGCCGCGACTCTGAGACTTCTGAACGAGCACGATATGCAACGTCACCGAGCGCTCAATCGGTGATGTCTGAGTCTTAAGGTCGGTCAAAAATGGGGTGTCTACAGCAAGTAGGCTAAAATACGGATTTCAACGAGTTTTTCCAACTCAAACAATTCAACCTTCATCCACAGGCATTGAAATAGTTTAACACATAAGCATCTAGCCACATGGTAAGCATGCTATCATGTTAACATTCACACGCATGTGAGATGCTAAAGCATAAATACTTACATCGTACTCCGTTGCGTGATCCTAGTTCATGTTAAGTGCCTAATGCATCACATACAGAATGCAATTAGAGTAGGCTCGGCTAGTCTATAAATGACATGTGAAAATGCACAAGTAGCATGTATTCAAGTTAGATTTGAAATACTTATGCAGTTAGTATGATGCGCCGAGCCTGGTGCATGCAATACTGATGAATGATGCACGCATGCATAGCATTAGATATGCTAAAGTAAACATGTCCTAATACTAACCATCAAAAGCAGGTAAGTAAAATGGAGAAAGAAGTGGGGGTTGGAAGACATGCACACACGCACCCACACTTATTACAAATTTACCCTCACTCGGAGGGACCAAAAGAATAATACAGATAATTAACCTACAAGCTAATTAATTATTACAAATTGCCTAATTAGCTGACAAACTAACTAAGCTAGAAAAAACAATAAACCGCCTCGGGAGGAGAGCTCGATGCAATGCGTGCTCGGGTCTTGCTCGGAAGTGCACCGCCATGCATAGGCTGCCTCTGTTTTCCTTTCTTTACTCCTCTAGAGGCTGCCAAAACCTCAAGATTGCTTCTCTGGATACTGGGGAATGCCATCGGCTGGGTAGAATGCCCACCGGCAGTGGAATGTAATCACCGGCCATTGGTGAAGCTATTGGCAGAGGGAGGATTGCCGATCGGCACTTAGAACTGCCGGTCGGCAGAAAGCTCCTGCAGAGTCTGCAATTGACAACAACAGAGGGCAAGGCAGAGCATGGCAATACAATTCAAGGCATATATGCACCAATCATGTCCCTTATCATGTTAGTGACTCAAAGGGACATGCTCCTTGGTTCTCGGACCATCAATCGCGCATTTCAATGCGTGATGGCCCAAGAGAACAAGTTATGCATTTCCATGTCAAATGCAATGCAAACAATCAAACCAATGGGGACTTAACCTCTATCATGGATAGTCAAGAGGCCAAGCATGCATGCCAATGCAATGCAACCTAAGCATGTTAACTAGGCATGCAATACGGCAATGCAAATGAGCATGCAAGAAATGCAAGGCATAGAGCAATGTGACTAACAAGTGTGCAAGGTTAATGTAGGCATTCAAGCGTGTAAGCCAACATGTGACTTCATTCAATCATGTGATTTCAAACATGCAACAACTCACCAATATGCTACAATATACAAGGAGAGAATGCAACAAACAAAGAGATGGACTTAAACATGATTTAGGCAGCTCTAATTAGGCCCAAAATAGTGGCCATAATGCTATGAAATAAGGGCTAAATGACATGCAAACATGCATGCAAATATGGTCCAATTCCTAAGGCCCACCAAAGAAATATTGAACTACACTTAGTGCAACCACACATGGCATGAATTAAATGACTAAAAACAGAATTTTAGCATATTAAAACAAGGCCTAAAGATCACTTAGATGGCATCCAAATGACCTAAATTCAAAGGCATGCACAAATGCCAAAACATGGAGCATGCTACACAAACTTTCAAAGCATTAAAGAGGTGTCCAAGGCAAGCATACAAGCATGTCAAAGGGACTGAAATGATGCTACAAATGGTGCCAAACCAATAAAACAAAGCAAATAAAGCATGCTACATACTCACACACTTAAGGCCAACAAACCAAAAATGCAAAGGGGGTAACTAAAGTCTCGGCTCGGGAGCTAGGGTACGATTGGGGAAGGTCAGCTATGAGCACCCCCTCTCGCCCGATCCGAAGATCGGCCTCTACTAACCGTGATATCCATTTTTGAGTTCTGTTTTTTTGTGTTTAAGATACTTCATTAAGGACACTTTGTGTTTGGGGTCGTTTACCCCCTCTTAGGCCTTGTTTGCTCCATTTTGTGCTATTTTTGGTGAACTTCGGGACCACCTTGTTTGGGCCTCCTCACCACTGAAATCTTGAGGGATTTCAGTGGTGAGGATGGTGGTTTAAGGTCCTAAGAAGGAGAGGGTTGACCCTCTCCCTGTTGCCTTGTTTGTTGCCCTTTTTGGCCTTCCAAAGGGGCTCCTATTTTCATGCTTTCAAACCTTGTTTCAAGCATTTTTCAATGGGTTTTAGGACCCCCATAAGCCATTTCCAGAGTTGATTTGGTCTTGCTAAATGTCTATCTTGCATGTGCTTAATAACTCCTTGCATGGCCCTCTAAAGTAACTCATCATTTTTGCATGCCATGGTTGCGTATTAGTGGTTATTTGGGCCTATTTTCACATGTTTTATTCACTAATTTTTGATGGTTTGGTGAGATTCCATGTGTATCATACACTTGCTTTGTATTCCTCTATTTTGCCAGAAATGCATCTTGCCTTTGGACCACCATGCTTGCATATTTAGCTTAGCTTTGTGAAGTTTTTGGTCATGTTTTAACATGCTTAAGGTCTGTCTTGGGTCTTTAGTTCACATTTTCCATGTTTAGTATAGTCCCTTTGCATTTTGGCTTGTTGGCCTTAAGGTGTGAGTATGTAGCATGCTTTATTTGCTTTGTTTTATTGTTTGGCACCATTGGTAGCATCATTTCAGTCCCTTTGACATGCTTGTTTGCTTGCCTTGGACACCTCTTTAATGCTTTTCAAAGTTTGTGTAGCATGCTCCATGTTTTGGCATTTGTGCATGCCTTTGAATTTAGGTCATTTGGATGCCATCTAAGTGATCTTTAGGCCTTGTTTAATATGCTAAAATTCTGTTTTAGTCATTTAATTCATGCCATGTGTGGTTGCACTAAGTGTAGTTCAATATTTCTTTGGTGGCCTTAGGAATTGGACCATATTTGCATGCATGTTTGCATGTCATTTAGCCCTTATTTCATAGCATTATGGCCACTATTTTGGGCCTAATTAGAGCTGCCTAAATCATGTTTAAGTCCATCTCTTTGTTTGTTGCATTCTCTCCTTGTATATTGTAGCATATTGGTGAGTTGTTGCATGTTTGAAATCACATGATTGAATGAAGTCACATGTTGCTTACACGCTTGAATGCCTACATTAACCTTGCACACTTGTTAGTCACATTGCTCTATGCCTTGCATTTCTTGCATGCTCATTTGCATTGCCGTATTGCATGCCTAGTTAACATGCTTAGGTTGCATTGCATTGGCATGCATGCTTGGCCTCTTACTATCCATGATAGAGGTTAAGTCCCCATTGGTTTGATTGTTGCATTGCATTTGACATGGAAATGCATAACTTGTTCTCTTGGGCCATCACGCATTGAAATGCGCGATTGATGGTCGAGAACCAAGGAGCATGTCCCTTTGAGTCACTAACATGATAAGGGACATGATTGGTGCATATATGCCTTGAATTGTATTGCCATGCTCTGCCTTGCCCTCTGTTGTTGTCAATTGCAGACTCTGCAGGAGCTTTCTGCCGACCGGCAGTTCTAAGTGCCGATCGGCAATCCTCCCTCTGCCAATAGCTTCACCAATGGCCGGTGATTACATTCCACTGCCGGTGGGCATTCTACCCAGCCGATGGCATTCCCCAGTATCCAGAGAAGCAATCTTGAGGTTTTGCAGCCTCTAGAGGAGTAAAGAAAGGAAACAGAGGCAGCCTATGCATGGCGGTGCACTTCCGAGCAAGACCCGAGCACGCATTGCATCGAGCTCTCCTCCCGAGGCGGTTTATTGTTTTTCTAGCTTAGTTAGTTTGTCAGCTAATTAGGCAATTTGTAATAATTAATTAGCTTGTAGGTTAATTATCTGTATTATTCTTTTGGTCCCTCCGAGTGAGGGTAAATTTGTAATAAGTGTGGGTGCGTGTGTGCATGTCTTCCAACCCCCACTTCTTTCTCCATTTTACTTACCTGCTTTTGATGGTTAGTATTAGGACATGTTTACTTTAGCATATCTAATGCTATGCATGCGTGCATCATTCATCAGTATTGCATGCACCAGGCTCGGCGCATCATACTAACTGCATAAGTATTTCAAATCTAACTTGAATACATGCTACTTGTGCATTTTCACATGTCATTTATAGACTAGCCGAGCCTACTCTAATTGCATTCTGTATGTGATGCATTAGGCACTTAACATGAACTAGGATCACGCAACGGAGTACGATGTAAGTATTTATGCTTTAGCATCTCACATGCGTGTGAATGTTAACATGATAGCATGCTTACCATGTGGCTAGATGCTTATGTGTAAACTATTTCAATGCCTGTGGATGAAGGTTGAATTGTTTGAGTTGAAAAACTCGTTGAAATCCGTATTTTAGCCTACTTGCTGTAGACACCCCATTTTTGACCGACCTTAAGACTCAGACATCACCGATTGAGCGCTCGGTGACGTTGCATATCGTGCTCGTTCAGGAAGTCTCAAAGTCGCGGCCGTGAGCCTGCCTCCGGATTTCCGAACCCTCTTCTGTGCCTTGTCTCGGTTTGCGAACCAGGCTCGGTTTTCGTTGTTTCTTTTCCCGAGGGGAGGGGAGAGTCCCGTAGACCATCTCTCAGTGGCCGTGGGCTACATTTTGTGGCCGCAGGCCATTTTGCCCATTTCGGAGTCCGGTTTCCCGTTTTTTGGGACCGTTGGCCGTGTGCCTCGGTTCGGGACCGCTTAACCATCTCCATTTGCTCTGATTTTTGGCATACATCTTATTTTTCACCCTTTGAGGGACACTGGGGTCTGAGAACCCACTTCGTGGCCGAACGCCACTTTCGGTGTTTAACGGGCAGTTTCCGGGGCCCCGAACTGCGTGTTTTGGCCCCCGAACATTCGTTTGCATCGGTTTCATTCGTTTTTTGGCAGGTACCTCTGTTTCATCACTAGGAAGCCATGGAAGGGTGGAGAGGCCAGTAATTGTTGCAACAACCAGTTTTTTACTCCTCCGGCGCCTCCGGCGCCCGTTTTCGCACTTTCCGGGCATGTTGGAACACCTTGGAGCCATTTTTCTTCAAACCCAAACACCATATTTGTGATGTACACACATGGAGGACCCTAAAATGTGGGTTGGCCGGCCATTAATGTTAACCTGACCCTTTTTGACCCCCTCTTTTCCAATCTAATGTTGAACCCCTTGGACCCACTTTCTTGGACTTTTAACCACAGGGATTGTGTTGTACACACATAGGAGGACACCATTTCAATTGGTGGACGGCAGAAAATCTGATTGAACCTTTGACCCCTAGCTGGCCGGCTATGGGGGGTGTGGCCGGCCGGCCACTGCAGCAAAAGTAACAGGCGGCTGAGGCTCCTTGCACTGTGCACTTTACAGCTGTGGGAGCTTTATCCCCCAGAAATATTCAAGATCCGGGGGATATTTTGTGGGGAAGTTGCCCTCATTTTCCCCACCTTTTTACACCCCCTTTTTGGCCCTTATAACAGCAAGCTAATATCATTTGTTGGCGTTAGAAAAAATTGCGTCTTCAACTTTCCATAACAACAACGTCCATCTCTATTACCTCTCATTCCTTTGAAAATTTCTAAGTCCCTAAGCACCATTTCTCTACACCACCAAGCTCTACCATTACCACCTTCATTTCCAGCAACAAGGGAAGGTTTCTCAAAGGCCAAAAAGGAGCTGCAAATTGGTCCAAGAAGCAAACAAAAACACCTTAGTCTTCAAGGGGAGTACATTTCTTCCACTTTACCCTTTTTCTGATCCATTGGTAAGCCCCATATTGCTTTTTCAAGCTCCGGGCCCTAACTGAAAGGGGCCCTTTCTTGAGCTCAACTTCACTTTTCATTTAAGGGCTCAACCCTGTTTGAGCACTCCATTGATACACTTTGCTTCATTGATCTCTTATATGTCATGATCTTGCATGCTATTTTTGGCCCATGATTAATCTGTTTTTGAGCATGTTTTGTAAAAACTGATATTAGGCTTATTTTTGAGCCCCTCTTCAATATTGAAGAAGGGCTCAAACACCATTGGGACTTCCTATGTTGTACTTACCGTTTTATACTCCTCTTTTGGTTCCCATTTTTGCATGCAATGGCAGCCTACCCAGCTTTTGTTTTTGGCCATTTTACAGTTCTGGAAAAGTGCTTATTTTGGTTCCATTCTACATGTTTTATTTTAAGGGTCTTGGCTGTTTTGGTGATTATTTGATACTTCATGTTATAGCCATTTTTGAGGCCTCCATTTTGCATTGCATTTTTTTTAGCATGTGTTATACTGATTTTGAGGCTTGCCATAAAACTTGTTAAATATTTCATAATTTTTTGGTCCCTTTCAATGTTGTAGAAGGAAATTTTTCAGTTTGGTTTTTCTTATATCCACTTGCTTCATTACCCCTCTTATGGCCCCTATTCTTGCATTGCCATTTTTTGCCATACCTATGCTTGCTGTTTGGCCATGTATATAACTGTTTGAAAGCTGCCTTTTTTGGGACTGTTCTAGCTTTCTGGTCTTTGTATTGCATGTCCATATTGTGCATGTTTGGCCATAAAGTATAGGCCATTTCGGGAGCCTAAATTCGCATTTCGGACAATTCCATGCATTTTCATGTCATTTCGCCTCATTTCGGGATGTTTTTCCCCCATATTTTAGTGCTGAAATTCCATTAGAATGATTTGCTATCCATTTTCATGTCATTTGGGCATCGCATTTCGCCCATCGCCTCGGTTTGCGTGCCCGTGATGCACGCATTTCGAGGCACTTCATTTTTCAGCCTTTTTTGGCATCTATGTGAGTGTGGCTGAGGCTCACTCATTGTTGTATTAGCCCATATCACATTTTTTCATGTCATTTTACATCGCATTCCGCCATTCGCCTCGGTTTTGCGCTGCCCGTGTGCACACATTTCGAGGCACTTCATTTTCAGCCTCCGGCATTTTCCTATGTGAGTGTGGCTGGGGCTCACTCATGTTGTATAAGCCCATATCGTGTTTCCATGCCATTTGCATCGCATTCTGTCACCGCCTCGGTTTGCGTGCCCGTTGACGCCATTTCGAGGGCACTTCATTTTTCATCCGCCGGATTCCTATATGAGTGTGGCTGAGGCTTCTCATGTTGGTATAAGCCCCATATCATGTTTATGTCATTACATTTGCGTATGCCATCCGCCTCCGTTTTTTGCGTTGCCCGTGTACACGCATTCGAGGCACTCCATTTTCATCCACAGGCATCCTATGTGAGTGTGGCTTGAGGCTCACTCATGTTGGTATAAGCCCATATCATGTCTTTTCATGTCATTTTGCATTGCGTATGCCATAGCCTCTGGTTTGGTGTGCCCGTGTGCACGCATTTCGAGGCACTCCATTTTTCATCCACCGGCATCCTATGTGAAGTGTTGGCTGAGGCTCTCTTCATGTTTGGTTATAAGCCCATTATTCATGTTTCCATGTCATTTGACAGTTGCGTTGCCATCGCCTCGGTTTGCGTGCCCGTGTGCACGCATTCGAGGCACTTCGTTTTCCATCCATCGGTATCTATGTGAGTGTGGCTGAGGCTTCACTCATGTTTGGTATAAGCCCATATTCATGTTTTTCATTCCATCGGCATTTACGTTATGCCATTGCCTCGGTTTGCGTGCCCGGTGTGCACGCATTTCGAGGCAACTTCATTTTTACTTACCGGCTTCGTCATGTGAGTGTGGCTTGGGCTTCTCATATTAGCTATAAGTCCATGTTACATTTTCCATGCCATTTTAGTCACTTGCATTGCATATACCATCGCCTCGGTTTGCGTGCCTGTGTGCACGCATTTCGAGGCATCTCATTTTCACAGCATATGTGCATGTTTAGGATTGGATCTAGTTGCATTCTGTCATTTTTTCGGTTGGCGTGGCCCCGTGTGTACGCATTTCGAGGCATCTCATTTTTCATAACAATTGTGCATACTTAGGCTGTATCTTAGTTGTCATTCATGCATTATCATGCAGTATCGCATCGTGTTCGGAATAAGAGTTAGCCCGGGCATTGGGAAACGAGGTGCATTTCGACTCCGAGTGACGGAGTGTATCTTCAATTCCCCCAGTCACCGACACTCCGAATATTCCAAATGATGGAGTTTAGGTTTTATTCGTGTTTACATGTGCATTCATTCTATATGAGTTTGTTGCAATTCGGACTCCTCTCATTCATGCCTCGGTATGCGTGATTGGTGGCACGAGGATCGAGGCATGCATATATTTTGTGAAATACATTGCTATGCCCCTTTCCTGCTCCTGTTCGCAGCAAAATGAATAATTCAGCAAACTTCCGGAGTTTTGGCGCGCTTTCCACAGAATAACGGCTAAACAGAGACTAATTGCGGGCATTCCGGTGGATTTCCGCCAAGACAACCCCGGACATGCATCATCCAAATCCATGTAAGCCATATACGGCATCCTGGCTTGCATGCCAGTTATCAATTTATTTTTCTTTAGGCGATATATATACTCCTTTCTTAGCACCTCAGTGATAATCCATTGTCAGAATATAGAGATATATATAGATGTAATATTCTTGTGCGCAAGCTAGTAATATGTGCTTATTTATACGGACTGTAACTTTACTGCGAACTGTATTATTTATTTTCGCGACCCTCTGCGCGAGGGCACAACTGTTAATAAAGTGTGCGTGTTGTGTGTTGTATGTCTTTCCAACCCCACGGTCTTTCCCCCTTTTATTTATCCGCTGTTATGATGGTCTTAGATTAGGCATTATTTCAATTAGCAACAGTTATGATAGCATGTTTGCATCCATTTCATCATTTTTGCATGCACCGGTCGCGCAATCATTACTTAACTGCATTTGTACTTTTCAATTCCAAAATGAATACATTGATAGTTGTAGGCATTTATTATTATGCCATGTTAGAATACCGAGCCTCTATAGTTGCATTTTGCATGTGTTTGCCATTAGGCATTTCTGCTGTATTAAAAATAGGATCAGCATGATTTCTAATACCAGTTTTTGTTTTGGCTTGGCATTGCGAGTACTTGGTAAGCTTTTATGCTTTAGCATCTTGCATGCGTGTGATGTGAATGCACCATTGACAGCATGCTTACCATTGAGGCTATCTGCTCTTATGTGATATTAAACTGCCTGAATGCCTTGTGCGTTGAGGTTGGGTTACTTAGATTGGAATAAATTATCATTCAACTGTTTGTTTAAGCCCACTAGATAGTGGCCCCAAAACCCAATCTTTTCTAAGCCCACCCCTGAGGTGTGGCAAAATTGGTATTTTAAGTCCTACTTTGCGGAGTAGAAACCTCTTTCAAAAACAAACATGAAATGTTTTGTTTTTTCAATTCGGGCGAACCAGTCTATACTATAATGCTGTTGTGCATCACATAGTAACCCTAGGCTAACAACCGGAATAAGGACACACAAAGTTTTCAAAAATGATATCATTGGTTAGTAGAGGCCGCGTCATGACCGGGCGAGCGGGGTGCTCACGAAGTGACCTTCCCCAATCGTACCCAAGTTCCCGAGCCGAGCAACTTTGGTGTGACGGACACGTGGCCTTTTTTGGCCAACCGAAGTCAGGGTTTTCCTAAATTTTCCCAAATAAAATATTTAAGGTGGCGACTCTTTATTCTGGCAAAAGTAGTCCTGTTTGCACTCTTTTTCAAAAAAATCAGTTTTTCTTTCAAAACGATTTTGCCGGAATTTGGACTTCTTTTGGTTCAGACTTAGAACCGTGGACTACGAAAGTCGAGTCCGAGCTGTGGCGAGGGTCCCCCGCGGGCTTGTCTACACTGCGAGCTAGCAAACTTCACAAAAGTATTTTTCCAAAACAAATGGGTATGCAATGCTTTTCTTTCCAAATTAGGCAATCTAGTCTATACTTGTTTGCTGTGCGCATGACATAGTGATTCTAGTTAATAATTTGGAATAACGAACATATAATGTTTTTTCCAAAAAACGGATATCACTGTTTTTAGTAGAGGCCGACTTCGGATCGGGCGAGAGGGGGTGCTTCATAGCTGACCTTCCCCAATCGTACCCTAGCTCCCGAGCGAGAACTCCGGTTGATGACGAAACATGTGGCCTTCGGCACCGAGGTCAGGGTTTCCTAAATTCCCCCATTAAAAAAATTTTAGGTGGCCGACTCTGTATCTGACAAAGCAGTCCATGGTTTGGCACTTCTTTTCCAACAATCTGTTTCTCAAAACGATTTGCCGGATTTGGACTCTTTTGGTTCAGATTAAGAACCGTTTTGACATTTGAGAGTTCCGAGCTGTAGTGACCCCACAAATGAACAGAACGCGGGACTCACCCTCCCGGGTGTTCGGGACGTCTTACAATCATCAAATCCGGCAGGTCTGGTGTACCACGTTGATGATCATCAATCGGCCAAGGCGGTCGGTTGTTTACCACGTCGGTCGGAGAAGATTCGAAACACCTACGTGTTACATTACACACACAGGCTCCGTACCTATCTTTGGTAGAGTGAGATGTGGTGCCAGTGCCCGGATTACCCGGTGTTCTCTCTCTTCCTCCCTCGCCTCTGCGTGGGATATAGAAGAGGTCTATTTATAGAAGCTGGAGTCCATGAGCAACTGCAATTTGTATTTTTATTAATGTGGCTTCAGTTCTAATCGTTCTCTATAATAACAAACACGTAACTACAGGACTCTCTTTCTCAGTAGGGTGTCATTGAAGAGTTCATACTTCTTTTCTTCTTTCTCTGTAGCTGCCGAATCCTCTGTGCGTGCGGCGGTTTCACCTTTCTCAAACAAGAATTGAATTTCAGGGTTGGTTTTAATTCGTCCCCTCACTTGCCTATGCTCGGACTTGAATTTATCCTCCAAATTCTTCTTTCTCTCTCTTCTCTCTATTGGTTTCAGTTTTTGTACTAATCAATTAACTGAATTTTCTGATGTTAATGTCCACTTTTTCTTCAAATCTGGGCAGACGAAGGATGATCTGAAAACACCCATTTCAGATTTCCTGGTTTCTGATTAGAATTTGCCATAGGTGTCATGTTTACGGTAAAGTCCATTAGGGAGGGTCCGTCATGGAGATCAATGCCTGCGGACTCCGCTTACCGACAACGACCACAGCAGGAACCTCAAACAATCATTGTTTGGGAAGATTTGTCCAAGCTTTTGCTCGGAATCGCCACCCCAACAAGGCCACAAACTCCCACCACTTATCGAATTTGTTTGAAAGTGGATTACAGAGAAACGTGGACACACAAAATTTGCTAGGTTTCACGTTCGAAAACGTCACAAAAATGGGCAATCGGGGAAAAAAGGGTCAACAAACTGTGGGGAAGCCGAAACGTGTTCCAAAAACTGTTGTCAAATTAATTAGTTTCCCAAAAAAAAAAAAAAAATCTCTAACTACTTATCTCTCTTCTTTTT
>NW_021033163.1:41546-84261 GCF_004153795.1 Camellia sinensis | reverse complement strand
AAATAGAACTTTTTTATGTTATACACAAAGCCCAAATCCATAAGTAAGACAGGCTAAAAGGGTGTGCAAAAACGGGAAATAAAGAGGGGAAATGGGTTACCTTTGAAGACCAGCAAGAACCAGCAGCCTCTAGACCCAAAAATGCAACCCTCAACCTCTGAAAACAAGACCCAAGAACCTCCAAGTGATGATGGAAGTGTTGTGCTAGGAGGTGTAGTTCAAATGGCCAAGAACTAGACCCTTTTGGACCCTTTAACCCACCCAAATGTAGAGAGAGAGGGAGATATATAGAGAGAGTGATATATATATCTTATATATCAGATTTTCTTACCTCTCTAATGGAAGGAGAGGCTCTCCTTATATAGAGAAACCAATGGGGCAAAGCTTCTCTTAGAAGCTTTGACCAAAAAGGCCAAGCTTCTCTTAGAAGCTTGGAGCAAAAGGGCCAAGAAGGCCAAGCTTCTTGGAGAAGCTAGACAAAAGGGCCAAGCTAGACAAAAGGGCCAAGCTTCTTGGAGAAGCTAGGCAAATGAGTCAAGCTTCTTGGAGAAGCTAGACAAGGGTTTAAGAGGTGCAAGCTTCTCTTGGAAGCTTAGAAGGGTTCAAGCTTCTTGGAGAAGCTAAAAAAAGGGTCAAGCTTCTTGGAGAAGCTAAAAAGGGTCAAGCTTCCTCAAGAAGCTAAAAAAAAGGTTCAAAAGGGTCAAGCTTCTTGGAGAAGCTAAAAAGGTTCAAGCTTCCTCAAGAAGCTAAAAAAAGTTTCAAAAGGGTCAAGCTTCTTGGAGAAGCTAAAAAGGTTCAAGCTTCCTCAAGAAGCTAAAAAAAGGTTCAAGAGGGTCAAGCTCCCTCAAAAAAAGGTGTCAGCTAGGAAAAGTGGCCGATTGATCAGAAACAGTGGCCGGCCGACCAAACACAATGCCGACCGACCATCAACAGTGCCGACCGGCCATCACCAATGGCCGGTGGCAAGGAAACAAGGTCGGTGGTCTCAAGCCATGGCCGGTGAGCTTCTATAAATAGACTCTCCAATGAATAGAGAGAGAGAGAGAGAGAGAGAGAGAGAGAGAGAGAGAACACCGGCACCACATCTCACCCCACCAAGACAGTCGGAGCCGTGTGTGTATGTACACGTAGGTGTTTCGATCTTCTCCGACCGACGTGGTACACCGACCGCCTTGCCAGATTGATGACCATCGACGTGGTACGCCGACCTGCCGGATTGATGATCATCTTGTACCCATTGTTCACGTCGATCTGACGATGCCGAGTTACCAAACGTGGAACAGGGAACGTATCTCACAAAATATGCATTCCATCCCAATATACGCCTCTAAAGGAAAAACAAAAGAGGGCCAAATCCGTCCACACACACATCATATAAATTTAAAACGGGACCTAATTGTCCACAAAACATGTTAAATAGGACTTCTCAATGCAAGAGAATGAATATGGGACCAGATGGAGTAATGGATTAGTAAATAAGACTTTTTGATAATTACCCCAAGAAAATAGTATGGGCAATATTAAGGTGAATTATATTATATGTTGAGTTATCATAATATATTTTACGTATATTTTGAGTTATCATAATTTATTTTACACAATTTATGTTTTATAAATTATATTAAAATTTTGATTACGTAAATTATTTTCTGACCTCTATTTACTTAAATGGAAACCCATGGATATGTTTGTTTAAATTTTAGAAAGTATTTGACAATGATCTTGTAAACAATTATTTTCTGTAAGTGCCACCACGGGAATCCCGTACCTTGGGGGACTTAAATAACTATTGACCTCTGTTTGGCCACTTTGTGGTCCTCTGTTTGTCATGAATCCATTGACCCCTGTTCTGATTGTTACTCCAGTGACCCTTGTTCTGTTCTGTTTTGTATCGTGGTTATGATTATTTGCTTACATGATTTTCACATTCTACTTCTGTTAATTAAAATTAGTTATGTATTTCAGTTACCAAACAAATTTTTGTTTAGCCTAATAATTATCCATGGATTTTGTTTGGACCCTTGTGCTCACTGTATAATATTTCTCACTCTGCGATGTTCTTATAGTTGTTATCCCTTTTCAGGTGATGAGATTTAGCGGGATCAGGATTCGAAATGAACCGCAATGTTTATTTATTTATTTATTATTTTTACTATCTGTAATTATGATCAGACTCTTGTAATAACATGAAACCCAGCTGACTATTTTCTTTTTACTAAACATTTTGGTACCCATTTATTTTATTTTAATTTATTTAATTTATCCGCTTGCACTGCTGCTATTACTACTACTACTACTACCAAAAATATAGAATTATTTCATTTCTATTATCTTATTACAACACCAAACCTTTAAGTACCAAGTTTGAGTTGTGACATGATGAAATGGCATACTTACACCTATGACATAAGACTAGTGTTGACAAGCGAACTGAATGTATGTTGCATTTTTTTCATGTATCATTGACTTTCACTACTACTGAGGGTTGTTTGAGATGTCCTAAATAAGTGATGAAAGTTTACAGATCTTGTGTGAATGTAGCAAATCCATATCAGAAAACTCTAACCTTGAGCCCTAGATCGACTTGGATATGACGAATTCAAACGATATTACAGAGATACGCTCAAATCAAGTGTAGAACAAGAATTTTCAGATCATACAACCAAAGAGTCGATGGAGACCGAAGATCCAAGGCCTTGATCTCTCTCTCTGCCTCTCTCTCTCTCTCTCAAAAGTCATGCCTCTGTTCTCTAAGCTCACTTCTCTTTTTTTGCTCAGAAAAGTCCTGCTTCTTCAATGCAAATAAATTTTATTTGATTGTTTTCTAATAACGGCGTAAAAACCGAGATAAAATAATTAAATCTGGTCAGATGGTCAAAAATCATAGAAAATTTCACGGCGTTCAAAAACGTCAGGAAAAAAAACGTGGCCATATCCTATTTTTCTTGTAGTGTCTGTATTCGAAACGACGTCGTTTTGGCCATTTGAGCCATTTTTGAGCCACAAAATTTGAGTTACGTAGCATTGTCGTAATAAAAATCGGACTGACAAAAGGCGTGGATCGATTTCTGAAACTATGCAATTAAATACCGGAGGTCCTCAATTCAACAAGTTTTCGAAGGGCTCCTTTCTTGGATAGACACAATCCCGGACTTTGTGCTTCAGCTGGTCTACTTCATAAATTCTTTGCACTTTCTCATCTATATTTTGGGCTTATCCCCTGAAAAATGACATGACGAGTGTGTCATACTTTCAAACATCACAAGTAAAAAATTAATGGATGAACCTCAAATTCAAAGTATAGATGTGAACGAGAAAAGTCATCTGGAGGTAGATTATTAACGGAAACGAGGGGATTTCAATAATTGGATATTCCTCTAAGGGGATCCCATGAAATGAGCAATTAAAAAGCAAAGTGGATAATATTCCAAAAAGTTTCACAAACTTGAAAAGTTAAACACATAAATGCAGGCAATCAAAGCTATAATAAAAATAAAACTAAAAAACTATAAAAGCCAAAAGTTCAAAATGTCTCAATTCAATGAACTTTTCATGCTCTCATTTGTCCACTGGACAGGGAAAAGGGGTAGAAACTCACGTATGGACTCCGGATCGATACGTACTGTAAGAGGGGCTAATTTGAGCCCACTAAATTATTTAGGCCCAATAGCCCCTTCGAATTTTCCAACTCCTTTCTTGAACCCTCTCCTACACGTACAAAGAAA
The DNA here is from genome assembly GCF_004153795.1 of Camellia sinensis. NCBI lineage: Eukaryota > Viridiplantae > Streptophyta > Magnoliopsida > Ericales > Theaceae > Camellia > Camellia sinensis. The sequence goes on along the minus strand of NW_021033163.1, from coordinate 80,536 downwards.
CTTGCAGAAACTATCATATAGCAGAGGAGGAGCATTAGTCCCTTGAAGTAATTAGAAGTCCCCTCCTGCAAGCACAATGAAGAATGACTATTGAATAAACCATGAAAAATATGAGGCGTTCAAATGCTTCAGAAAAATGATATTGAAAAGAGAAAAGTTAGGAATCATAAAATTTTTTTACGAAAATGATCATGAAAGATTTATAATCTTTAGATTACCTTGGTTAGTGTGTGGTGCTTTATTCTAAGTGTAATCCAATGGTTACAAAACTTTTATGATTATTTTCATGAAAGGTTTTTTATGATACCTAGCATTGCTGTATTGAAAAATTATTCTTTACCTAAAATTATTTAAAATTAAATAGAAACTTTATCACAATTAAAAAGCAAAAAATAAATAAATAAACAAAAGAAAGGGCAGTAATGGAAAATAAGGAAAATATATCTTTGTCAATGGACAAACCTGCAGCATGAAGGCTACAACTACAACTGTCATGAAAAGAGTTGCTGTCTCAAAAAGTTGAAAATTTAAGTCCATAGGATGCCCTAAGAACCATCCATAAACCACACGAAACGGAATATGTGTGCGACATAATAAAAATAAAAAAAAGAGTTAAGAGGTAATTCACCCAAAGAACAAAAACATAAACACATTATTTGAATAATGAATTTAATATAATATGCATACATATCCAGAAAACCCATTGAAAGGATATGCAAGTTATATGGTATTAAAAGGTGTATTTCTTTATTAACAAATACATAGCATGGCATTGATGAAGCACTGGATGTAATTACAATGACAAAAATAGTTCTCAGCTAGACGGAACATTTCAGAATTTGTTATAAGCTACAAAGCTAAGCAAATCAAGAAGAAACCCAAGCCATGCCCATTTAACCAATTGTTAAGAATGCTTTATTGCTCCCAGTTTTTTCACGATGGAAACAGATGGTGCACTTCTATCAGCATCTACAGATACCGTTTGAGGATCATATTTTTTTAGTCAAAAAATTAAAAAGTCATTAAATGTTATCACATTATTCTTTTTCTTGGAGTTGTGCCGGTCGCAATTTGTTAGTTCGGTCCAGTCGTGTTGTGGGTTGAGCAGAGGAGAACCGAGATGAGGAGTAAAAACAGAACCGAATTAAGAGTAGTTCGGCCTAGTCAGTGGCTCTGCATAGCCAAGCTTATTTCGGTCATATCGTAGTTCGGCCAAAGTAAAAACCATCCCACTTGGTTTAAGCAGTGGGGGGGTGTAAAAGGATAAGCATTATCCTTAGGAGTATGAATCCTAGGAGGACTCTGCATGGAGGAATAAAAGTCCTACTAGGATTGTGCCATTCGAAACTTATAAAAGCTCACAAACATCACCTTGGTGGAGGTAACAGAACACAACACAATTTTGTTTTCTGAAAACATAGAGCTTTGACTATTTGTCAAGTTTACTGACTTAGGCATCGAAGAGGTTTCTGGCGCACACCCGCCGGCTAGCTCACGTTTGTGTTTTCAGGGGATAAAGCGACGTCGTACGGAGGAGCATGGACTTAGTCAACAGGATTATACGAGAAGGAGTATTTCTTTCCCGTACATTAACAAATACATAGCATGGCATTGATGAAGCACTGGATGTAATTACAATGACAAAAATTGTTCTCAGCTAGACGGAACATTTCAGAATTTGTTATGAGCTACAAAGCTAAGCAAATCAAGAAGAAACCCAAGCCATGCCCATTTAACGAATTGTTAAGAATGCTTTATTGCTCCCAGTTTTTTCACAATGGAAACATATGGTGCACTTCTATCAGCATCTACAGATACCGTTTGAGGATCATATTTTTTTAGTCAAAAAATTAAAAAGTCATTAAATGTTATCACATTATTCTTTTTTTATATATATATATATATATATATTTATAAAAAATCAAAAAAATCAACTAAAATATGAGAATAGACAATTCTCAAACTAGGTGTGTTATGAAATCAATACAATTGACAGATTCTTCAAAGAGAAAAATAAACAAATAAAATAATTAATTAATTAATTTTGCATCACAACAAGTCTTGTTTGTGCATTTTAAACATATATTTTTTTTCAATTCTCAAACTAGGTGTGTTGTGAAATCAATACAATTGACAGATTCTTCAAAAAGAAAAATAAACAAATAAAATAATTAATTAATTAATTTTGCATCACAACAAGTCTTGTTTGTGCATTTTAAACATAATTTTTTTTTTAAAAAAAATGAATAAGTCTCACCAATTGATGACTTATTATCGGATGTGTAATATATGCTTTTCTATGAGGAAAAAAAAAAAGTCTCTTAATAGTCTTCAAAACTTAAAAAAATAAAAAATAAAAAATAATAAAAAAAACATCTTGGTTATAGTTGTTACATAATAGTTTTAGATAGATTCATGTATAACTAATAAAAAAAAAAAAAGTATTCTTTTTTTTTTTTTATCAGCAAAAGTGAAACTTTATTAATGAAAAAAGATATACAAACGAAGGACTTACATCAATAAAGTAGGAAAGTGAAACAATCATCATAACTACACTCAAACAATCCCAACTAGGTTCGCACTGAAGAGGTAGCACAATCATATGCCAGTACTACACCCATGATTGGTGAGGATCCAATCAACCAGCCAATAATAAGAAAACAAAAAACAATAGAAATAGCAGAATATACCCAAAGTAAAAATATCCCCAACCCAGCAAGTAAACACCCAAAGTAAACACCCCAAGCCTAATACTGCTCTTTAGCAGCAGTAAACAACTTGCAGGTAATCAGCAGTAGCAATGGAACTATCAAACTACTGGCATCAGCAACGTAACTTAACTGTCTCACCCAACTCTTCCAGATTATGCTGTTTTCCATTTAAACCACATTCATTTTTCAGTTGCCAGATTGAACAAAGCATTGAATTGGAAACAACCCTATATCCCTTTCAAAACTATAATCTCCACCCAACAAAACAACAACAGCTTCAAAACTCAACAACAACAACAGCAACCTAGCAGCAATGGCAAAGCCCACACTTCGACCTAGAAACAACCAACAACCAATACTACTCACACAAATCATTAAAATTGGGTTGAGCTTCTTGAGAGAAAAAAAACACACACACACACACACTCAATCTTCTACCTCAATCTTCACGCAGTAAACAAACAACAACAACAAAATTAAACATTAAGTTAGAAACTTAGCTGCAGTGACAAAGCCCATACTTCAACTCAGAACCAACCAATAATCCATACTCCTGAAGCAGCAAACCAAAACAGAACAGAAACAGAACACCTGTAGAAACAGAACACAAAACAGCAATAGATCAGTTACTGAGAAAAACCAGTAGCACCTCCACCACATCGGTAACAGTAGTTAGAATGCAAAAAACAGCAGTAACCAAACAGCAACAGCAACAACACAAATCATGTACTGAGAAAAAAAACTAGCAGCACCTCTACCATATCTACAGTGTATCTGAAAAAAAAAAAAAAACCAGTAGCACCTCCACCATATCACAGGCAACTCAAGAGGACCCCAAACAATTTCTGACTTGATTAAAGTTGAAAAACAACATCATTAACTGAGAATGAGGTACCACTGATGTAAGATCTCAGCCATATTGCTACTCTCACCTTGATACATTCACACAGATCATTAAAATTGGGTTGAACCTCCTGGAAAACACACTCATTCCTATACCTCCCCACAAACCACAATATTGCTGCAGGTAAAGCCCTTCAAACCTGATTAACTTTCTTCTTAAACTTCCAGCCCAACCACCAAAGTAATAGCCCTTCAATGGAACTAGGCATAGCCCATTGAAAACCCCACCATAGAGCAATAGCAGACCATATTTGCCAAACAAAAGGACAATGAAACAAAATATGGCCAATTCATTTAATTGCCTCATGACAAAAAATGCAATTTAGAACATCAACACCCTCCAAGATGCCAAACCTGTGAAGCAGTTCTTTTGTTTTCAATCTCCCTCTCCAAGCTAACCAAGAGAAAAATTTAGCTTTTGGTGGTGAGAAGTTATTCCAAATTAGGTCAACTGGTCTCTAAATGGGGCCATCATTTACCAAACCCCCTGTCTGTGTAGACTTCCAAACCAAACAATCAACTGAGTCACTTCGTAGAATAGGGCCATCCCCCAAAACAGTGGTTAATCTGACCAACTCATCTTCTTCCCAAGCCCGAAGTGCTCTTCTGAAATTGAAGGCCCACCCAGATTGATTAGATCTTCTAGCTATTTGCAGACTCAAGGATAGCTCTTTGTCTTCCACCAACTGGAACAATCTTGGAAATTGACTTGAGAGATTTGTTGAACCCAAAAAAGGATCTCTCCAGAAACTAACTCTATCTCCATTCCCTATTAAAATTTCCACATTATCCTTGTAAAAATGAAACAATCTGCCATTCCTTTGAACCACAGATAATATATCTTCCCATATCTTCAATGTAGAGCCATTAGCAGCCAAAACAGGGAACCACATTCCCCCTATAGAACCATACTTCTCACAAATAACCAACTTCCACAGAACATCATCCTCCTGGCCATACCTTTGCCACCACTTTTATAGCAAACTGTCATTGGCTAACCTAATATTCTTGATCCCCAGACCCCCTTGTTTTGTACTCCTACAAACCTCAAACCAATTTACTAGATGGAGCTTCCTATTATGCTCTAAATCTCCCCATAAAAATGATGCTTGAATCCTATCAATCTCTTTTGCAACACCCTCCGGCATTTTAAAAAAAGACATATAATATACAGGTAGAGTAGACAACATAGACTTTATAAGTGTAACTCCACCTGCAAAAGATAAAACTCTTCCCTTCCACCCAGATAACTTCTTCTTGAATTTCTCCACACTAGTCTACCTCCTATTAGAACTGGCCCCCAATGGGAGCCCTAGATACTTCAATGGTAACTTTTGACTTGAACAATTTAATTTTGCAACAAACTCTTTAACCACCACATCTGCCACTTCCACTCCACACACAACATTTTTATAAAAATTAATCCTTAGACCTGAGATTACTTTAAAACACCTAAGGATTCTTTTGATAGCCATAATTTCCGACCATTTAGCCTCACAGAAAATCACTGTATCATCAGCAAATTGCAAATGAGATATAATCAAACCATTGCCTCCTACTGATACACCTTTAAAATGACCCAATGCCTTAGCTCTTGATATCAATAAATTCAGTCCCTCCGCAACAACATTAAACAAGAACGAAGATAATGAATCACCTTGCCTTAAACTTTTTTGAGTGCAGAACTCAAGTGATGGTAACCCATTGATAAGAACTGAAACTCTTGCAGAAGAAATGCAAACCTTCATCCATTTGGTCCAAGTAGATCCAAACCCAATATTCTCTAACATATGAATGAGAAAGTTCCAGTTTACAGTGTCATAAGCTTTTTCAAATTCGAGCTTTAGAATTAGCCCTTTTCTATTGGACTTCTTCTACCAGTCCACAACCTCATTTGCTATAAGAACTCCATCCATAATACTCCTCCCACTCAAGAATGTTGATTAAACTCTATCAATAACGCTTGGCAATACTACTTTCATCCTTCAAGCTAGCACTTTAGACAACACTTTATAAATGGAACAGATAAGACTGATAGGTCTAAAGTCTTTAATTGATTCAGGACTATCAACTTTGGGGACTAGGGTCACAAAGGAGCAATTAATTCCATTTCCCAACACACCATTATCATGGAACTCTTTCATGAACTCCATGATATCACCGTTCATAAACTTCCAGCCCTTTTGAATGCAAGTCATATTAAACCTATTTGGACATGGTGCCTTATTTCCATCGCATTCCTTGATTGCAGCCCACACCTCTACTTCTGAGAAATCCTTCACCAAACAGTTCTGAAGCTGATGTTGATCAATGCATCTAAACTCACCCCCTAGACTTGGCTTACTTTTCCAACCTTCTGTGAACAATTCTTTAAAGTAAGCCCACACTGCCTTTTTCATCTCCACAGGATCCTCATATAAAATACGATTAATCTTTATTGAATCAATGAGATTCCTACTTTGCCTTCTGGATGCCATTATGTGGAAGTACTTGGTATTTTTATCCTCTTTTAAGGCACAATTGATCAATCTCGATTTTTGCAACCATATCCAGTCTCTCCTTTTCCTAAGCTTCCATACTTCATCTCTGACTTCAATTCGTTTCCAAACTTCAGCTTCTAAAAGATCTCTTTCTTCCGTAGTTAAGTCCCAAAAATGTAACTCTGCTTCAGTTGCTTTGAGCTTGGACTCCACATTACCGAATACCTCTACATTCCAAATCCTCAATGCCTATTTAGTAATCTCGGCTTTACCATTAGTCTGAATCCAGCCCATCCCACCACTTGTGAACCATCCCAAACCTTTTTAAGTTCTTTGTTAAAGCTGGGATGTAACACCCAAGCATTCAAAAATTTGAATGGCTTTGGATCCCAATCCCTCTCATCTTCCTTCAATAAGAGTGGGCAGTGATCAGAAAATGTTTTGGGAAGGCCCCATAACTTAAAGCTAAACCATTCAAACCACTCCAGATTTAAAAGAAATCTATCAATTCTACTCCAACATACTCCTGACTGCGAATTACTTCAGGTATATTTCCTACCACACATAGGAACATTAACCAATTGAAGATTATTCAAAAACTCATTGAACTCCTACATCCCCCTATCACTTCTCACACGTCCTTTCCTTTCCCCTATACTTCTGATTTCATTGAAATCTCCCCCTAAACACCACGGTTGTGGAAAGGATACTTTTAAATTGGCTAGGACCACCCAAAGATGACTTCAATCTCTACTATAATTAGGGGCGTAGACATTGCCTATGACACAATCAAGCCCATGGAAAACCAAACCTGATAGGAAAATGAAGTTCCTGGAACCACAACAATCCTTAAGCCGAAAAACATCAGGCTTCCACAAGCACAACAAGCCCCCTACACTTCCTTCTGCATCAACCCCTACATAGCCCAGATCATGTTTTGGCCAAAGAGATCTAACAAAAATTTCATCAAAACTTGGCTTCTTCGTTTCTCGAATTAAAACGATATCCACCCTTTTTCCTTTATAAAATTTATGAGACTCCTTCTTTTCTCAGGCTTACCCAAGCCTCTAACTTTCCATGATAGCACTTTCATTGTAAAAACTTCTGACTCCTAAATCTCCTCAGGTGCAAAACTTAAGCACCACCATCAATCCCCTTTTTGGCTAATCTTTCCTCATCTTGATGCTCCATCTCCATGATTTTGCAAATAACACTTTCTTCATTATCCCCACAATCAAAACCCAGATCTTTCCCCATTTGAACAGTTGCTTTAGATTCATTTCGGCTCAAAATCTGTCTATACGCCCCATTGCTGACTGACATGGAAGAAGAAATCGCAGAAGTTGCCCCTCTAAATATTACTCCTCTTTGAAATCCTTTGCAAAACTATGCATTGCCTCTTAATTTCTTTTTCCTTCTTGAACTTGACCCCTTTCTTTTACTGGTAGAAGCTTGGTCAACTTTATGTCCTTTTTCTCTTCTTGCCAAAAATAGTTGCTCCCCATGTGAAACAACATAAGCCACAAAACCATTCTTCTCTTCCCTATATCTCTGTTTTTGACGGGTAAATGCTTAGAAACTGGCATATTATAACCATCCATAACCTTCTTACCTTTATCAGATCTAATAAGAATTTGCTGGTCAAAACCTAGGTTGTCATGGGCCTAAAAAAGAACATTTGATTGGGCTAGGGTTCTCCACATTCTGTCTTCCCAAACCCAACTCCGAACCATCACAAAGCCCTTCATATTGGGCCTGACTTAAAACCACCTCCAAGTTAATAGTAGGCCTAGCAATACCATTATCGCTAAGTCTTCTCATCAAGCAAAAAGGCCCAAGATTCACAACAGCTCTACAGTTTTCACTACTTTACTCTATACTGATTTGCTTTGCATGCTTGTCTTGGAACAATTGAGGTAGTGAGAGAATTACAGCTATCATTATGCATTAACCCCGTCTTCTCCATGTCAACCCATTGATTCTCTGCCACCTCACCTTGAACGTCCAAGTCATCATTACGGACAACCTTGTCAGCATCATCTTCCTCTTTGCCCAACTGTTTGAATACAGAGCTCTGATCAACTCTCACATGGCTACCATCGTTCACCCATGACTTACCTCCATTTATAAACTCTTCAGAGTGATACCCATGGCTCTGTTGCATACACTCCACCACTCTTGTTGGATACGAGATACCCTTGCTCTCCATGATAACCGTATTATCTATACATTCCACCTGTGATGTAATAATTTCCACCTTACCACATTTCAGTGATTCCATACTTAACGTTTCATCATGAATGCCCACCACTTCACCCCACATCTCTCCAATCTTTGTAAAGTTTTTAGAGTTCCACAGATTTGGTGGAACTCCATAACAAAACAACCATATCAATATTTCACTTTCGACTATCATCCATCTCTCCCATTCCGCTGCCAATTCGCACCAGTCCTCAATCCATTTGTTAATAATACTGCTTCTGTTCCTCATAGCTTGAACTGATGAAAAGGTTACAAACGCCATTCTACCCCCACCTTCCTTCACTTCAATATTTTGTAAGCCTCTGTTCTGTAGATCCTCCTTAAAATCTCTGAAAGAAAAATGGGTTTTCAACTTGACCACCAGGCTGTTGAATAGCCACCCATTCCCATATTCTTCCGCATGTAATCTCATGTCCTTGTCCTTTTTTATTGCATCACCTTTCACTGCCTCAACATACGTACTCTTCCTCCTTAGTTCCGCAACTGCTTCTCCGGTGACCTTTGAGAGTTCATATGTTGCTTTTGACAGTTGGTCCTTACCAAAATCAGCTTTCTTTACTTTCAGAATATTATTATCACACCATACACCATTTGTTTTCTGTATTGCTACTCCCGCTGCTACTGGGCAATCAAACCTCACAAATCCAAATCTTGATCTTGTGGTCTTTCTTCTTTTGGTTGGAATGAACACATCCTTCACTACCCCAAATTTAGAGAAAAGAGAGAACAGACCTTTCGGACTCATTGCTTCAGGTAGATCATCCACAAACACTGTATGAATACCAGAATTTACTCCAATATCTTGACCTCTTTTCTTGAACATCGGTTGCCAAACTCCTCTGTTAACCGCCGCACGACCTTCTCTGTCACTCATCATAAAACCATTTGATTATATTAGTCACTAAGTTTTGTTTCCTTGTGGGATTTGTAGAATTAGTGGATGATGATTTTTATAATCAAGAAAAAATAATAGTTTAAAAAAAAATCATAATCAATGATTCTTAATTTTTTTTTTAAATCACAACCTAACCGTTCATAAAAAAAAATAAAAAAAAGGGAGAAAAACTTATCATTTCAACAAGATCGATTTATCAATTTTGCCAATTTTACACCTCTACTATTTTGTATCCCAATACATAATAATCTCCCTAAGAAGTAATCTAATAATTAACAATAGACTTTCTCACCCATAAAAAATAAAAATAAATACAAATTGTTGTATCCTAAAGTTTAAAGTTTTTTTTTTTGGGCAACTTATTCAAGACATTCTACATATAGTTGAAAGCAGAGACTTCAACAGAGACCTTCCAATAAAAGTAACAGACTTGTCAAAAAAATTGTTCTACCTGAACTAGTAACTGCCTAACTGGCTTTGCTTCATCAAATTCACTACAAAACCTTTATTCTAGCCCTAGCAGCAAAGACATTTCTCAGCTCAATTTGGAAATTGTACGGTGTGAAATATCCTTTGCTTTCCGTACTCCTTGAACTCAAGCTTCACGCAATGACGCCTGACTTGAAGACAAAGAAATGGTGAGTTGCCCAGCGGTGTGCTGCCAGATAGACCATTCGATGATCAAGTCAGACCACCTGAAGAAGAAGAGAGCACTTTTTAGAGAGAAAGAGAATTATTCAGATTGCTTACCTCCAACGTCCCCCATTCCTCCTTTTTCTAGGCTGGCCATGCAGCCTCAAGGATTATGCGCGCACTACCTCTGCTGTCCTTCCGTGGATAGGTGGCAGTGCTCCCCTCTCATTACCTTACGCGTGTAAAGGCTAAAACCTCCAAATAGCATGTGTGGAGCTATCAAACGGTATTGACGCGTGCTGGGAGTGGATTTCCCCTCCATCACACCATTGGTCTAGGTGGCACACTCAACCGGGATATCATGACCGACCTATCCCTTGGGAAGAAACACAACCATGATCAATACGGCCGAGCTGTAGGAAGTTCATCTTTCCGGGCTGATTGGCCGTGAGGCGTGCCAACCTTCACCCCGGTCTAAATTCATTCCGGGATATGCTTGCCTCGGTCCAGACGCACCATTGTAGATCCAACTGAATATCTAGCCGAATCACAACCCGGTCGGGCACACGCATGATTCCACACTCCGGTCGACAAATCTACCTCGGCCCTGTGTGACAGACCGGGGAACTGCTCCGACCGAGCAAATAGTGTAACCCAGTCGCTCCGTTATAACTCGCGTTACTATAGCTCGGCCGTACTTGTCCGGCGCAAATCTCCCTCTCAATTGCCCCTTAATTCCATCTGAGCTGAGCGTGATTGGGATTACCGCCATGACCAAGCTATCCTATTTGGTTGGTCTAGTGAATTGCGCCAGTAGTCTTGTCATCGATCGTACAGCCTTACTGACAGAGCCCTCTTTTCGATGCCACGTAACTTCACACCATTGGACCCGTACAGCCTCACAACTATCTTCCTCACGCGCAAAATTCAAACGGTTGCCGCCCTTTGGCTTCCCCCCTCCTTCATATACGCACACGAGGGGTCACATACGCCTTTACTGTTCATCTTCTCTCTCAAGCCAAACCCTAGCCTCCAAGCTTCTGCCATTATCGCCATTACTGCTCTTCGCCTCATTTTCGTCCATTTCTGTTCCTCCAGAAGCTACAATCAAGCTCGTGGTTCATTGATCTCTTCTTGGCACCCAATATCGGTAAGTCTCTCTACCCCTCCCTCGTATTTTTATGTCAGTGTTCTTCGTGTTCTTCGTTTATGCTTTTCAAGTTCTTTATTTGGGACTGTTGGTACTCTACTAGTCCCCTCCCCTTTTTTTGCATAAAACCTATACACTCTAAGGAAAACTGGAATTAAAGAAATGGATGGGGCCTTCGTGCCCCTGGTTTCCCTTAGCTTCGATATATGAACTTCATGTTCGGGATGAACAGAACGAGCTCTGGGTAGGGACCGAGGAAAAGCCAACATTTAGATCCATAGATAGGGTTCAGTCGAGCTAAAACTTGATTGAGGTCTCTTCTTGGGGCCTCGACCGAGCTGAAAGCAGGAGCCGAGCTAGGAAGGCCAAATCGGCCAGTTAATTGAGCCGAGGTAGAGTCAGACCGGTCAAACGCCCTAGAAAACTTTTACCGAGCTACGAACATCCACGTAGGAGCCGTGCAATTTATGTCGCGCTAACCCTTGGACTTATTTCTTAATAATGCAGAACAAACTAGGATCGACCAGGCCCGTTCAGCGTCACCAATGGTGAAGCTCAAAGTCCGAGCAAACACACAAAAACTTTTCACCGAGATACGACCTAAGTCATCCCAATAAATAAAATCGGGATAGATGGAGAAATATCGGTTCATGGTGAGTTCTCCCGGGGTACTAGCCAAGTTCCGTAAAGAGTACAGTATTCCAGATGATGTCCACTTAGAGCTTGCCAAGAAGGAGACACTCCCTGGGGCGAGCTAGACAAATGCCCCTTTACGGTGGTGTCCATAGTAGAAGGAGGCCTGCGCTTCCCGGTCCAACCGCTGATCTGTGAGTTTTTGAGGCAGACAAGGTTATGCCTGACCCAAGTCTCCAACAATACATACAAAATAATAAACGGTGTGGCCAAGCTAAATAGAATACTCGGTCTGAATCTCGGCCTCGCCGAGATATTTCACCAATATAGTCTTAGCAAAAATAAAGGTGCGCTTTGCTGGTGTCTGAAGGTTAGGAAAGGTCGAGCAAAACTCATCGAAGGTAATCCGAACAAAAAAACCAACGATGATGACTTCCTGTGGGTGTCCGGTCGTTATGAGGACACCGAGGCGCCCATACCAGGCTGGTACATTAGGAAAGATTTTGGGAGTGCCAGTGAGTATCTCGGCGAATCATATTATTTTCTTTCTGTATTGGTCTTCTTGTTGCCAATCTAACACTTGTCTTCTTTTTGCAGATTATAAGCTCTTGGCAGAGGATTACTCCCGCGCTAACCACGAAGCTATAAGGGTTTTGCTGCGTCATCCGGCTGAGGAGTGAGAATCACCAAAGCTGCTCAACTTCGAACCGAGCTACCATTACACGGCGCTGCGCAAGAGCAGGGTGACCGACTTTCTGTGTGCGCCCTCTCCAAAACCAGATCCAAGCCTTCCACCGATCAAACTGGTCCCTTTGACGGTCGAGCAAGAAATGGCGAAGATCCGGGCTATCAAGTCAATGATCATCGGTGAGGCGAGCGACTCCCAGCCACCGGAGGCATCTGGGGGGACTTCTTCCACATCGGCCGTGCAAGAGGAGGGGGCTATGTTGGCTCTAGCCAGCGAACAAGCTGCGGGTCGGTCGAAGAAGAGACTGAGAAAAAATCAAACCGAATAACATCTGGCCGACGAGGATTCAACCGAGCATGCTTCAACTGACTTTTGGCCGTGCAAGAGGAGGGGGCTATGTTAGCTCTAGCCAGCGAACAAGTTGCGGGTCGGTCGAAGAAGAGACAGAGAAAAAATCAAACTGAATAACATCTGGCCGACGAGGATTCAACCGAGCATGCTTCAACCAACTTGGGGGACCATACTGAGCAACCGATCATCGGGCCATCCACACGATCCAGTGCCCCCCCGGTCTGGTCGCCCGAGTTATCATACAAAGGTCGGACTGTCTCTACTGCGGATTTAGTCTACGCGGACAAGGATTACTCTCTTGGCTTCAACATGACCAAGGGGCTGCTCCTTCCCGCCGACATGAAAAAGCACGAAGAGCTATCTAACCTGAAGGTGCACCGCTCGGTCGCAAAGTCAATAGTTTTGGTAAGTTGGCAGTCACTTTGGTTGTCAAGTTGTTGTTCGGTTTTTCCATTCTGATAATCTTCATATGTTTTCAGGCCGCGCAGAAGAACTACCTAGCCCACGAGCGAATGATTGGCGTGCGGAAAAGTCTGTGGGAGACAATTACCAACAACAAGGCCAAGACGGCCGAGTTGACTAAACTGAAGGCCACGCAGGAAGCGGCGGAGGCCGAGTGCGACAAATTGACTGAACGGTTGGCCCGGGCCGAAGAGGACAAGCAGAGGGCCCTTCAGCTGACCAAGGCTTGCTACATCGCCGAGCTGCGTAAACTCCGCAGCGCCCACGAAATCGAGCGGGACAAGGCGGTCGACGATGTCGAGGACTGTGGCTATGCGGAGGGCGAAAGGGCTTACGAACGGCAAGTTTAGGGGACCAAGGACATCTTTTTCCAGTGCAGTTGGAAGGCCGCCGTGGACAAACTTGGCCTTGGTCAGGACGCCGAGGTATTCCAAAACCCGCCCACTGCCTTCATTCCGGTTTATATACAGGCTTACGCAAGCGCCGTGCAGAAGAGGCTTATTAAAGAAGCAAAGCAGGCCGCTGAAGCAGAAGCAACCGCGTGTAACCAGTCGAGCAAAATCCTTCTGAAGTTTCTGAAGGGGCCGAGGATCGAGAGGCCGAGCAGGAAGTTGTCGCAGTGGTTGATGCTGAGGTAGGAGTGGCCTAACAAGATGCTCTTGTAGACTTGGATTGATCTTCTTTTTGCCCTTTTTGTTTATTTTTTTTTTTGTTTTTTTGAATGTAACGGGACTGGGCCCCACTTTTGTAATCAATGAAACCGTTAACTCTTTGCCCGCTATGTATCTATTTTTGTTATGCCTTCTGTATGATAAGTAAATCTTCTTCGATTTGGAATGTTTGTCGAATATAAGTTATAGCCCGGCTCATGACGGAGCCAATTGCACATTACTTTGACCGAACAAGTTCCAGCTAGGAGTGAGCAAAATCAACTCGGCCATGGACCTGGATAGCCCAAGCATCCATTGCCATAGGCGAGCAGAAATCAGATCGGCCCCGATGCAAGTGGGCAATACGCCAACGTTTCACTTGGGCGAGCGAAATCAGCTCAGCCCTTTCTACAATCTGGATGAAACACCGACATCTCATTTGGGCGATCAAAAATTAGCTCGGTCCCTATGTGAGTTGGACAAAATGCCAACATTCTATTCAAGCGAGCTAAGTCAGCTCGACCCCTATACCAGTTGGACAAAATGCCAATATTTCAATTGGGCAAGCAAAAATCAGCTCGACCCTTATGCAAGTTGGACAAGACACCAACATTTCAATTCGGGCGAGCAAAGTCAGCTCGACCCTTCTGTAAGTTGGAGAAGACGCCAACATTTCAATTCAGGCGAGCAAAGTCAGCTCGACCCTTTTGCGAGTTGGACAATACACCAATTGTTTTACGGTCTTTGTCAAACCATTGTTGGCTTCTTGCCCCTAGCATTCATAGTGGCCCAATATCCTTGTGATGTCATCGTACAGAAACACATAATATAAGAAAAAAGCAGGGCTATCTTTCATTATATGTCAGCAATTTACATCAAATTCCAAAAGGCTAAAGGTTCAAAAGGCTAAGGAACAAAAACGATTACATTTCAAAAGTAAAAAATTTTAAGATTGGCTGCATTCCATGGTCTAGGGACAGCTTTACCATCTAAGTCTTCTAGATGGTATGCCCCTTTGCCAGCAAGGCTAGTTACCTTATACGGCCCTTCCCAATTTTCACCGAGTTTGCCTTCGCTCGGGATCACCGTGTTGCCCATTACCTTTCTCAAGACCCAGTCTCCGATCTTGAATAGCCTTGGATGCACAGCCTTGTTGTATTTCCTGGAGAGCTCTTGCTGATAGGCTGCTATGTGGATCAGAGCCCGTTCCCTTCTTTCTTCAACTAGGTCAAGTTTCAAGGCCACTGCTTCATTGTTTAAGTTTGGCTGAAAACTTTCAGACCGGATGGTTGGCACGCCGATTTCTAGTGGGATGACGGCCTCCATGCCATTGGCCAAGGAGAATGGTGTTTCCTCGGTCGAGCGCTTCGGCGTGGTGCGGTACGCCCAAAGCACATTGGGGAGTTCTTCAGCCCACTTTCCTTTGGCTCTCTCTAGCCGCTTCTTCAGTCCGTCGAAGATGGTCTTGTTTGAGGCTTCTGCTTGACCATTTGACTGAGGGTAGGCCGGTGTTGAGTTGTAGAACTCGATCTTTAACTCCTCGCAAAATCCACGAAAGAGTTTTCCATCGAACTGAGTGCCATTATTCGATATGAGGGCCTTCGGCATACTAAAGCGAGTGATGACATTTTGCCAAACGAACTTCTTCACATCTTTTTCCTTTATGGTTGCCAATGGCTCGGCCTCAACCCACTTGGTGAAGTAGTCGGTAGCAGCAATGAAGAACTTGCGGTTGCCCGGAGCTGCTGGGAGTGGTCCTACAATATCCAATCCCCAAAGCGCGAACGGCCAAGGACTTGTAAAGGGGAGCAATTCTCTGGGCGACTGGTGGATTTGGTGAGCAAATGTTTGACATTTTTCACACCTGCGAACGTATTTCTGCGCGTCCGCCTGCATGCACGGCCACCAATAACCTTGGGAAATCGCTCGGTAAGCCAATGACCTGCCCCCAGTATGACTCCCGCAGATGCCTTCATGGATCTCATAGAGGAAAGCTTCTACCTTGTCGGGGTGGACGCACTTCAGATACGGCCTAGTAAAAGAATTATTGTATAAGGCTCTGGATGGAGAGAGCCAAAACTGCTTTGATTTGGCTCGGATTTTGTTGGCCACCTTCTTCTCTTCTGGCAAAATTCTATCTTTTAGGAAGGCGATGATGGGGTCCATCCAGGATGGTCCTAGGTCGGCACAGAGTACTTTGGACACTTCTGGTTCCTCAATGCTTGGCCGAGGTAGGAATTCTATTATCAAAGGATTGGGGAAAGCTGTTTGTGTGGATGCAAGGCCGGCCAGTTCGTCTGTTGTATTGTTTTCTTCGCGGTTGATTTGTTCCACTCTTATTGCGGCGAACTTTTTGATTTCTACGTGCACCAGCGCCTGATGTTTGGTCATTCTTTCATCCCTAGCTTCATACTCCCCAGAGACCTGATTGACCACCAGCTTAGAGTCACTGAATACCATAAGGGCCGACGCTTTCATTCTCAATGCGCTTCTTAATCCGGCAAGGAGGGCCTCATATTCTGCCTCATTGTTGGACACCAGGAAGCATAACGTAACTGTTTGTTCAATAACCAGCCCGTCCGATGAAGTCAGCACGAGACCCAGCCCGGCGCCATGTCTATTGGAGGCCCCGTCGATGAAGAGCTTCCACATCTCGCCAATAAACAACTTCCAGCAGTCCGATGGGTTTTGGGAGCTTCTCAACACCAAGGTTCCGGTTGGTTCATTATGGTCTCTTTCCATGTCTCGGTCGGGCTTGTCTTTTGATGAGTTATCCGGCTTCTCCACTTCGGCTTCCATTTGCCCTTTTTCCATTTGTGATCCAACATTTGTCGCTGTTGCCTGAACCATGGGCTTTGCCAAATCTGCACTAGCTAAATCAACTGGGCAAACCGGATACATTTCAGGGGCAAACTCTGCCACAAAGTCCGTAAGAGCTTGAGCCTTAATCGCGGTACACGGTTGGAACTTGATGTCGTATTGCCCCAATTCTATGGCCCATTTCAAAATCCTCCCGATAAAGTCCGCCTTTTCAAAGAGCACCTTAAGTGGAAACTCCGTCAACACAACTATTGTGTGGGCATGAAAATAGTGTGCCAGTTTTCTAGAAGCCATCATCAGGGCCAGGGCTAATTTTTCTAGCGGCAGATATCTTGATTCGACCGGGAGCAAGGTCTTGCTTATGTAGAAAATGGGAAGGTGCTGGGTATCGTCAGCATGGACTAAAACCGCGCTTACCGCATGTTGAGAGACTGCCAAGTAGAGATACAGTTCTTCGCCCGGCATTGGTGTAACTAGGATAGGGGCTGAGCAAAGGTATTCTTTTAGATCCGCCAATGCACGGTCACATTCATCATCCCAGAAGAACTTGGCCTTTAAAGTTTTGAAGAAGGGCCTCTAACGATCTGAAGACCGGCTTATAAATCTGTTTAGCGCAGCTGCCATCCCGGCAAGATGTTGCACGTCCTTCATGGAGTTTGGGTGCTCCAGCTCTTGTATCGCCTTGATTTGGAAAGGGTCGGCTTCAATTCCTCGGTTCGTGACCAAAAAACCAGAAAATTTTCGATGCCGACTCCAAAGGCGCACTTGGAGGCATTTAAACGAAGCTTGTGATGTTTAAGTGTAGCGACCATCTTTGCTAGGTCGGCGAGGTGTTGAGACTTTTCCCTGCTCTTTACCACCATATCGTCAATGTAGGCCTCCATGGTGCAGCCCAGAAGGGGAGCGAACATCTTGGTTACCATCCTTTGAAAAGTTACCCTGACGTTTTTCAGTCCGAACGACATGACTTTGTAACAATACTGGCCTCTTGGCGTGGTGAATGAAGTGATCTCTCGGTCTGGTGCATACATGGCTATCTGGTGGTAACCGCGATATGCATCCAAGAAGCTATACCTTTGATGGCCAGCGGTCAAGTCCACTAGCTGGTCAATTCGTGGGAGGGGGAAGCTATCCTTTGGGTACGCACGGTTGACCGTCTTATAATCAATGCACACCCGCCACTTGCCGTTCTTTTTCAGAACCACCATCATGTTGGATATCCACTGAGGGTATTGCACTTTTTCTATTGCCCCTGCTTCCAACAAGTTCTTGACTTCTTCCGCCACTACCTCGGCATGGTGCAAGGCCGAGCGGCGTGTCCTCTAGATGACCGGCCGTGCATTTGGAAAAATGTTTAACTGGTGGCAAATTAAACTAGGATTGACGCTAGGCATATCGTAAGGCATCCATGCGAAGGCTTCCATATTGGAAATCATAAAGTCAACGTACTCAAGTCGTTCTACGCTGGATAGGGATGAGCCCAAAAGAAAGAACTTGTTTGGGTCATTCTCGTCTACGCGCACCTCCACCAAATCTTCAACTAATTTCTCCTCGGCCTTTCTTCCTACGTCTTCCAGGACTTCCTTTCCCTCTAGGCCCTCTACCATTTGAACGAAGCCTTTGGCGGCTCGGCTGCCATTCACCGCAACGAAGCACTGTTTTTCCATTACCTGGTCTCCCCAAACCTCTTCTACCTTCCCGGTCGATGCCGGGAAGCACAGAACCTGGTGGTAAATCATACCTAATCAAGTTTTCAGACAAATACACCATAAAATCACATTAATTATGAGGATCATAAAACATCAATCAATTCCTGGTTCGGCCGCTGATAAGGCCTTCAATTAGCAGTTTAAACATAAAACGTGAACAGATCAAGTAAACAATCAAACAGATAGAATATAGATTAACACACATACTCAGTCAATTCAGTTCCAGTTTTCAGTCAGTCAGTTCAGTACTTTAATCAGTTCAATTTATCAGTCATAATCAGTCCAGTTTGACGGTAATCAATGTTTATCAGTAAGCAGTGATGAGGGTTATTACACATGCCCCCATCTATTTATTGGTCCAGATGCCCCACCTCCACCAGCTCCTTCAAATGTTGTTTGAGCGGCAAGCAATCCTCCGTTCGGTGCCCCCGTTCCTTATGGAAGGTGCAGCGATATCTTGAGTTGAAACCTCTTTGTGTACTCCCCAACTTGGCTGGCCAACGGACGAAAGGCTCACCTCGGATTTCACTCCGGATACGATAAATAGGGATTTTAAAGACTGTGGTGATACCAGTTTGATACCAGTTTGAGCCTTCAATTTTCTCTTGGCATCTTCCTTTTCATCACGGGGAGCGTTAGCTCGGTCGTTTCTGCGACCTTTGTTTCTGTCATCGCGGTTTGAGCCACGACGTTGATCTTTTGACCAGTCGTTTGGGCGGTTGTCTTCCTGCCCAACCAAGTGATCCTTCTTTGCCATTCTTTTGTCTGCCGCGATCGGGTTAGCCCTCTCGGTCGCGGAGGAGACATCATCCTCCACACGGATGTGTTCATTGATCCATTGCATCAAGGACTCCATAGTTGCAGGCTAGTGCATTGTAAGCGAATCTCGCAGCCTATGTCCGACTGGGAGACCTCGTTTGTATTGAGTAATCACCAGATTGGTGGGGCAGTCGAGGATCTCATTGTAAGTTTTTCAGTATTTCGCATTGTATGCCTTCAACGAACCTCCAGATTCCATCTTGATGCCCAGGAGATGGTCGACCTCTTTTGGTGTTCGAGTGTTGGTTTTGAATCTGGTGACGAAGGCCTCCGCTAATTGCTACCATCCCTTGATACTCCCCTCCGGAAGCCTTTCGAACCATTTCAGGCCCAGTTCTCCTAAGCTTGCTGGGAATATGAGGCACATCAAGGCGTCATTGTGCCGGTATCCAGCCATTACTTGCTTGTAATGACTCACGTGCATGTACGGTTCCATCTTGCCGTCGTACAAGGTGAACTTAGGCTGGTGGAATCCGACAGGGAGTGGTGTACTCTCGATTTCTGGAGAGAGCGGCATAGCCATAAGTCTCGCCAGCTCTTTGTCCACAAGCGCTGGGGCCACCACTCTGGGCGCTGGCATTGCCACTTCCTTACTACAACAGATTTAGGAGCTTAGCCTCTGCAATGCCGGCAATCTCTGAGTCTCCCTACGGTGAGCTCTTTCCTCTAACACATCCCTCAGGTCGCCGGAACGGGCGGAAAAGGAGTATCGCGACGTCGACGATGGGCGTGAGGGATGGTAGGTGCTGTCACGAGTGAGAGATTTGCCCACCTGTGAGTCGAAGTCCCCGACCCCATAGCTTCTGGTGATAGAGAGAGAGTGCGTCCTTTCTTGGCAGCGACTGCCAGAGTGAGGAGACGGGGTGCGCTCACTGAGGCTGCCTTCTCCAGCAATACCCTTCCCCTTGATCTGGCATTTTAGCACCTCCATTTTAGCCGCCATCTTACGAATGAGGGCGTCCTGGTCTTTGAGTTTGTGCTCCAGGCATTGCACATGCGACTTCCCCTGCCGTCGATGGCCCTCTGGACTCTTTGAGCGATCAGTACTCCTTGCGCGTTTATCTCGCGCACCTCTCGAAGAGGTCTCCAGGCCCGCCATGGCTGGGATAGCAGGGGGCCTTCTCTCCATCAAACAGATTCTGGTGTGACACCATCGACGACGGATAGTGGAGTTTCATCGTTGTTAGCCATGGAAACGGTCGAAAAAGCTTAAAGAGCAAGGTTTGAGTATCAAATTTTTTCCCACAAACATCGCCAATTGTACGGGGGTGAAATATCCTTTGCTTTCCGTACTCCTTGAACTCAAGCTTCACGCAACGACGCCTGACCTGAAGTCAAAGAAATGGTAAGCTGCCCGGAGGTGTGCTGTCGGATAGACCCTTCGACGATCAAGTCAGACCACTTGAAGAAGAAGAGAGCACTTTTTAGAGAGAGAGAGAATTGTTCAGATTGCTTACCGCCAACGTCCCCCATTCCTTCTTTTTCTAGGCTGGCCATGCAGCCTCAGGGATTATGCGCGCACTACCTCTGATGTTCTTCCCTGGACAGGTGGCAGTGCTCCCCTCTCACTACTTTACGCGTGTAAAGGCTAAAACCTCCAAACAGCATGTATGGAACTACCAAACGGTATTGACGTGTGCCAAGAGTGGATTTCCCCTCCATCACACCATTGGTCCAGGTGGCACACTCAATCAGGATATCATGACTGACGTATCCCTTAGGAAGAAACACAACCATGATTAATACGGTCGAGCTGTAAGAAGTTCATCTTTTCGGATTGACTGGCCGTGAGGCGTGCCAACCTTCACCCCGGTCTAAATTCATTCCGGGATGTGCTCGCCTCGGTCCAGACGCACCATTGCAGATCCAACCGAATATCTAGTCGGATCACAGCCCGGTCGGGCACACGCATGATTCCACACTCCGGTCGACAAATCTACCTCGGCCCGGCGTGACGGGCCGAGGAACTGCTTCGACCGAGCAAATAGTGTAACCCGGCTGCTCCGTTATAACCCGCGTTACTGTAGCTTGGCCGTACTTGTCCGACGCAAATCTCCCTCTCAGAAATTATAAGCCCCTCCATGGACCCAACAAAGGCTACAATGGTCACAACCAAGCAAACTGCTCTAAAAGCCTGAAACACAACCCACATTCTTGTCCAAGCCTTTATATTTCTTTGCCTGAGGTACATTTCCGCAGGGAAGTATATAGCCAAAGGCCAAAATTTCAAAGCACCCAGTACTCCTAAAACATCGTTGAAGTAAGGAAACAGTAAGGCGATTCATGTGGTAGATGCAACGTAAGTAGTTCTAAAGCATAGCCGGAGAAGATTCAATTTGAAAACTGTCAGCATTGAGAGCTTGATGGTGTAAACATTGTTGACAAATTCGTTGTCGGGGAGTTTCTTTGTTATCCATCTTTCTGCTTTAGCAAATAATGGCTGACTGTACACCTACCAAATGAAAAATATTAAAGAGAGATAGTGTATACTTACCAGCAAGAACATTAAGAAAAACACATTAAAATAAAATAAAATAAAATAAACAACCCTGAATTTAGAATTTAACCATATGCATCCACAAAATCCAGTTTGTGCTGTACTGGTTGACTTTAGTTTATACAAGCGTTAAGCACGCTAATCATTTTTAAGTTAGTCTAAAGACACTTGCATATAAATTTAAAGGATATATAGCTGATTTGTTTTTAGTTCCAAGCAGATAGTTATGTTTTTAGTTGGTTTTAAGTTAGGACAAGAGTTAAAATTTGGCGACTATGTGTATGCGAATTAGCCATAACTGGGTATGTGGACATGTGAGAGCATAAGAATTTCATTTGTATGTCTACTGAATGGTGATTGAGGTCAAAAGATTAGGGACGTAACAATTTTCAAAATGTTAGGATATAGACACTGTAAAGATAAAAAAGAAAAAATTATATATTTTTGTTTTGTTTGTTTGGAATATAAATTTAGGAACAAACGTATGATATGATAGAAATTAATGTATATGTGGGGATATTTTTAGTTTTTTTTTTAATTGAAGAAATGACTAAAAGGAGGTTTAAAATCACTGTGAATTCCTAACAAGTTAATAGTAGCAATGTAAATTTGTTCACTAAAATTTGTATAAAAGATGTATGTTAAATTCAAGTACAGTTGGAGCATAAGAATATCCATGATTAAACCTCAATTGCAGCACAAATATGTCATATTTAATTTCATGAATTAAGGAGCACCTGATATCCTCCGACGAGATGCAGAACGACACATGCGTTAGCCAAGTCAACAAGCCAATGCGGTTCATAGAATCCAAAGCCAATCAACATTTTTCTAGGTAAGGCAGCATACCCGAAACAAGCACAGCAAAGATAGAGGGTGGTAGTAAGAAGAATAGATGTTGCAGAGGCCTTCTTCATGGTCTGATTTTCTGGTGGTGGCGATTTCAGGGTGTCCTTCATCTCGAAAGTTATTAAAACTGTTTACTTTTGACATCTGAAGAAAAAAAAAATGGAAGGTTGTAGTAAAATGTGTGATATTGTTAGTGGTAGCACAATTGTCACACCTCTGTCTCCGATTGCTTGGGCAACAGCCCATACTTTTTCAACTACAGTAGTTTTAGAAACTCCATAAATGTCCCATTTAATCTTTCCATCTCCTGCAATTACATTTTATAAAAGCTAAATGCAAAAGCAATGAAGGAATACAAACTTAGATGGATCACCCAGAGGCTTTTCTATTTCCTCATAGATTGATAAATAAATCCACACATCAACACAAAATCCCCAAGAAAAACCAAAAAAACGAAATTTTTTCTTTCAATGCCTGTCTTGCTTAAAAGTTGAAACAAATTGGATTCAGGTGCATAAATATTTAACAGCACAATATACTATTTGAATCAATTCTTGTTATTAGGAAACATATCCATACTGGATAAAGAATTATTTCACCCCAATATGGTTGTGCCCATCGGTATGTTCAGTACTATGCTTGTAAGTGATAATAGTAAACAATATGAACTGTCAGTTGCCTATTGTTTTTGCTAAGCCGAGTCCCAAACCAATGGAGGAATACGAAAAAGACATTATTGTAGCAATTATTGAGAGCCATGCCATGTTATGGAAGTCAGGTATCTGAGAGAAAATAACTTGAACTGCTCCAAATAGCAACATATGTTGATGAAAATATCAGAAAAAATTATATTTTATTGATAAATAATGCAAAGAAAATGAGATACAAATAGATCAGACTGAGGCACAGATATCTCATTTTTTTTAAAGAGATCAAGCCCACTGCGGTAGGAAGAACCCAAATACTGATGCAGCAGTCACAAAATTATGACTTTTTCCCTCCAGCATACAACAACACGACTACTTATCATATGGTTCAGGCCAACTCTGTACAAGATGGTGAACCGAAAGCTCCACCAAGAAAAATACCCTTCTTTGCTAGTAATCTCTCTTGTATTAAAAATAGTTGGTGTGTTGGTGTAGAAAAGAGTAGATGAGAGGAACTATATATAGGCCACTAGGACTTTACAAAATACATCAAAACATAATAATGACCATGAACCTAGAGAAAAGGAAGAGTGTATCAAAATATTAACGCACCACCAAGTTCATGAATTCTAATTAATCTCCATTCATGAACAAAACAAATGGTCCCCAAAGTAATGAATCTCCACTCATGAACAAGATAAGATTCATGATCAAAACAAAAGAAGATTCATGAACAAAATATATAAATAAATAAATAAAAGATATTAAAATGGTCCAACAATCCTCCACCCATTTTAATAGCTACAAGGACAAGAGAGATTACCAAACAAAGATAGACTAGATGTATCATGAAGGTGTACTCTATATTGAACCTTCATTAGTGAAACAACAACTTCTACTCCAGAGTGAGTAGTGGTCTCAGACTTGAACTACGACGGCTTAGGGGAAATAAAGTATTACTGCTCACACATAATAATCCAGGTGTTGACATTAGCTTTTAATAGCCAGCACATTACGGCCTTGTACTTATCCCAGTTTTCATGAACATATTTGAGAATAAGCCTTGTTCTCATGGAAAACGGCCCCACTTTCATGCTCACATAGGTGAAATCTGTCAAGGATGTTCCTGTAATTGACACACCCCACTCAACAAGAGCTACAGAATTTCATTAAGAGTATAAAAACTCAACCCTTCAACATTACAGGACAAATGCACTTACATCATAGGGATGGATAACAAAATATTAAAAAGTGCATTTTTTCAACCACTACTACAAAAAATTCAGGTTTTTGAGACGGCAAAAAAGCCGTCGCTAATACTCCTAATGCCGCCTCAAAAACTTTTAGCGACGGCAAATGACTTTTAGCTACGGCAAATGAGGGGGTCACAATAGAGGGCGTTGCAAAAACGTTTTAGCGACGATATCATGCCGTCGCCTTTTTTTTGCGACGGCAATTGCTACTTTTTGCAACGGCATTTTTGTAGCGATCCCAATTTTGACCTGGTCAACTTTGGGGGCCAAGCTGCCCGGTCAGCTCGCCGAAAGCAAAAATGCAAAATGCATTCGAAATTGCTTATGGGAAAGTGTATTTCACGCTCGAGTGACCTTGTTATATCAGTCCGTAAATTAGGGTTTCAACTCACTTTCTACAACCCCCCCTCTCTCTAAAACTCTCAGAATTTCCAAGTCTAGAGCTTCTCTCTCTAGAATTCATCTTCTCTCTTTGATTTCTCCAAATCCATTGGGATTTAGGCCTAAGTTCTTCACCAAAGTTGGTTATCACCTCGAGGGCTTCATTGTGTGCGGTGGAGATCGAGTTTTGACACCATAGATTTTGGGGTTTCATCTCAGAATTCTCTTCAAAACTTGAGGTAGGGATTTTCTACACTCTAATATGGTTTTTAGCTTAGTTATTTGCTATTGTGTATAGATGATGAGATTTGGTTGTGGTTTGGACAAATCTAGGATTTGGGTGTGAAATGAAAATAAGGGTTTTGATGAAGATGAGGTAAACGAGTATGAGGCTTGAATATAAGATCATGTTGTGCCAAAATAATTGATTTTGGTGTTTAGGTTGATATTTGGTGAAAGGGGGATTCTGCCCTAATTTTGATTAAATTATTATTTTGCTTAAATAATTTGGACTAACATTGAAAACGTGAAACTGGAAGGTTGTGATTATAAATGGTGATATTGGATATGTATTATCTCACCTATGAAAGTTTTGAATAAACTATTTATTTTGATATTGAACATCTCTTTAGAAATAATTGCATTGGGCTATCGGTGGAGGATAGCTATGATTGTTATAGAAATTACATGAAGATTAGGCGATTTAATGCTAATTCATTGTTGTTGTCATTGAATATGACCATGTTATAGATACATTGTTTATGTATGTTTATTGGGAGGAGAAAGGGGATGTACTCCATATGTGATTATGTTTATAAATACATTGCATATGTATATTTGTTTGGGAGGAGAAAGGGGATGGACTCCATTTAAAGCAAGTTGGCTGGAGTGTCCTGGGTGAAAGACCCGAAATTTTATATATAAATGGGTGTCAATTCCTTCAGACGAAATATCCGTAAAATGGCAGGTTTGAAGTGTTTATGTGAGTTTTGCATAATTGGAAAATCATTGAGTTGTAGTCTCATTTTGATTGTTGAAAGATAACGAATTTAACTCATGAATTGAGTAGCATATATGAACTGGAAATGAAATTAAAGGAAAATGGAATAAGGTTGGTCTTAGTGGCATATGGATATGCAGGTCTTGTGGATGTTTCAGGATCGGTATTGTTTATGTACGTGGTATTTATACGTTTGCTAAACCTCATCGATTGTGTTAGATTGTTTTTACTGGGCTGTTGGCTCACCCTATATGGGAATACCATTTTCAGGTACAGGTGAGATGCTTCCTCGAAGGCAATAGTGTGGATGGAGTTTTGGGAAGCAAGAGCTTCTTAATTATGCCTTATGCGTGTATGTTTGTTATTTGTAAAGCCAATGGCTTAAGATATAATGAGCGAGACTCAATTTGTGTAACCAAGAATGTTGTTGGATAAATTTGTAAGCCTGTAGGGCACTTATTACCTGTTTAGCTTCCATTTCATACTTGTTGTAAAATGCATGTTTGGGATTTAATGGAAATGGGTGTATGGATTACTTAGCAATATATATGTGTTTGTCTATCTGGTGGGTTTTGTTGCATAAATAGATATATCCTGCCCAATTTTTTTGGGGCGTTATGACTTGGTATCAGAGCGTACCGGGTTTGAATACTTTGGGTACGTGGGAAGTGGTTAGTACCACAATGGGTTTGTCTTGCTTGATTGAGACGTTAGCATGTATTGTATGCTTATGTGATAACATGCTTATATGTTTATATGAGTATGGGATTTGGTTCCTAAGATGTTGATTGAGTCTACGATTTTTTGGAAGTCCTATTAGAAGAGCACTTGATCATTGTTATTTCTAATTGGAACTCTAGTAATGTAGTGGGATAGTCATTATCTAGGAATAAAATTCGTATGTGTTTATGTGACTATGTGCATACATGGAACGATTTATTGTTGTCCAAATGAAATTCCGGTGCAGCAGTAGGGAGTTGATCAGGCCAACGTGGCCGAGCCAATAGGTCAGCAGGCCATCGGCGCCTTAGCCCGCGAGATGGCAGGAGCATTGAAGGAATCCATAGACATTCTCAAGGTTGAGAATCAAGTCTAGGCCCATGTAGCTGAAGCAGGGCCATCTTTTCTGATGAGAGAGTTCTTCCGGTTGAATCCGGATGAGTTTTTGGGTGACCCTAAGGAGCCACTAAAGGCTGATGAGTGCCTTGAATAGTTAGCAAAGACATTCGAGATGCTTGGCATCGAGGATGATCGGTTGAAAGTGACCTTGGCGTCTTTCCAGTTAAAGGGGGATGCGGGGCAGTGGTGGAAGTATGCGCGGAGGGGCATTTGAAGGACTTGGGAGGCATTTGTTGACGCCTTTCAAGAGAAGTTTTTGCCTCCCACTATTAGGGAGAAGTTGAGGGATCAGTTTTGTCATCTCAAGAAGCTGAATACACCAGTGGCGGAGTTTGAGGCCACCTTTACTAGTCTATCCAGGTTTGTACCTGAGTTAGTGGCGATTGAGGAACACCACTGTCTGGAGTTTGAGAAGAAATTGAGGACCGAATTCATGTTTCGAGTGGCCGATTCCATGATTAGAGATTATGGGCGCCTTGTGTAGTCTGCAGCCCACCTTGAAACTATTATGCAAGCAAAAGATGAAAGGATGAGGGGCTCCAGGAGGAGTAAAGATAGTCAGGGAGACAGTAAGAGGCAGAGGGGTTCCTACCCTCAGCAGTCCCAGGAAACTTAGTCGAGGTCCACTTTTCCAATACCGAGTTCAGGTTCTGGGAGAGGTGGGCAAGGAGATTTTACTTGCTCTAAGTGTGGTCAGTTGGGCCACAAGTCTTTAGCTTGTCCTCAAAGAGGAGGAGGATAGCGAGCTGCATCATCTTCGGCTCGTTTTCCGAGCCAGAGTCAAGGAAAATGCCAGCCGCTCACTTGTTATCAGTGCCGGCAGGCGGGGCACCTGAAGAGGTTTTGCCCACAGTTGGGTGGTACACCTGGTGTGTCTGGTTCGAGACAGACACAAAGTCACCAGCTAGCACAGTCATCATAGGCCTCAAAGGCCAATCAGGGAGTCTCTTCGGCTCAGTCTGTGCATTAGGCTTATACTCCGAGGGGTGAGCAGATTGAGCAAAGGCCTACTGGACGTATGTATACAGTTGTAGGGCCAGATCTTGTACCTGATCCTTCTGTAGTGAGAGGTACCTTCTTGTTTTGCAATTCAGTTGCTAATGTGTTGATTGATACGGGTGCATCCCATTCTTTTATTTCGTATGCGTTTGCATCAGTTTTGGGTTTGGAGTTCGCACAGTTAGCATCTCCTATTTGTGTAGAGTCACCTGTTGGTGGTTAGACTATTTTGAGACAAGAACGTCGGAGTTGTGACATCGAGGTTGCTGGTCGTCGATTTCCGTTTGCATTTGTATTAATTGACATGCTTAGTTTTGATGTCATATTGGGTATGGACTGGTTATCGTCATACCGGGCTGTTATAGATTGCTACCGTCAGAAAGTTACTATATGTACCTTGAGTGGCGATTGCTTTTATTTCTTGGGGGACCGGGTGGATAGAGTCTTATCACCGGTTTATAATCCGTATGGGCAGAGTGAACTTAGTTGTCTCCATGCTAGCTTTTTGAGTAGTGAGTGTGATGAAATTCGGGTTAAATTGCTGAGTGTAGTTTGTGAATACTCGGATGTTTTTCCCGAGGATCTTGTTAGTTTGTCGTCTCACCAAGAGATCGAGTTCTCTATTGATTTAGTGCCTGGCACGGCACCGGTTTCTATGGTTCCATATAGATTTGCACCTGCTGAATTAAGTGAGTTAAAGATTCAACTCCAGGAATTGTTAGATAAGGGTTTTATTCGCCCTAGTGCTTCACCTTAGGGAGCGCCGGCTCTTTTTGTTAAAAAGAAAGATGGAGCATTACGGCTTTGTATTGATTATCGAAAGTTGAACCGGGTTACTATTAAGAATAAGTACCCAATGCCTCGTATAAATTATCTGTTTGATCAGTTGAATGGGTCTTGTTGTTTCTCTAAGATAGACCTGAGATCGGGTTATCATCAGTTGAGAGTAAGGAAGGAGGATATCCCGAAGACGACATTTCGTACGCGGTATGGCCATTATGAGTTTCTTGTAATGCCTTTTGGGCTAACTAATGCTCCAGCTGTTTTTACGGATTTAATGAATCGTATCTTCCGTGAATTCTTAGATCGTTTTGTGGTTGTCTTTGTGGACAACATTTTGATTTATTCATCTTCTGAGGAGGAGCATGAGGAACATTTACGAGTAGTACATGAGTTACTTAGAGCCCATAAGCTGTATGCTAAGTTTGGAAAATGTGCCTTTTGGCTAGAAGAGGTTAAATTCCTAGGGCATGTAGTATCAAGGGAAAGGGTGACTGTAGATTCATCCAAGATAGAGGCAGTGCAAGATTGGGCACAACCTAAGAATGCTTTCGAGATTCGTAGTTTCTTGGGGTTGGCTGGGTATTACCGTTGTTTTGTGAAAGATTTCTCTAAACTAGCTTCACCTTTGACTAAGTTGACGAGGAAAGGAATTAAATTCATATGGAGTGAGACTTGTGAGAAGTCATTCCAAGAGCTTAAGATTAGACTCACCACTGCTCCAGTATTGATTATACCGGAGAGGGGTTTGGGTTATTTAGTTTATTGTGATGCTTCACGAGAAGGTCTAGGTTGTATATTGATGCAAGAGGGTAAAGTAGTAGCCTATGGCTCACAGTAGTTGAAAACACATGAGAGAAATTATCCCACCCATGACTTAGAGTTAGCAGCAGTGATATTTGCCTTGAAGATCTGGAGGCACTATCTGTATGGTGAGAAATTTGAAGTGTTCTCTGATCACTAGAGTCTGAAATATCTATTTACATAGAAAGACTTGAATTTGAGACAAAGGAGGTGGATGGAATTCATAGAGGATTATGATTTTGAGTTGCATTATCATCCCAGGAAGGCCAATGTTGTGGCCGATGCTTTGAGTTGAAAGCCAGTTAGCAGTGTATCTTCTATCGCCATCCGAGAATGGGAAATGTTGGGTACTCTTAATGAGTTTGACTTGCATCTAGGCGAGTCTGTTGAGTCTACAGCTTTGTTTTTAGTAGTTGCACAACCTACACTTGTGAATCGAGTGTTGGAAGCACAAAAGGGTGACCTTGAGGTGGAGTCATTCAAGAGAAGATTTCCAATGAGAAGGTAGAAAGAGGTTTGATTGTGTATCCCGACCAAAGTGTGAGATACCGTGACCGTTTGTTTGTACCGGAGTCTTGTTGAGAGGAAGTACTCCGAGAGTTTCATCATTCGTGTCTTGCGGTGCATCCGGGAGGCACAAAGATGTACCATGATCTTAGTCGCCAGTTTTGGTGGAGAGGTATGAAAAAAGATGTGGTTGTGTTTGTATCAAAGTGCCTTACTTGTCAACAAGTGAAGGCCAAGTATCAGAGACCAGCGGGTTTGTTACAACCTTTACCTATAGCCGAGTGGAAATGAGAGCGTGTTACCATGGATTTTGTAGTTGGGCTTCCTAGAACACAACGAGGCAATGATGCCGTTTGGGTGATTGTTGATAGGTTGACTAAGTCTACCTATTTCATTCTGGTGTGCACCTGCGACTCGGTTGAATGCTTGGCAAAGTTATACATTAGAGAGATAGTTCGACTTCATGGAGTCCCTGTGACTATTGTGTCGGATAGGGATCCTTGTTTTACTGCCCGGTTATGGCAAAGCCTTCAAGAGGCGTTGGGAACTAAGTTGAATCTTAGCACTGCTTATTATCTTCAAACTGATGGACAGTCGAAACGTACCATCCAGATTTTGGAGGACATGCTTAGAGCTTGTGTCCTTGATTTTAAGGGGCCTTGGGAGAAACACTTACCGTTGGTTGAGTTCGCCTATAACAATAGTTATCAAGCTAGTATTGGGATGGCACCATTTGAGGCCTTGTACGGCCGACCTTATAGATCACTAGTTTATTGGATTGAAGTGGGTGACGCACCGTTACTAGGTCCGAAAATTGTTAGAGAGACAACTGAGAAAGTGGTTCTCATTCGGAAGAGGTTAGCTACAGCCCAAAGTCGACAAAAGAGTTATGCCGATAAGAGGAGACGACCTTTATCTTTTGAAGTTGGTGATCATGTGTTTCTAAAAATCTCACCAAGGCGGGGTTTGATGAGATTTGGTAAGAGTGGTAAATTATCTCCAAGGTTCATTGGGCCTTTTGAGATCTTAGAGCGAATTGGGGAAGTGACATACCGGTTAGCTTTACCACCGCAACTTTCGGGAGTTCACAACGCATTGCATGTAGCTATGCTTAGGAAGTATAAACCCGACGCTTCTCATGTGCTTGATTGGGTTGACTTGGAAGTAGATGAGGATGCCTCTTACGAAGAACGACTAGTTCAAATATTAGATACCCAGGAGCAAGTGCTACGGGCAAAAACTATACCGTTGGTAAAGGTGTTATGGAGACACCATTGGGTTGAAGAAGTGACATGGGAATGAGTGGCGGCAGTCCGCTCTAAGTATCTGGATTTGTTTGAAAATGCTTAAGTTGTGTTCCTTGTAATATTCCCTAGTGTTTGAGGGAAATGTGTTAAAATTGTTGACCACATGTTGTTATGTATGTTGTTATGTTAAGCATGAAGTAGTTACGAATTGTCATTTCTTTGCATCATGTTTAGGTTGATGTGGATGGTTGTTGTTGATAAGATAACCATGGTGGAAATGGCAAAAAAAAATTGGTTGAGAGTTAATATTGTGATTTAAAAATGAAATAGTGTGGTTTTGATCGCTAGAACCCCCTTTGTTTGGGTAGTTTGATTCGAAATTTCGGGGACGAAATTCTTTAAGGGAGGGAGGTTGTAGCGATCCCGATTTTGACCTGGTCAACTTCGTTAGTGAAGGTGTGCTCTGCGTTGAACCTTCACTAGTGAAACATCAACCTCTACTCCAGAGTGAGTAGTGGTCTCAGACTTG
Organism: Camellia sinensis; assembly: GCF_004153795.1. Classification (NCBI taxonomy): domain Eukaryota; kingdom Viridiplantae; phylum Streptophyta; class Magnoliopsida; order Ericales; family Theaceae; genus Camellia; species Camellia sinensis. Next base: position 48,758 of record NW_021033163.1, on the reverse strand, counting down.
AACTATGACAGCTTAGGAGCAATAAAGTATTACTGCTCACACATAATAATCCAGGTGTTGACATGAGCTTTTAATAGCCAGCACATTACGGCCTTGTACTTCTCCCAGTTTTCATGAGCATATTTGAGAATAAGCCTTGTTCTCATAGAAATCAGCCCCACTTTCATGCTCACATAGGTGAAATCTGTCAAGGATGTTCCTATAATTGACACACCCCACTCAACAAGAGCTACAGAATTTCATTAAGAGTATAAAAACTCAACCCTCCAACATTACAGGACAAATGCACTTACATCATAGGGATGGATAACAAAATATTAAAAAGTGCATTTTTACAACCACCACTACAAAAAATTCAGGTTTTTGAGACGGCAAAAAAGTCGTCGCTAATACTCCTAATGTCGTCTCAAAAACTTTTAGCGACGGCAAATGACTTTTAGCTACGGCAAATGAGGGGGTCACAATAGAGGGCGTTGCAAAAACGTTTTAGCGACGATATCATGCCGTCGCCTTTTTTTTGCGACGGCAATTGCTACTTTTTGCAACGGCATTTTTGTAGCGATCCCAATTTTGACCTGGTCAACTTTGGGGGCCAAGCTGCCCGGTCAGCTCGCCGAAAGCAAAAATGCAAAATGCATTCGAAATTGCTTACGGGAAAGTGTATTTCACGCTCGAGTGACCTTGTTATATCAGTTCGTAAATTAGGGTTTCAGCTCACTTTCTGCAGCCCACTCTCTCTCTAAAACTCTCCAAATTTCCAAGTCTAGAGCTTCTCTCTCTAGAAGTCATTTTCTCTCTTTGATTTCTCCAAATCCATTGGGATTTAGGCCTAAGTTCTTCACCAAAGTTGGTTATCACCTCGAGGGCTTCATTGTGTGTGGTGGAGATCGAGTTTTGACACCATAGATTTTGGGGTTTCATCTCAGAATTCTCTTCAAAACTTGAGGTAGGGATTTTTTACACTCTAATATGGTTTTTAGCTTAGTTATTTGCTATTGTGTATAGATGATGAGATTTGGTTGTGGTTTGGACAAATCTAGGATTTGGGTGTGAAATGAAAATAAGGGTTTTGATGAAGATGAGGTAAACGAGTATGAGGCTTGAATATAAGATCATGTTGTGCCAAAATAGTTGATTTTGGTGTTTAGGTTGATATTTGGTGAAAGGGGGATTATGCCCTAATTTTGATTAAACTATTATTTTGCTTAAATAATTGGGACTAACATTGAAAACGTGAAACTGGATGGTTGTGATTATAAATGGTGATATTGGATATGTATTATCTCACCTATGGAAGTTTTGAATAAACTATTTATTTTGATATTGAACATCTCTTTAGAAATAATTGCATTAGGCTATCGGTGGAGGATAGCTATGATTGTTGTAGAAATTATATGAAGATTAGGTGATTTAATGCTAATTCATTGTTGTTGTCATTGAACATGACCATGTTATAGATACATTGTTTATGTATGTTTATTGGGAGGAGAAAGGGGATGTACTCCATATGTGATTATGTTTATAAATATATTGCATATGTATATTTGTTTGGGAGGAGAAAGGGGATGGACTCCATTTAAAGCAAGTTGGCCGGAGTGTCCTGGGTGAAAGACCCGAAATTTTATATATAAATGGGTGTCGATTCCTTCGGACGAAATATCCGTAAAATGGCAGGTTTGAAGTGTTTATGTGAGTTTTGTATAATTGGAAAATCGTTGAGTTGTAGTCTCATTTTTATTGTTGAAAGATAACGAATTTAACTCATGAATTGAGTAGCATATATGAACTGAAAATGAAATTAAAGGAAAATGGAATAAGGTTGGTCTTAGTGGCATATGAATATGCAGGTCTTGTGGATGTTTTAGGATCGGTATTGTTTATGTACGTGGTATTTATACGTTTGCTAAACCTCATAGATTGTGTTAGATTGTTTCTACTGGGCTGTTGGCTCACCCTATATGGGAATACCATTTTCAGGTACAGGTGAGATGCTTCCTCCAAGGCAATAATGTGGATGGAGTTTTGGGAAGCAAGAGCTTCTTAATTATGCCTTATGCGTGTATGTTTGTTATTTGTAAAGCCAAGGGCTTAAGATATAATGAGCGAGACACAATTTGTGTAATCAAGAATGTTCTTGGATAATTTGTAAGCCTGTAGGGCACTTATTACCTGTTTGGCTTCCGTTTCATACTTGTTGTAAAATGCATGTTTGGGATTTAATGGAAATGGGTGTATGGATTACTTAGCAATATATATGTGTTTGTCTATCTGGTGGGTTTTGTTGCATAAATAGATATATCCTGCCCAATTTTTTTGGGGCGTTACAATTTTGCTGTCGCCTATAATATGTAAAAAAGTGAAACCTTTTGCGACGACACTGTTTTACCGTTGCTAAAAGTCTTATTTGAGACCACAAGTAATGTTGTCCGAAAAAAAAAAAAAAAACCTGCAATAAAATTAATAAAAAATATTAAAATTACCTTTTTTGCGACAGCAACAAAGAAAAAAAAAACAGCAATATAATTATTAAAAATATTAAAATTACCTTCTTTTTTTTTGCGACGATGTGGTGCCGAAAAAATAACTGCAATATAATTATTAAAAATATTAAAATTACCTGTATTATATGAAAAATAATTGAAAAATAAACCAATAATTGCATAACAATATAAAAATTCTTAAATAGAAATAACAATTTCTTCATAATAAAAACATTCTTGCATCCATAATTACACATCAACAAAATTACCTCACTACATAATGTTCCATAATACATATATAATGTTTAAATATATAAAGTTGTTCATAATTTAAAATAGCATAAACCAAAATTAAAAGTTTCGTCATCATTCTCCGTGGGTAACAAAAACAGAAGTTAATCGCATTTTTCACAGTCATGCATTCCACAATAAGTAAACTCCTACTTGGAAAATATTTGAAAATAAAAAATAAAAATAATTAGTGACAATATAATTATGTGTTAATATGTTAATTACAAAAAAAAATATAAAAATTTAACTACTATACAATTATAATGATAATTAAGTAAATAATTTGGCCTGGAAAGAAACTAATTTGTCTAGAGTGAAATCTGGCTCTAACTCCCAAACCGAGAATCTGATTCGAGTCTCGTCTTCTCCCACAAGTCTCTTGTGCCTAGGCGGTCATGTGCGCCAAGTTTCATGCTACTCCAACGCCGTTTGGTGATTTTCGGTCATTAACACCTGGAATTCTAAGTTTCTTAAGAAACTAATTTGTGTAGAGTGAAATCCGGCTCTAACTCCCAAACCGGGAATCTGATTTGAGTCCCGTCTTCCCCCATAAGTCTCTCGTGCTTAGGCAGTCGTGTGTGCCAAGTTGCATGCTACTCCGATGACGTTTGGTGATTTTGGGCGTTAACACCTCGAATTATAAGTTTCTTAAGAAACTAATTTGTATAGAGTGAAATCCGGCTCTGACTCCCAAATCGGGAATCTGATTCGAGTCTTGTCTTCTCCCACAAGTCTTTCATGCCTAGGCGGTTGTGTGTGCCAAGTTTCGTGCTAATCCGACGTCGTTTGGTGATTTTGGGGCGTCAACACCTTGAATTCTAAGTTTCTTAAGAAACTAGTTTGTCTAGAGTGAAATCTGACTCTAACTCCCAAACTAGGAACCCGATTCGAGTGTTGTCTTCTCCTATAAGTCTCTCATGCCTAGGCGATCATGTGTGCCAAGTTTCGCGCTACTCCGACGCCGTTTGGTGATTTTGGGGCGTTAACACCTCGAATTCTTAGTTTCATAAGAATTAGTTTTTTAGAGTGAAATCCGACTCTAACTCCTAAACCGGGAACCCGATTCGAGTCCCATTTTCTCCCACAAGTCTCTCGTGCTTAGGCAGTCGTGTGTGTCAAGTTTCGTGCTAATTTGATGCCGTTTGGTATTTTGGGGCATCAACACCTCGAATTCTAAGTTTTTTTAAGAAACTAGTTTGTCTATAGTGAAATCCGGCTCTAACTCCCAAACTGGGAACCCAATTCGAGTCCCGTCTTCTCCCACAAGTCTCTCGTGCCTAGGCAGTCATGTGTGCCAAGTTTCGTGCTACTCTGACGCTGTTTGGTGATTTGGGGCGTTAAAACCTCGAATTCTAAGTTTCTTAAGAAACTAGTTTGTCTATGGTGAAATCTGGCTCTAACTCTCAAACTGGAAACCTGATTGAAGTCCTGTCTTCTCCCACAAGTCTCTCATGCCTTGGCGGTCATGTGTGAAAAGTTTCGTGCTACTCTGATGCCGTTTGGTGATTTTGGGGTGTCAACACCTCGAATTCTAAGTTTCTTAAGAAACTAGTTTGCCTAGACTGAAATCCAGGTCTATCTCCCAAACCGGGAACCCGATTTGAGTCTCGTCTTCTCCCATGAGGTTGTCGTGCCTAAGTGGTCGTGTGTGCCAAGTATCGTGCTAATCTAATGCTGTTTGGTGATTTTGCGGCGTCATCACCTCGAAGTATGTATACATCTACTTAAAGTGTTTTCCAGTAACCTTACAATTCAGAGAAAACAACTCTTTCAAACTCTAATTTAACTTCTGCACCAATTACAGCTAGATTAACAACAGCCTAAATCAAGGCATACTCCAACGAGAAAAGGAAATCAGGAAAATGTATCAATTAATTGTTAAAATATAAATATTTGATAATGAAAAAAAGGAAAAAGATCATATACTTACCTAAATGATTTCATGAAAAAATTTGGATCCATCATAATGAAGAAAAAGTCAAGGAATTCAGAAGATCATAAACTTGCCTTAATGATTTCAAGACTGCGATACAGACGATACCAATCATTAGCAGGCAAAGATTGGGCCCACGGATCAATTGCTTTGACCACCAACTGGACAGCTGCATCCCAGTCAACATTTTTCTGAAAATGTGCAAGCTTTGAGTACACTTCAGAGGTAATCTCTGGAGAAGCTTTTGGAACATCTGGCTTTCCATATATATACCTGAAATATCAAAAAGAAACTCGAGTCTTTATGCGCCATATAAGTTGGTTTTCATTGAAACATAGACATGACAATACATTCACAGGTACCCAAAATGCATGTTAAAGTTATCCAACATATGTTGGTAGGCCTTCATCAAATATTTATAACAATCTATCTGTAGGCAATCCCAAATTAACTTGTTTCATGCAGTTACAAAGGTGTTTACTAACAGTAAGCATTCAGATAGATACTGCCTCATTTAATTCTTTCAAGTTGGTAAACTTCCCGTGTCTACAAGATTTCTTGTCAATTGTTCTTTATGTGAACAGGCAAGTAGCCCACAGCATGGCCCGTTGATCGTCCATTCGAAATTTAAGAGAAATGTAAATCTATTACTACCAACCAAGAAAAGAATGACAACCGCTACATAGAAGGAGGTAAGAGGTACACATGCTCCTCTTGCAATGATGCCAAAAAAAAGTATATAACTTATGTTTGATAGAGACACACCCTGGACTCTCATATCACCATGGGCAGGCAGCATGTCTTAGTAAAATTCCATAAAAATGTCTACTCGCAGAACAGAAGGTAAATCACCAGATCATACAATCCAAACCAATAAGAGGTGTACCCTTGATTGACAAAAGGTATACTACCCCAGCAACATTTTCATAATTAAATACCATTCAGATTCCTATAATCTGGTCCTGCAAGCAACATACCTTCAGATGGGTGCAATATATCAACAAAATGGTGCGGCACTTCCCACAAAAAAAGATACAAAAATTATGAATATAACAATTGCACCAACTAAACAAAATTTATAGACAAGTTCTAGCCTTCGAATGTGGACCAAACAAGCCAACATAGGCAGCAGCTAAAGAGCATGGACACTCCTAAGAAGGTGGCATGTCATGTCGGACACGGTATTATATGAACACACATCCTAATAGGTCCAATATTGTTTAAAAATTTCTAGACTCTAACACGCTTCAGACACTTGAAAAACAAGTATTTATCGTCTAGAAACATATGAAACACATTAGAAGTTTGAATAAAAATAAAATTTAAAAAAATATTGTAGATTTCTATATATTCTACTCCTTTACTTTAAAAATATACATTTTCAGTTAGGATAAAGCCATAAACATAGTTAGCGATCGCGTGCGCGCGCGTGTGTGTGTGTGCGAGAGAGAGAGAGAGAGAGAATTAATTACAAGAGAGCGGAGTTTTCAATTGATCTATTTGTTTTGATGCAAGGAACACACCTAGAAGATTGAAAGCTTCAATTTACTTGAGCATATGATCCCCATAATTATAAAAGAAGACTAGGAAAGAATGTTTAGTAGATAAGGAATCCTTACAACTAGTCACAGTGCTCAACTACTCTATTAGTAGACTACGTATTTTGTTTTCTTCTCCTCATATGACTAGACACAGGAGGAAGAATTAAAACCATAAGCTATTGAGCAAAGAACTCAAAATTGACTCCTTGCTCTTGTTTAACGAAGACTTTTTAATTATGAGCCCATTATAGAAACCATTTTTGAGAAAGGGTAATGAACAAACAAACTCTATGGAGTCTTATCACTGCCATGGCCAAGATTAAAAGTTTAGTCACTTAATGAAGATTTCAATTTCTGAACAACGGAAGGAATTTAATGGTTTACAAACAAAGAACCTAAGGGGCACCCAACTACAAATCTTTCATGCCTTCATGGTTTCACCAACCTCTCTCATTATTCACAACAATTTCTCAGTTACCAGCTCCACTCAAATCAATTTTAGGCAAGTGTGTTTCTTGCTTTCCAAATGACACAAATCTCCAACCATATATGGAGCTAACCATCCTCACCACATGGTAGTTCTTTACCTACATCCTAATTATGGGATGAGAATCATATGTTTTTGCTTCGGATATCCAAAAGAAATTGTAATTGGACTTTGCACAAATCGCCCAATAGAACTATGATTTGTTTTATACACTAGTGTATCATGGTGTTTCCTAATCTTCATACACTAAGCTACCTTTTTTTGATAGATCTTCTAGTTGGACAGAAACTTGTAAGCCCATTGATTGGGGTGTTGCCACAATAGTGACCAATCGATAGACAATCATGCTAAAAAAAAGGGTTCAATTCAAAGCATAAGCACACATACACAAGGTACGAGAAAGAAATAATCACTTACAAAAAATTAGATAGACACTTTCAAACTTTCACATAAATAATTTTATAAAATTAAGCAATAACA
>NW_021033163.1:0-41362 GCF_004153795.1 Camellia sinensis | reverse complement strand
AAACAAAGAACCTAAGGGGCACCCAACTACAAATCTTTCATGCCTTCATGGTTTCAATTTTAGGCAAGTGTGTTTCTTGCTTTCCAAATGACACAAATCTCCAACCATATGTGGAGCTAACCATCCTCACCACGTGGTAGTTCTTTACCTACATCCTAATTATGGGATGAGAACAATATGTTTTTGCTTGGGATATCCAAAAGAAATTGTAATTGGACTTTGCACAAATCGCCCAATAGAACTATGATTTGTTTTATACACTAGTGTATCATGGTGTTTCCTAATCTTCATACACTAAGCTACCTTTTTTTGATAGATCTTCTAGTTGGACAGAAACTTGTAAACCCATTGATTGGGGTGTTGCCACAATAGTGACCAATCGACAGACAATCATGCTAAAAAAAGGGTTCAATTCAAAGCATAAGCATACATACACGAGGTACGAGAAAGAAATAATCACTTACAAAAAATTAGATAGACACTTTCAAACTTTCACATAAATAATTTTATAAAATTAAGCAATAACAGCCAGATGGCCATGATACATAATACATAATACAAGACGTGTGAGCTATCTACATTCACATTCTCTAGGGTTTTACTCAAATTCAAGCACATTTTGAGAAATGCATTCCAGAAAATAAGGTTCCATGATTTCAACCCATACCCATAACAAGATACTATGCAAACAACTACCAAGCCAGCTTAATCTTATCCTTATTATTATAGAATATAAGAACACATCTGCAAGCTCTGAAGACTGTTATGAATGAATGTTCTTGCTCTCTCCCATAGTTCTAGTCTAGTTACGAGGCTTCAAATTATTTTGAAACAAGAAAACAAACAAAAAACAACACTACAAGTCTACAATATTTAACCCTATTTTCTGACATGACTTTTGAAGTAAAGAAAGCTTCAATTAAAAATAGAAAACTCACCCCTTTTGACAAGTAGATTTTTCTTTGCCATCTCTGTGTGCAAAACAGACTTTGATTCTGCATCAAACACCATCTCCTAAACCAGAAAACCAAACCCAGTAATAATTTAGTACAATAGAGATAGATTAATCAAAACAAATAATATAGGTAAAGATTGTGAAGATGAGAACCTGAAGGGCATCTTTGGCAGCAAAGGCAAAAGGAGGAGTAGTGAAGAAAGCGAAACCCATAGGATGTTCACCTTTGCAGTTAACTTGCGAAGCCTCATAACCAGGTAACTATCTGATAAGGTTCTGGAGTTCTCTCTCATTCACGTCCTTGGGGAGGCCCGATATGAAGATTGTTCAAACCTAGAAATCATCTAATGGATCTACTAATGATTTGAAAATGAATCGATCAAATTGATGAGATGAAATTGAAAATGTACCTCATCGTTGGAGAGGCGATTAGGGTTTTCCATGGACATGGAATGGTGGTGATGAGGAGGAGCAGCCACGAGAGTAGGAGGAGGTGGAGGAATAGCCGCTGGTGGCCATTGTAGATGGTAAGGGTGGATTTTTGATAGGGTTTTTTTTTTTTTTGGAGGGGAAGGGAAGAGGGAAAAATGAGCGCGAAAGGAAAAATAAAGCTGAGCACTCAGATTGCGTTTTTTTTCTACGACTCCATGTTTTACCATCACAAATGAAAATTTAAACAATAAAACGCGTCGTTTAACTAAATTTTTTATTTGTTTCTATTTTTTTTTTAATTTTTTGTTTGCAACGGCACTTATTACCGTCTTAAAAAACATTCTTATTTGCGATGGTAGTTCATGTCGTTGCAAAAAACTCACTTTTTGCGATGGTAAGTAGTGCCATCGCAAATACTTCCGTGTTATATTCCCCCTTTTCTTATAGTACACCATATGATTCGTTCTTCCCATTGAACCTAGTTACAGGATCTCTGGTCCCTAGGTTGGGTATCCTCACACATCGTTTATGATTTTATAGGCTTCAAACCCATCCCCCTCGATGTACTCCAGACCCTATCTCTCGCTAAGGCCTTGGTTAACAGATCCACAAGATTATCACAAAATCTTACATAATTCACAGTTATGATGCCATTACTCAAATAGGATCTCACATTACTGTGTTTCCTTCGAATAGGTCTGGATTTACCATTATAAAAAATGGTTGTTCACTCTACCAATAGCAGTAGTGCTATCACAACGAATTAACACATGAGGAATTGATTTTTTCCAAAAAGGGATTTCATGTAACAAATCCCTCAACCAATTCACTTCCTTACATACTATAGCTAACGCTGTAAGTTCAGCTTCCATAGTAGAATTAGCAATTATAGTCGGTTTTTTAGACTTCCAACATATAGCACCACCACCCAAGATAAAAATAATACCCGAGGTAGAGAAAGAATCACCTGACAAAGTGTTCCAATCGGCATCACTATATCCCTCAAGTACCGCAGGATACTTGTTATAAAACAAACCATAATTTTTCATACCAGATAAATATCTTATAATTCTTCCCATGGCTAGCCAATGATCTCGACTTGGCTTGCTAGTAAACCTGCTAACTACTCCAACAGCATATGCAATGTCAGGTCCAGTACAGTCAGTAGCATATCTCAAACTACCAATCATGCTAGCATATTCCTTTTGATTAATCACTTCTTTTTCATTTGTTACAAGAGATAAATCTATGCTTGCATCAAAAGGAGTAGCAACTTGTTTACAGTCTAGAAAGTTATATTTCTTTTAAGTTTTCTCAACATAATGTGATTGATCAAGAAAAATGTCATCATTAGTCTTGGTAATTTTAATTCCCAAAATAAAATTGGCATCATCAAGATCTTTCGTATCAAAGTGGCTATTAAGCATATTTTTAGTCTCATTTATAATATGCAAATTAGAGCCAAAGATAAGTTGATCATCCACATATAAGCTAATAATCACATGCGCATTCTCACAAGTTTTATAATATATGCATTTATCACATTCATTAGTCTTATAGCCATTCTCAAGCATGCATGAATTAAATTTTTCATGCCACTGTTTAGGAGTTTGTTTTAAACCATAAAGGGATTTAGTTAGCTTACACACCTTGCTTTCTTGGCCAGGCTCCACAAAGCCTTCGGGTTGGTCCATGTAAATCTTCTCATCTAGATCTCCATTTAAAAATGTTGTTTTCATATCCATTTGATGAATTTTTAAATCATGAATTGCAGCCACTGCTATCAACAGTCTAATGAATGTGACTCTAGTAACCGGAGAAAAAGTATCAAAGAAATCAAGATCAACTTGTTGCTTAAAACTTTTAGCGACAAGCCTCGCTTTATATTTATCTATAGTACCATCCGGTTTAAGTTTTTTACGAAGGACCCATTTACACCCAATAGTTTTACAACCTGGAGGTAAATCCACTAGTTTCCATGTTTTATTTGAAAATAGTGAATCTATCTCATCATTTACAGCATCTCTCCAGAAATAGCATTAGGTGATGATAAAGCTTCTTGCACCGTAAAAGGAATTTCTTCCACATTGTAAAGATAATAGTCAGGGCCAAAATATTTTTCAACTCTAGCTCGTTTACTCCTCCTTGGTTGGATTTGAGAATTTCTCTTGTTTTTGAAAATTTTGAGATGGAGTAGAAGAGCTAGGCATGGATAAAATGTTTTCAGAAATTATTTGACCCCCACTATTTCTAGATTTGAAAGGAAATTTATTTTCATGAAAAATAGCATCACCTGATTCAAAAATAATATTATTTTCTATATCAAAAAATCTATAAGTTGTACTATGCAACGCATACCCAAGAAAAGCACAGGTGGTAACTCGTTCACCCAATTTAGGTCGTTTAGGATCTGCAAGCCTCACAAAAGCTAAACAACCCCAAACCCTCAAATAACTTAAATTTGGTTTATGCTCCCGCCACAACTCATAAGGTACAATTATAGTCTTTTTGTTTGGCACTCTATTTATCACATGGCAAGCCGTCAAAATAGCCTCGACCCAAAGATTTGAGGGAGCACCTGAATCAATAAGCATAGCATTCGTCAAATCAATTAACGTTCTAATTTTTTCTTTCAGCTATGCCATTAGATGAAGGTGAATATGGTGGAGTAGTCTCATGAATAATTCCCAATGACTGAACAAAAGAGTTGAATCCAAGAGATTCACATTCCCAGCCTCTATCACTTCTAATTCTCTTAATCTTTTTACCGAATTGATTTCCACTTCAAGAAGGAATTCTTTAAATTTCTCAAAAACATCACTTTTATTTTTAATAAATATACGTTTGTGTATTTTGAAAAAGCATCAATAAAAGTGATAAAATATCGGTTATCACCCCGAGTAAATATTTCTTTAAATTCACACAAATCAGTATGAAATAATTCTAGCAATTCAATATTTTTTTCAACATTTTTATGAGGCCTCTTAGTAATTTTCGCTTTACTGCAAACTTCACATTTCTCAAAATTTTTTATTACTTTAGGAATTAATCCTAAACTACTCATGATTCCCACATATTTACTGTTAATATGACACAAGCGAACATGCCAAACAATTAATAGAAGACAAAGTGTAAGTAGTGTCATAGTAATCATAAAATTGATCAACAAGGCAATTTAAGAGATAAAAGCGACATTCATACTCATCTATATTATAGGAAGCCACTTTTGCTTCATGTGCCTCGCAGTCTTCATCATTCATCTCCTCGGTTGAGATTTTGTTTGGGTTCTTCTCGGTAAGAACATATGCAACTTTCAAAAGGCTGAGATAAAAAAGAACTTTTCATTTCCACCTCTTAAAATGAACTCCCTTAAACTTGAAAGGCTTGTTGAGATCTCCAATTCTATCATTGGTTTTTTCTGGTACTTGATCCATGGTTGATCCCCTTAAAATTGTTGGTGAAAATACCAGAAAAAATTATATTTTATTGATAAATAATGCAAAGAAAATGAGATACAAATAGATCAAGCTGAGGCACGGATATCTCGTTTTCTTTAAGGAGATCAAGCCCACTATGGTAGGAAGAACCCAAATACCAATGCAACAGTCACAAAACTATGACTTGTCCCTTCCAGGATACAACAGCCCGACTACTTGTCGTATGGTTCAAGCCAATTCTACACAAGATGGTGACCCCAAAGTTCCACCAAGAAAAACACCCTTCTTTGCTAGTAATCTCTCTTGTATAGAAAATAGTTGGTGTATTGGTGTAGAAAAAAGTAGATGAGAGGAGCTATATATAAACCACTAGGACTTTACAAAATACATCAAAACATAATAATGACCATGAACCTAGAGAAAAGGGAGAGTGTATCCAAATATTAACTCACCATCAAGTTCATGAATTCTAATTAATCTCCATTCATGAACAAGACAAATGGTTACCAAAACAGTGAATCTCCATTCATGAACAAGATGAGATTCATGATCAAAACACAAGAAGATTCATGAACAAAGCATATAAATAAATAAATAAAAGATATTAAAATGGTCCAACAGCATATGTAGACTGTCTCCATATTCACATGGAGCATTGTTCCATTCCTTGTGATAACAGTCTGATTTTTGAATTGCTCTACAACAACTAATTAACTAATAAGTACAGATTACTGAAAAGGAAATATTAACTACTTGAAAGTTGCAGAATAGAAATAAACCAAAAAGAAAAGATGTTAGAGGGATATGAAGATTTTTGTACAACAGTATACTGTTAATGTGGTGGGAGGGTCAAGGAAAAGAGTGAGGCTGTTTGGCAAAACTTATTTGTAGCTTAAAAAAAATCTCAAACCCAACTTCAAAAAAGTTAATTTTTGGAACTTTTTTTGAGGTTTTTTAGCTGAAAAATAAAATAAGTTGCAAAAATTTTACCGAACATCCTTAAATTTTCTAAGTACTCCTGGTTAGCATGGAATTGTGAAATCCAAACTAATAAGTTGCAAATTAGTTTTTCCAATAACGGTCCTTGGAAACTGAAGACAAAGACCACTCCGATTTCCTTTTGAACTCAGGGTGAAAGATTGGAAATATTTCTTCCCGCCTCCTGGCCTCTCTCATCCAGTTATACTTGGATAACCTAAAGATAATTTTCACTAACCAAATGACTTTCACAGAGAAGCTTTTACCATAAAATCTTTTGGAAAGGGAAAATTGTTTTTATTTTAGCTACATAGGTGACAATTTAATGGAGACATTTTCAGTCATCGTAGTTTCTTATACTAAAAAGTCAATTCAGATTCCCATGCCATATTGTTGGAAAAACATTAGTTCCTCTAGCTATGGCTTTCTCTTCTCTTCTTTCTAGTCATTTATACAAAAATCTGAATCATATTCCATAATGCAAAAGAAATCCAATGATTATAGCATTTTTTAATGCTTCTATATAGAAAAGTGATTAAAGAAAGAAGAAAGAGATATTATTGCAATAATGATGCATAACCAGCCCTCATTCAAGTAGGACTTCACAGCTGCGGTATAGGATGGATTTCTAGCAGGAACAAATTGTGGATCAGGAGATCTATAGCAATCACAAAGAAGATATGAAACAACTACAGCAATCACTCCAAAGACCATTATGCACAAAGGACCTGCAATCTAGCCAAGCTGAGCCCACACTCCAGGCTAGTGACAGCACTCCAGATCCTATTACCCCTGTTATTACAAAACCCAAAATATAATTAAATTGGTTGTTTATCCTGTCACCATTGGATTCAATTCCTCATAAACATTCAATTGGATATGCATTCATATATATAGCGATCCCGGGTTTACCCTTGTAAACAGTCCCTTCACATTCAAAACCAAACCCAAAATATATTTAAATTGGTTGTTTATTCTGTCACCATTGGATTCAATTCCTCATAAACATTCAATTGGATATGCATTCATATAGATACATACATACCTGTTCTTATCAGTGGCCCATTAGGCTGTACAGAAGATGATGATGATAGAGTATTTAAAAGCAATGGAATGGCCTGTTCATCTTCTTTGTCCGACACGGCTATTTCAGATGTGCTGAGTTTTTTAGATTGAAATGCATTTGTTAAGGAATTTGAAGGTATGGTTTTTGGGTAGTTTAGCTTATCTTATGTTCCATTCTTTACAAGGAACCCACATCTGTCAGTCAAAGTGTCAAACAATTTCAAAGACAAAAAAATAAATAAATAAATAAATATAGGTATCGTTAGCATTGCATCATATTCAGGGGATATCTAGTTGTTATAGATATTGATTATTTGCAAAACAGAATTTTAGTCATTCACTTTTATTTTATTATATTTTATTTTTTTGGAATTAAAATGATGGTGGCTAATGGATTGATATGGTAAAGATTAAAGTATGTAGGTTTTATAAAGTTGGAGTTGAATATGTACAATGAGTGGGTGCAATTATTCTTGAGCTTCAAAATTTTTTGGAGAAATTACAAATAACAAATCAAATCTTGAATTTTTAATTCGGTGATTGACCCATAAATCTCAAAAAGTGAACATGTGGATCAATCAGTCTCAAATCTATATATATATATATATATATCTCTACAACAATGCTAGGTGACCCGAATTTTCTTTGCTCCAATGGCTTGAATGTCTCAAAACGATATCATTTTGAGTGAAAAACTAGGGCCGGCCCTGGACTAAGGCCAGTGAGGTCTGTGCCTAGGGCCCCAAAAATTAGGCCCAAAAAAAAGCCCCAAAATTCATTATTTTGTACTATATCAAAAATTCAAAATGGCTCAATTTTGTTTAATTAATTTAGACCATTTTAAAATGTCTCAAAAGTTCTATTTGGCTCAATTGATAAAAAGCCCAGTTAAAAAATATTTATAAGTGTTAGTTGTTAGCCCAATTAAAAAAATAAAATGTAAAATATATGTATATGTCTGTGTGGCCTATTTTTTCTTCTTCTCTTTTTATGGCCCAATTATGTGTTTTTTAGTGGTTTTTTAAATATTTTAGGCAATTTTATTTATTTATTTATTTTGTAGATACATCTAATTTAGATACACTTAAAAACTACAATATATGTGCTTTTTAAAAAAAAAAAAACAAAAAAGGTTGCCAAATACAAAAAATATTTAAAAAAAAATACGAATTGCAAACTCAGATAATTATTTTTGAAAATTCTAAACCAAACAGGGTGATTTTTATTTTTATCTTTATGAATATCTAAAAGGCCCCGAAAAATTATTTCGCCTAAGGCCCTCGAAAACTCAGGGCCGGCCTTGTGTAAAACGACATCGTTCTGACACATTTGAGTCATTCGGGCCACACAAATTCGGTCTACCAAGCATTTTTCTATATATCTATCTATCTATCTATCTATCTATCTATCTACACTATCTAAACTATATATATAACCAAATGTAGTTGTTTTGTCAAAAGTCTCCAAATATTTATTGATTAATTTTCATAATTTTAAAGCTCTCTCTTTCTTACATGACAACCTTCTTTGATTGCCTTTCATGTTTTCTATTTTTCTTCATTTTCTATTTGTTTGATTAATTAAAATTAAAATTAATTTCATTGCTTATGGATAAAGATTTGAATTTCAAAATTCCTCCATATAGATAAACATTTAAAAACTGAAAATTAATTTTATAGTTTACAAATAAAGATAAAAATTAAACAATTAATTTTAAAAAATTAATTTCATAACTTATAGATAATTAACATATAAAAATTAATTTCATGGCCTAAAAATAAAGAAAAAGATTAAATAATTGATTTTAAAAAAATGAAATTACTCCTTTTTTTTCCCCCTTCATTTTGTACTTTAATTAATTTCATTATAGACAAATATATAAAAATTCATAAATAATTTATGAAAATTTATTTCATGACCTATAGATAAAGATAAAAATTAAAAAATTTATTTAAAAAAATTAATTTCATGACTTATAGATAAATAAACATATAAAAATTGATAAATAATTTATAAAGATTAATTTCGTGGCCTACATATAAAGATAAAGATTAAATAATTGATTTACAAAAAATTAAAATAATAAAATTTAGATAAATATATGATTTGTTAATCTATATATCTATCAAAAACATATATATCTAAATCTTTATTTTGATTTACTCTTTTTTTTTTCTTCTTCTATCACATATTATCTTTTTTTATTTTATATTTTTTATCTTATGAAATGCCCTTATCTATAATTTCTTATCTCCTATTAAATTCTTAACCTTCTCTGGATAATTTTTATTATTCGTTATTATCTACCAAGTGATAAAGATAAAAATAAAATAAAATAAAATAAAATAAATATTGGCTCAGAATGAGAAGAGTCTTAATAATGAAATTGGTTGGTTCTGAATGAGAAGAGTATTAATAATGAAATAATGAATGCTACAAGGGAGAAAGCAGCACGAAAATCTCACAAAATTAATTTTCTTCACTATATTTATCGAAGGTAATAATTTGATATTCTTTCTATTAGTTATTAAAAATAGTTTGCATTAGATCATTGTTTTTTTTTTTTAACTATTTTTTATAAGGCTATCATTCGTTATAGTATTTCTTCAATCCCATCTCTAAATTCTTTGAAATTTTTGTTTTTTCAATAATAAAGGTTAGAATCAATTTCTTATTAAATTTGTTTTCTTGGTCCTTATTTTATTGAAGGATTGAGATGAGTAAAACTTTCATATGATATATTGAAAAATCTAGAAATCCGCTAGATATTGATTTGTGATTATGTATCAATTTAAAGCAATAAAACAATCCTAATCAAACAATCAAGACAAATCGACACAACGATTTTAACGTGGAAAAACCACAATTGGAGCACCTCCAATTGTGATAAAAAACCACGGACAACAGCCACAAAACAATCCACTAAGAAGATATAAAGGAATTACACAGGTATACTCTCAATTACCTAGCGAATCTACGCCCGAATTGAACCAACCCCTATGTCCCTCTTCCAACCCCGTCTTCACCTCGGAATTGTCTTGACGATGAGCCACTCCAGAATCCATCAAAGCTTCAGGCTCGAATTCTTCAGAATCCACCGAAGAACAACTCTCTCTTATGTGTAGAATTAACAAACAAACCTTTGATGTATTCTTCTTAATCTATGAGTTGAATACTCAATTAAACATCAAAGAAAACTAGCAAAATATCCCCAGATATAAACCTTAATATCCAAGAAGAAGATCTGAAGAAGTAATCCTAAAATCTGACAGAAACACGTACTTATAGAAATCTGGGACTACGAAGCTCGCTCGAGTGAAGCTTCTCTCGCTCGAGCGAGGAACCAAAAACGTGTGTTTTCCATAAGTGGCTTCGCTCGAGCCACGCACCCTTCGCTCGACCGTACAATCAACTCTTTTAGGTTTTTCTGCAAACGCAGTCTTCGCTCGAGCAAGAACTCCTTCGCTCGAGCGAGCAAGGGCGGACATGCAACTTCGAATGTAATTTTGCATTTTGCTTCGGGGGCGCTGCCCCTCGACCCTGCCTGGGTGCTGCCTTGGACCCGTCAAGAGGCGCTGCCCCGTGGACCCCCGCGAGCTGACCGGGCAGCTCGATCCCCGTCATAATCAGCGAAGTGGCAATCTTGAAAGTATTAACATCACAAACTTCTCTGCAAGGCACAATTCGGGTTGGATTCTCATCTAAACTTACATAGTCCATAGAGCTATGCAGACATATATGGGACAGGAAATTAAAAATTTTCATATACATATGTGTATATTTACAGATATGGCATCGAGAGTACAGTAACCTTATATCACCCAAACCACATACATGAGGTTCCAAGCGTGTTCAGACCAGACATAAACATTTTGGAAGTACAAAAGTCCCAAGGACACAAAACTCGACAGATCACAAAAGGGAACCTCTACAAGAGGCATGATGGCCGGCTGACACCAAAACTCGCCAGGCGGCATCTCAAGCCTGATCATGCACTTGCTCACCTACATACATATAAATAAATAGTGAGCGGAAGCCCAGTGAACAATAACAGAGTAAAGAGTTTAATGAAGATTGTCCATAATAGTTACAGGAAACGGTATTCAGTAATTTTTAGAAAGGCTTCATAAACCTGTTCAGAAATCATAGTTCATAACAGATACAGATTCAGCATCATATTCATAATCAAAATTTGTAGTTAATCATACGTGGTACATTCATTAGCCTTAGCAAAGACAGTTGGCCCATAAAAGGGACGGCCATAAAGGCATGCAGTTGATCGATAAAGGGATGGCCATAAAGGCATACTGTTGACTTACGTACATGGAGACGGTACAGTTGGTTCATGAGACGTACAGTTGGCCCATAAATGGGACGTAAGGATCCCTAACAGTTGGCTCATGAGACATACAGTTGACCCATAATTGGGACATAACAGAACAGATAACAGATATCATTTGAAGCTAAGAATGCCGCAAATACATTTCAGAAACATTGGACAACCAATCATTCATACAGAAAATGTCATTTCAGAAAACAAATCATCTTATATCATTCAGAAAATACTTATAATTGAACATAGCTTTACAAAGTTATTACCCACAGTTGGCTTCGGGTACAAACAAACAGAGTAGATTAATCAAATGGTTTGAGGCACGCGACCTACACGAACATACATACAATTACACACTTGAAATACACGCTCAAATTATTCATAACTTGCTTTATTTGTTCTTGGCGTGCTTCTAGTCCTTAATCCTCATTGTGAAGTCTTAACCTGGCTTAGGAATGCCTAGGATGGAATGATGATGTAAAAATGTGCTGGAAAACATTTTTCAAAACTTCCTGAAAATAGGGTCCACGCTCGAGCGTGGCTTTTCCTGCTCGAGCGGACATGTAGACAAAGAAACTCCGTTCAAGCGTGACTTCCCTCGCTCAAGCGGACTGCAAACTCGAGAAAAAGTACTGGTTGCGTGTTTTTCACGCTCGATGGGCACACAACCCATGCTCGAGCGTGAGACTCAGACCCTCGCTCGAGCACGAATTCCCTCGCTCGAGTGGACTGCAAAACACATGAACTTCTGGGCACATGCATTTCACGCTCGAGCAGAAGTGCATGTACTCAGAGCGTATGCTCGAGTGTGAAGTCCTTCGCTCGAGCGTGGATCAAAAATCTGGAATATCCAGATTGATCCTCAAGCACAAAACTTAACCTTTAAAGCTTCAAACTCAATTTTTCTGGGCCAAAACTTGAGAAAATACATGAAGACCCTTAAAACAACATGAAATAAAGATCAATACAAGAAATCATGGCTCAATGGCTTGCCAATTGTACAAAATTCCAACACAAACTTTATGAGTATGTCATTAATACAACATGCATGAACTCCCTTGAATTCAAACACCCCAAAACATGATCAAACTTGGTAATTTAATGGAAAACATGATAAATGACCAAAATGTGAGTGAGATTAACACATGCATGAAAGGAGTCTTTGAAATCATGCTCAATTTGTAAGAAAATGTGCATGCATGCATGGATTGATCTACCTCTCTACTCCTTAAGCTTGATTCTTACATCTTATAGTTCAATTTACTTGAATTCATGAATGAACTAACTCAACTTCAAGGCTAAAGGCTTGGTTTCATACCTTAGATGTTCAATTGGGCTTTAGGTGCTAGAATCTTGAACTAGATGAACAAATCTTTAAGTTTTCTTCTTTTCACCTAGCAATTTCCTCCTTGTGAATTCAATTCTTAAACCTAGGACCCAAATCCCTCAATTCTCTCTCATTCTCACATTGAGCATCAAGTTGAGGAAGAATGAAATGAAAAGGTAAACTTAGTGGGGTCAAAATGGCCCTATAGGTAGCATTAATCAAATGGCATTAATCTAATCTAATTTAATAGTTCCAAACCGAATTTTAATTAAACCTACCATAAAATTCTATAAATCCTAATTAGCATATAAATCAAGTTAATTTCTGTATCGGATGCCGAAAAGGCCTTCAATTCGCAAATCGAAACTAAAACATAAACAGATCTTTCTACGCTAAACAGATAAAGACACATTAATAATGCAGTACACGTGACATTAACTCACAATTTCTTCTTAATCATGTGTTAGGCACACATAAGCATGAATTAACGTTAATTAAGAGTCAAGGTTGTTACACTTTGTTTTGTAAGTTAATTTGAAGTTTTATTTTTATTTTTTTGGTGGTTGTTGTGTATTTTTTATATTGTTGCTATTATTATTTTTGATATATGTAATTTGATAATATAGTTATGAGTTTTTTTAATAGAATATGACATCTTATGTTGTTCTTTATGATTTGGCCATTTTTTTAATTTCTTAAACAAATTTTTCAAATTTTTTTATTTGTAAAAAATTAAAAATATTTAATTGACTTGCCCATCAATAAATAAAATTTAAAATAATGAACACTGTTCCATAATTTATGGATTTAAAAAAAAAAATTCATCCATATATGGAATAAGAAAAACTAAAACCACACATTCTTTTTATTCTTTATTTTTAACTCTTTATAACTCTAAGGGTATCTTTTTATTTTCCTAACATTGTCTTTTTAAATTTGCAAAGATAAAAAAAACTATACTGGAGTTGCATAGCGGTTAGTGAAGGTGGTGAGCATGGCAATAATAAGGATGATGATGAGCTCAGTCAAAGTATTGTTTGGGTAAGTTTTGAAATAACATTACTTAAAAGAATAGTAGATAGATTGGGTGATGAATTGATTTAAAATTTAGTGTGAATTTTACTATATAAAAATTGAATATGGATCATATATTATTTTTTTATATATCATTTTGGGTACTTTTGTATAACTATAAAAAATTATTATGATCACATGTTATTTATCATCTAATATATTATTGTATTATTGTAATGAGTTTATTATTAATGTTTATAATCAATGCAGTGGTGAGATGCCACATGATAAATAAAAATATGTTTTGTTATTATTATTATTGATAATATATTTCTTAATTTATTTTTAACAATGTTCAAAAAATTATTTATGTTCATTGTTAGTTTTTATAGATGAGAAGTCAAAAATAAATTATATATAATTCAAGTTATAACTAATTTGAGATTGAAAAGGAAAGTTCCAAAAGAAAGTTATAGCTAATTTCAGATTGAAAATTAAAGTTCCAAAAGAAATTATAATTATATATAATTTTAAAATATTTTTTAAAAAATACAAAGAAAAATTGGAACTATAAATTATAATTATCAAACAAACTAATTCTTTTACGAAAAAAATTAAATGAAAAATTGATCAAATTTAAATTTATAATTATTAAATGTTTTTAATAAGCTATCAATTTTTTATTCAAGTTCTAACCTGATCTGGTTTTAAGTAGTTTTTCAGATATAAATATATGTTTTAAGAAGGGTGAATTATATCGATAGTCCCCGCATTTTGTCTCTTGTGTCAATTTGATTTCTGTAATTTTAATTAGTTTGATTTTGACCATTAATTTTAGATTTTATATCAATTTGGTCCAATTAATAATGTCGGTTAA
The DNA here is from genome assembly GCF_004153795.1 of Camellia sinensis. NCBI lineage: Eukaryota > Viridiplantae > Streptophyta > Magnoliopsida > Ericales > Theaceae > Camellia > Camellia sinensis. The sequence goes on along the minus strand of NW_021033163.1, from coordinate 26,944 downwards.
GGTTTTTAAAATGAAATAGTTATTGAGTTGGTTGACATTAACTTACTATGTTGAACAAATTTATAATTTTATTTATAAAATTATAATAGATGCTACTCATGTGTGTATTTAAAAAAAAAAAAAAAACTAGCAATTATAACAATTGAACCAAATTGAGACAAAATCATAACTTCAAGATCAAAATCAAATAAATTAAAATTACAAGGATAAAAATAACACAAGAGTTAAAATATAAGGACTACCAATGTAATTTATTCTTTTAAGAATAACTACATAATTTCTTAATTAATTTTAAAATTGTTAATAAATATACTAAACAAATGTGTACATAATTCCTATTTTAGTTATAATTTTTTTTTTAAATATATTTACTAATCAAAAATTAAATAAATAGGTGTGTGTACTAACTCATGGATTGGACATGAACTAGACGATTCTCCAAGGATTAGGCTTAAATAAATAATTATTGGCAAAAAAATTGACTTGAACTAAATTTTCTTATCTACTTTTTAGTGTTTAATCCAATATTAAAACCCCTCAAATTTGCTCATATCAGTCATGAATTGATAAACTATGATAAAATTTAAATTTATTAGGACTAGAATATGACCTACAATTTAGGGTGGCTCCATCTTAAATAATTTTTTCATCCAAAAATATATATAACTGTTCATTTAATTGTTTTAAACATAAATATATAGTTTTTTTAAACTAAGTTCAAAATTTTTAGTTACTATTAAAAATAATTACAAATATCTATTTACTAATTTAATAAATAGATAGGTCAAATGATTCATATAAGTTGGGAATAGACAAAGATAATTTTTAATGATTACGTGAAGGACAAGTTGGCGTAAATCTATTGTTAAGTCTAAATTTAATATCACAAGTGAATTCTAATCCATTTTTACGTAAATCTTATAACATAAGATAAATTATAATTTTGATGCTAGACAAATTCTTAGACTTTACAAAACATGAAAAAATTAATATATTGACAAATGTAATTTACCACTATCTTTTGCTAAATTAAATTTACGAAACTCATAAGATGAAATGTATTTATATTTTATCATAAATATAATTTTTGTGATTTTTTTTTTAATTTTTACCAATTAAATTATGGCATGTATATGCTGTTAAGAACTTAGACCACACAATTAATGGCATAAGAATAAAAAAATTATCTTATATATAACTTTGATAAAAATGAATAAAATTTAATTGATTCTAAATTTTTTTTTACTAAATATTCTAGATAATTTTTTAAGATTATTATTTAATTTTAAAAAGTAGTTTTTGATTATTTATTTATACTCGTGCATAGCACTGGTAATCATGCTAGTTTATTTTAATGAACAAGGAAATCCCATTGAAAAGGAATTGACTCATTTACCTTGCTGTTGTTTGTAACAGTATGTGTTGTTACCTAAAATGTGTAGCCAAAAGTCACATTCGGCGACTAACGGTTTTAGTGGCGCAAAGATACCATTTGCGGACTAAAAGAAATTTAGTAAGGAAATTTTTCCCTTTTGGCGACCAAATGAAATTTAGTCACCAATACTATCGCCAACAGGGTATAGGCGACGAACATGGCGACAGAAATATTTGGTCAGTAAATCATTTCAGCGACCAAATTTTGCACTTTTGGCGACCAATATTTTAGTAGCCAAAAGTGACATTTCTTGTAGTGTCTCCATACCAGCCACAATAAAAAGCGCACAATAGAGTTTTTGGAGGGCACGTTTCATATTTTGGTATCCCACATTTGGCGCTTCCACATTCTAAAACATCTCACCCAATTTGGAGGGGGGATCCCGGATTTGTCATCACGTTTCTTTGGAGGTTTGAAAATCGAATGTCATGAAGATATTGGTTAGACGTTCCACGTTTGTGATTTCGTCCCAAGGTGAAAACATCATCCACTAATTTTGGAAATTAAGATACGTTATGCGGTAATTTAGGGTTTTTGAATTCAAATCGAACAACGTTTACACCAGAATCGACCACAATCTAGTGAAGACGTGTTTTACCCCCCAAAATGTTAGAGTTGGCGTTGTGAACATCAATTGTATTGCTACATTGGGACACTAACACACATTGGGCGGTGGGCTTGCGAGTGTGAACTTTGCTGATTGTAGACTAATGACAATGTCACGCAAAAGTAAGTTTGTCACATTTTGATTGCTATGCTTAATGAAGGTTCTAATTTGTAGGGTTTGTTATTGTGTACCGTTAGTTGTGAGTTGATTATCACATGCACATGCACACATCAAGAGAACAAAATTGAGGTTTCGAAAAAAATGTGATTTAAACGTCTGTCAAATATGTACATGTGTTGTTAATTTCATGTCGGTATTATACGTGACATATAAGTTTGTAGTGTGATATGTACTGATTGTGTTGTTGTATTACAATTGCAGAAGTTGTGAGGACATTGAGTTTAACGCCTCAATTTTTGTAACATCAAAAAGGTACATCAACCAACATCCATTATAAAGAAAGAAACATGTGTGGGTGATTTTCCGACCACACTGCCCGCCTAGTAATCAGTTGGAGAGCACCGGCAGAATAGATGGCTTCAGTAAACTTGTAACAGAAAGAAAAGGCTCCGGCGGTGGCTCTTCCACCCGGGCGCACTCCGACGATCAAGTCAGTATATCTCTCAAAGATAATCAAGTGCTAAACTCACAAGCTTGAGTATAAAACTGCGTACCTTAGACCCACGGGGGTGCCTCTCTTTTATAGTTTACTCAATCCAAGTCCTACTAGAAGCCTGACTTCTTATGGACTCCAATTTAGTACTTACTTTGGATTCCTCAAGAGATAAAGATAAGCTCCCTAAGAGCTCCATCCTTATCTTAGCAAAGTCTTCTCTTTTCTCTAGGACTCTTGTCCCTTATCCGCTTATCTCGGATTTCGATATCTTCGGAGATAACCTCGGCCTAGCCAAGATAACCTCGGCACAACTACCACGACACGTGGCACGTCGGCTGACACGTCGGCGTCACCATGCCACGTGTTGGTACTCAAAAAATATATCCCCACAAAACAATTCTCTAGCTTTTACATTACTTAATCATAAGGATCATACAAAATAATTCCACATGCGAATATACATTCAATGATTCCTAGTAAATGAATTTATAGCATGTAAAACCCTCAAATCCAAAAATAAATAAATAAATACCCTCATGGGCTTACAAATTCCGAGGCTTAAGCCCGATTACACAAAAATGGTCTCTCAAACCCATACATTTTTAGCCCTTGGCTAGCAAAATATACCACAACGAAATAAGAGTGATGTGCTCTCAACAGATACATCCACACCTTAACTCAGTGGGACTACCACATCTTTTCCTGCACCAAGACCCCATAGGGTGAGCATAAAAGCCCAATAGAAAATTCTTAACAAAGTATATACATTTTATACAATTCTCATGAAATGAAATGCACATGTCATGCTATGTCTTTAAAGGAATATTTCATCTTTATTCTTTCAAAATCCACATGCACAATATGACGTTGAAATTTTAACAATTTCATAGTTTTACATCAATTTCACGAGGCGGTAAATACGACTCAGGTAATCCCTAGGTTGGTGTCTACAAGTAGGCATAACTAGCACTACCAAATCCCCACTTTACTGGTAGCTAACCAAAAGGCATGTGGCACCTACTCCGTGTGTGTTTGTCGGTCTTTCACCTTGGACACTCAGACCAACTTTATCAATTCCATCTACACCCCCTATCCGGACTTACCAACGTATTCGCCCCAAAACATTTCAATAATATCTTATTTTACAACATTCTTTTCTCAATGCAAATGTTTTCAAATTTCAAACTCAATATACTTTTAACAATCAAATCAACAAAAATACTAATGCTATATATATATATAAGCAATTATAATGATCTTTCACTTGTAACACTTCCATGCATTTCTTCCATTTCAATTCACAATTTCCTTTCCCTTTTTAAGGCAATTTCGCAACATAAGCATATAATAATTTACATCATTCCAAGAGTGGCAACACTTTCACCTTTCATATATTCTCAACAAACTAGTCATTTCATGACTATAACCACATTTTGAACAACAACATCAAAAAAGCCCACCATTTCTCATCTTTCATGAGATTCCTTTCATTCAACAAAATCATAACATTAATCAAAAATCAATTTCATAACCTCACCTCATTTTCAAAGACTCCCAAATTCTACGGTTCTCATACACTAGATTTGCCTCCTCATTTTGAAAGAATTAAACTTAAACTAACATTTCTCTACAATAATATAACTCACAATCTCAAGAAATTTGAAAAATAAAAGTGACATTATGGAAATCCACATTTAAAAATCATCCTCAACTCATGAGTTAAAAACTAAGTTCAAACCAATGAAAAGGAGTTCCAATCAACAAAACAATTTGCAAAAATGTATATATGACTCAAAGAAATTCCCTACCTCAAGTTTTGGAGAAGAAAAGAGATGAGAACCCCAAATCCAACGGTGCCAAAACCCAATCTCCACTGCACATGCTTAGCTTTCCAATATTTGTAAAGGATGTTGGGTCAAAACCCCAATGGATTGCAAGAGATCAAGAGTTTAGAGAGATTTGGTGTAGGAAATGTAGAGAGAATGAGGAGGATATGGTTTTTAGAGAGAGAGAGAGATATGTAAAAAGTGATACACACACAGCCCAAGAAGGAAAGAAAAAGCAAATTTTCGGAGTCTACAAATTCTCGCATGTGCGGCGCCCACTCCTGCACGTGCAGCGCGTACCTTCCGCACGTGTAGCTCTTACCCCCGCATATGCGGCCCATGTCCCGCACCTCCAACCACAGGTGCATATAATGCAATGTGCACCTTGGCAAGCCCCCAGTTTCCCGCACATGAGGTCTTACTTCCTATACATGCGGCCCATCTTCCGCACGTGCGGCCAAGGCCCCCGCACGTGCGGTTCTGCCCTCAGCCCAGAAAATTTTCCAGTTTAAATGAAAAACCCCCGGATTCAACTTCAAGCCTCCCGAAACAAGGGAAACTCAGAATTGAAATAAATAGGGACAAAAATTTTGAGAATGAGATTTCAAAAGTGATGAACCCAACAATTGACAAGACCTCAAGTTAGACCCTGACACTCTAACGCGATGAATCCTAACACGTACAAAAGAAAAGTATGACAGGTTACGTACTTGGTCATCACATTGAGCCCATGGACGAGATCATGCGAGAGGCTACACCAGGCGGGGCTTTATGGTTCGCCTTCGAGGAAGCTTTGATCGAGGATGCAATGACGTATCCAGTTCAAGCAAGTTAAACCTCTGCACAGTGAGGTTGAGAAGGTTAGATATAATTACCAGTCTAACATCACAGGCATAGTGAAAATTGTGTTCGTATCCGGGTTAACCAATGTCCACCGAACCCACTTGATGAAGACACTGTTCTGGCTTATGTTTCAAGCGATGCTGGACAATCAACTTAAGTAGCAAAAGTTCAAAAAGTGTGACGAATTGGTGTTTAAAATCATACAAACTTATGTACCAAGAGAAAATTCGTTTCACATTCATAAACACAATGCCAAAAGTCACCAAAAAATTGTCCACAAAATTTGTTTTGGTGTAAACTGTTGGAAATTTTGGTTTTATAGGCTTATTTTGGGCTAATTTTGAGTCCAAATTTAAGTGGGGTCCACACATCTTTTGAAATGGATCCAAGTGGTGACATATTCCTTGACACATGGCAAGTCATATGGTGAAGACGGTTTGTCAAAACCATTTATGGGTGAATAAGAAGTTGATATCATTTTTGGTTATGTGAAATGAAAAATTGAAGAGTCAAATGTGGGTTACCTTGTTTTGGTTGTCCCACATAGAAACATTGAGAGAACAAGTATGAGTATATAAATTTTAGGTTGACATACTTGGGATGGGTCCCAAGAGACACCCCAAGTTTTGTAAGGAGGGGAGTTATGAACAAAATGGGTTCGACCTAAATCCACCACGCGCATACGTCGTCGTGTTGTACCGGGCCAAGCAAGTGGTGTGGGTTATGGGTCAGGTCCTACCTGTAATTTTTTGGACAAAATTCGTTTGAATGTTTTCAAATTCTTGCGGGAAAATTTAAATTTCCAAACGAATTAAATCAAATTTTTGCATGAAAATTTGAAATTCATATTTTCTGTCTGAACCAGTGCCTCTCCGGTCACATTCCTTTATCTTTTCTGATAGTTCAAATTCACACGTATTTGGAGGGGTTTTCTGTCCTTTCAAATAGGTACCACAATGCCTATAAATACAGACATTTTTCAGCAGATTCATTCGTTGATTTCCTTCTAGTTTTCTTTCTTTCCTGCATCGTTTCTTCATATTAGTTTATAGAAATTTAGAAAGTGCAGAACTCAGGTTTTGGTTCGCAAGACAGATTGTTTATAGTGCTACTACAATCTGTGAGAGTGATTATTGTATCTTCGGAGATAGATGCCGATAGTCTGTGAGCACTTGTGCCGCTGTGAGTCTGTCTTAAGAACAGAGTGTCACACACTCAACTTGATTATCATTGTGTTATTCCATTTTCTGGTGCAATTCTGTAGGTATTTCAATTTTGTTGTTTAAGTTTTTTTGTTATTACACAGAATATTATTCCAACAATACGTGAAATGTGTGGGGGTGTGGAATTGTCAAACAACCAACATTAAAAACACAATCCAAACTAACACTACCATTGTGCTCATAACTCAATGTTTTCGCAATAATACAATTGAAATGAAAAAAAAAAAATTGTGCACTGTCGTTGACACACAACCCCTACATGGAATCCCCCAACAATGAAACAAAGCAAAACATCACATTTTTCCTTGTATGAACCAATGTCCGAGCCACCTAAATATGGAACAAAACCTTACTAAATCGAACGTTAAAAAAATCAGAAAAAAGGTAATGAACACAAACAAACACATTATAATGTGAAATTTCGGGAGACAATCCTTTGCTTTCACACAAGGACTGAATACCGTTTACAAAACACACCACCCCCACGCTGTCAAACGTTTGAAACAACTCCCCACACTGACTCACTTTTCAATTACCCCAAACCCTACACCCTACCTCTGGAAAGATTTTGTTCATTTCAATTATTTCCAAAAATGTGGACAATAACCATGATTGAAGGAATTCAAAGTCCCTGCTAACCTTGCCACCCCATCAAATGAAGAAGCAAAATCATCACCAAAATCCATACCACGTTTCCCTAGAGGACCTGCTACCTCATGGATCACATTCCTCCCAATAGGACTTCGTGGTTCATTAAAAAAAAGGAGACCATTCAGATCAAAACTCCCCCAAATAAGACTTTCCAATAATTTTCCCTTTTTAATTTGAACAAGTGAACCCTAAATTTAAAAAAATAAAATAAAAGAAAAGGCATTTATGAACTTATACTTCATTTAATCCTAACTAAGTTTTTTTTTTTACCTTAAAGTCCCTTTAAATTTTTAATAGTTAGAGTTGTCCTTTAAATAATAATTGTTTATCATTTATGATTATCTATAAAGGAATATGATGATTTGACATTTATTTTGATTTCAAAACTTCAAAACTATCAACTTTCAAATTGAAAAAACTAAATATGTACCAAATTTTTTTTAAAAAAAAAATGAATTATTTTTTTGTGCAAAATTAAAAATTTTGTGTCTATAAAGAAGCATGATGGAACATTGATGTGCAAAATTGTAGCGATCCCGATTTTGACCATGGGGTTGAAGAAGCGACGTGGGAACGGCTCGCTGAAAGCAAAAATGCAAAATGCATTCGAAATTGCTTACGGGAACGTGTATTTCACACTCGAGTGACCTTGTTATATCAGTCCGTAAATTAGGGTTTCATATCACTTTTTGCAGCCCTCCCTCTCTCTAAAATTCTCCAAATTTCCAGGTCTAGAGCTTCTCTCTCTAGAAGTCATCTTGTAACGCCCTCAAAATAACAACATTAAACCCATCAGATAAGACATACATTTACATATAAACTAACCACATTCTTTATTCATTAGAGTTCCATTACATAAGTATTACATGTTAGCATCAAAACAAAATGCCCTACGGGCTTACAGCTTTCCAAGTTAACACTTGGTTACAACAAAAGAGTACTAACTCGTTTACACATAAAGCCCTTGGCTTGAAGTTACATGTAATACATTGGTAAAAGCTGGTTGCCAATATATCACAGTTCTAGGAGTTGATTTTATGTCAGAAAATGTGCGGGCAATCCTTGATCAAGCTGGCTTCTTAGAGGTAGTCTTTTCCTCTTCTTTTCGTGTATTCTTATTTCATCACTTTGTCAGTTACAAATCCAATTCTAAAAGTTAACAGAGTAAAAAGTGCTACTTGGTCAACAAATATTTTAATTGAAGCATAGATTTCATATTTCAAGAACTAATAAATTAACATAATTAAAACATGAAAACCAAAATCCCATAAAATGCATGCATTGAAAACTATTAATGTGAGGTAATTAGTTTTCTATCTCTATGTATATATAATGACTATTTTAATATAATACCTTTGTTCATATAATGAGAAGGGTAAAATTGTTTTTTTAAGACTTTACATTTTTCAGGAATGTTCTGTCACTTGGTTTGTTGCACGTTTGTAAAATTGCACAAAAGTCCCAAACTTTCACAAAATTACCAAACCAACCCCAACATCTCAAAATACTAAAATTTAAAGACAAAATCCATAGAGAGGAGTAGGATATCCCTACCTCGAAGTTTAAGCCAAAAAGGAGATGAAGACTCGAAGATCAACGTGCTCCAAAACCAAACTTTTTCAGATTAAAACGAAGCTCTCAATGCCCTCTATCTTTTTAACAAAGGCCCTAGGCTAGATTCACACTCTAGGGAGATCAAATCTTAGAGAGGGTGTAAGTTTAGGGAGAGAGAGTCTCGGATTTAGGGTTTAAAAGAAAAAGAAGGTGAAAAAGTGATGTTTAAAATCGCTACTGTCCGCTGATATAAAACACGCTCGCTCGATGGCGACGGTAAGGCCTTCGTGCGCTCGAGCGACCAGACACGAAAACTCTCGTCGAAGCCAAGAAGCTCTTGCTGCGAGCCAAAAACTCAAAAGTGCGCTCGAGCGAAAGAATGCTCGCCTCGAGCCAACAACCTATCGAACGCTCAAGGTCCTGCAACCACGAAGCACTGCTCGAGCGACAAACTCCTCGCTCGAGCGAAGGTCCAAAATCTGGGCAGCAACACTAGGCTCCCAAACACAACCAACCTGTAACAAACCTGCCCAACACATCCTATAACTCAATATACAAAGTAAAAAGGATGTAAACGAGATAATAAACAACTACCAACATCCATGGACACATGTCTGGATCACTGTTCAACAAGGGTAAACCCGGGATCGCTATACATCTTCTCTCTTTGATTTCTCCAAATCCATTGGGATTTAGGCCTAAGTTCTTCACCAAAGTTGGTCATCACCTCAAGGGCTTCATTGTGTGCGGTGGAGATCGAGTTTCGACACCGTAGATTTTGGGGTTTCATCTCAAATTTTCTTCAAAACTTGAGGTAGGGATTTTCTACATTCTAATATGGTTTTTAGCTTAGTTATTTGCTATTGTGCATAGATGATGAGATTTGGTTGTGGTTTGGACAAATCTAGGATTTGGGTGTGAAATGAAAAGAGGGGTTTTAATGAATATGAGGGAAACGAGTATGAGGCTTGAATATAAGATCATGTTGTGCCAAAATAGTTGATTTTGGAGTTTGGGTTGATATTTGGTGAAAGGGAAATTCTGCCCAAATTTTGATTAAATTATTATTTTGCATAAATAATTGGGATTAACATTGAAAACGTGAAATTTGAAGGTTGTGATTATAAATGGTGATATTGGATATGTATTATCCCACCTACGGAAGTTTTGAATAAACAATTTATTTTGATATTGAACATCTCTTTAGAAATAATTGCATTGGGCTATCAGTGGAGGATAACTATGATTGTTGAAGAAATTACATGAAAATTAGGCGATTTAATGTTAATCCATTGTTGATGTCATTGAATATGACCATGTTATAGATACATTGTATATGTATGTTTATTGGGAGGAGAAAGGGGATGTACTCCATATGTGATTGTGTTTATAAATACATTACATATGTATATTTGCTTGGCAGGAGAAAGGGGATGGACTCCATTTAAAGCAAGTTGGCCGAAGTGTCCTAGGTGAAAGACCTGAAATTTTATATATATAAATGGGTGTCGATTCCTTCGGACGAAATATCCGTAAAATGGCAGGTTTGAAGTGCATATGTGAGTTTTGCATAATTGGAAAATCATTGAGTTGTAGTCTCATTTTGATTTTTGAAAGATAACGAATTTAACTCATGAATTGAGTAGCATATATGAACTGGAAATAAAATTAAAGGAAAATAGAATAAGGTTGGTCTTAGTAGCATATGGATATGCAGGTCTTGTGGATGTTTCAGGATCGGTATTGTTTATGTACGTGGTATTTATACCTTTGCTAAACCTCATAAATTGTGTTAGATTATTTGCACTGGGTTGTTGGGAATACCATTTTTAGGTACAGGTGAGATGCTTCCTCCAAGGCAATAGCATGGATGGAGTTTCGGGAAGCAAGAGCTTCTTAATTATGCCTTATGTGTGTATGTTTGTTATTTATAAAGTCAAAGGCTGAAGATGTAATGAGCGAGACTCAATTTGTGTAACCAAGCAATAACTTGGAAACATGTAAGCCTACATAGCATTTAATTGGTTGTAAAACAGTGAACTCTGATATATGAAAGTATGTTGTTTCTCCTATTTATTCTGCATATGAGTTATCTTTATTGTATTATTTTGGGGGCGTGACAAAAATTGAAAAAAAAAAAAACTTTAAAAATGAAAAAATGGATAATGTTCTTAGTATTCAAAACTAAAAAAAAAATTGATAATGTTCTTGGTTTTATTTGATTGTTGAATCAAACCAATAAGTAGAAGGGCAAAGGCATTTAATTTCATACTCTCTGTTTTTTTTTTTCCTCAGTTAGTGAAACAATTATAATGAAAATTACTATGCACAATTGCTAATGTTCTTAGTTTTAAAAATTAGAAAAAACTGATAATATTCTCAGTTTTACTAAATAGAACTTATTGGTTCAAAAAATCTTAGATAAGACTTGAGCTACCATAATATTTGTAGATAAGACTTCTAGATAATTAACTCATAAAAAAATGAACACAATTTCAACCCTGAGTGTATTTTTGTTAATTATTACTCACAAGGAAAGGGTATTCTGGTCAATTTATTACTCCTTCATTTGATTACACTTTTCACTAATTATAATTTGAATTAAATTTTATTTTAATTTCTATAATTTTAAATTTAACAATTTGATCCTTATCCTTTAATTTCAATTTGATCCTTACCCTTTAATTTCAATTTGATCCTACTGTATTACTTCCACCCCCTCAAAAACCCTACCCCAGCCCTCCTCCACCCACCCCACAAACCACCAAATATTAAAGCCAAAATCAGCTACCATCAATACTCAATCAAGCCTCAACAAGCCATTCCCACTAACATCCAACCACCCCAAAATTAAAACCCCAAAATAAATAAATAAATAAATAAATAAATAAATATATATATTCAAAGACCAAATAGAATGATCAACCAAATGATAAGTATTTACATGATGATAAAGACAAAGAGTGATCACTAACAGAGTGATAAGATGAAGTTAGTGCTTTCATCCAACAAAATCATAGAACCCAAATTGCAGATGAAAGATGACGTCTTCTTTCAAGGCTGGTTCGTCTTCGTCCAGATTCGTCATCATAAGTGACATGGTGTTGTATAAAAAATTTTTTTTGGGGGGGAAACTAACAAATCAGACTATATTTTGAAAAAAAAAATTCAGATTAATGATAAATTTTGTAAATTTTAATTATTTAGAGTATAAATTTTTCCTCGTATATTTAATTATTTTTTGAAAGTATAATTGATTTAAAATTTTCTTAATTTTTTTTTTCCGTTAATCAAACTATAAGCGAATTAATCAATGGTTGAAATTGTGTTCATTTTTTAAGTTTAGATTTTAACTTTTTAAATATCTAATTTTTTTATTGAGCAATGATATATTCACTTTCTTTTTAAATATCACCAGAAAAATGTTCATTTTCTTTTGGGAGCTGTTAAGATGTGCACCTCAATAAGATGTGCACATGATATACACATTTATTTTAAACCATTAGATTTTTACAAATTAATCTCAGCCACTGAATAATTTGATTAAGAATATTGACAACCTCTTCAACCGGTTACCTTTTTTCAAATTTGTTCAGTTTTTTTTCCAAAGCCCCTGTTTTTTAGACAGCACGGTGAAACCAATGCTTCTGAACAGTCGACAATTTCATTAGTTGGAAATGAAATCAGGGCAGAAGATGCTGTGGCACTGTTATTGAAACATAAAAGAGGGTACCATGCAGCTGATGATGACGCAGGACATAACATTGAAGACGATAAAATGCCAAAAAGAGTGCTTGGACCAGAGAGACCTTTATTTCTTGATGGTAAAATGGATTATGAATCCTGGGTGCCTCCTAAAGGTGAACTACTGTCTTTGGTTTATTGATTATCACTTTACTGTGAGTTTTTATTATTATTTATTTTATTATTTTTAATGTTATTGTTGCTGATCGTATATTTGTGATGCTTCATCCAGGACAATCAGGCGATGGACAGACTTCACTAAATGATTGTTTTGGTTACTGAAATCTCGGCATCAGAGGAAGGAATTCCTGTAAGGGAGAGTTATATGCTGCTTAGTTGTTTTACTTGGTTACTGTGTATAAAAATGAGTTTTTTGGTGTATCGGCTTTTATGCCAATTATCACTCATCAGAGTTATGAGGCTGTGAACTTTGGTGTTTAGAACTATTGTTCGTTGAGTGTATATATTTCACAATTTTTCTTCAGCCCATTGTGTTGATCATGATGATCGACGAAAATTATGTTTTGTGCTGTGTTTTTAGCTTTTCTGCGGAGCTGAATTGTCATTGCATTTACATTTAGAGCTCTGCCCACTGCTTTTTATTCTGATCAAATGATTTTTTGAATTAAGCTTGAACATTTTATACTTAGAGCTCCACACTTAATAAAAATTTATTCTGATCAAATGAGTTTTAGAATTAAGCTTGAAGATTTTATACCTAGAGCTCCACCGAACAAAAATTTTATTCTGATCAAAAGATTTTTAGAATTAAGCTTGGACATTTTATACCTAGAGCTCCACTGAATAAAAATTTCTGCTTATGTCTGGATAACATATTCTTGGTAGAGTTGTTTAAATAGGTTTCCTCATCAATCTGATTTAGCTCCTGGTTGGCTAGTAACTTAAGCTGACTAAGTGCCCCAAAAGATGTATAGACCTGTAGAGTGGAAGGGGTTGAAAAGATTGTGTATGCTCTTGATTTCATTGCAGTTTAAATGAGAAAAAAAAAATCTAAAAACATAATACTAATACATAATGTTGCTGGCAACAATTGCATTACCGAAACTATTAATTTCAATTAACATAATACTAACACAAATTTACATGACAGGAGAAGCATATAATATTACAATTAGTGAGCCATATGGACCATACTTCACTCAAAAACCCCTCATGAGACTATAAATTGTAATTCATCTGTGTATGCAAGGTCAGCTATCCTGAATGGGTTCCGCAACTTTCAGAATTTCTCCTGTCAACCCGATTCTGCAGATCTGTATCCATTGGAAAGCTTAATATCCTTCATGTTCGAAGACATGATTCGCTGAGGAAGAATGTGTACTATTGCAAAATTGTACATTGGTGACCTCTTGAAGCTTCTTGCACAATGAATCTACTTTAGAAAATCTTCTAAACCATATCAGAGCAGACATGCACCGCTAAAGAATCACTTTGTTGACTGTATTCGGAAAACTGGAGTTTGCAGCTGCAGGTTGAATTATGTATATAGTAGTATTGTACCTTGGAGAGATCATCTCAATGCTCAAACGATCCATGCCTCAAGCCTCCTACCAGATTATAAGCAGAGATTGCCCTCTTACTTTGCCATGCCCATATACGGTAGCAAACAGAAAGACCAGAGACCATGAAACATGCACAGAGGCACCATGTCACAGTATACATAAGAGGAAGAGTAGGTTTTGGTTCAGATCAGTTGTAGTAGGGTGACCCTAGTACATTTCTCAGATCAAAGTCACCGTGTCACTGTACAAGTAAGAGAAGGAGTTGCTTTTGGTTCAGATCAGTTGAAGAAGTAGGGTGACTCTAATACATCTTTGAGATCAAAATCTTCCCGTTCGGGCAAGGGGGGGAAAAGATAATGTGGGGAAAGCCTTCTGAAAGCTCTCCAACAACTGTTACACAAAGGTACAACAATTCAGATCAACTGTGGCTAAGTATATGACACTATATTTCAACATTTAAAGCAACTTAGTTCTGCAGAGTAGTAAAACACATGTTACTTCAGAAATACAATCTAAATGGGGTTTACTGATTGCTTTGGAGTCGGAATATACACTAAACCATCCATTATACTAACGTGTAGTGTCAGTTGGATTTCCAATTCCCATGTCCAAGGACAATATTCATATTTCTTAATATTATAAAGCAATAGAGAGTATTGTAGCCGACTAAAATTTTAGTAGTAAAAAATGTGGGACTTTAGGCGACCAAATGTTTAGTAACCAAAAGAAGAACTCTTTGCCGACTAAAATTTTAGTAGCTAAAAATGTAGAACTTTAGGCGACTAAAAGTTTGGTCGCCGAAAATGGTCTTATTTAATTTAATGTCCAACCTTTTGATGACTAAAAGTTTAGTCAAAAATTGTATACATTTGGCGACTAAAATTTATTTTAGTCGCTAATTACCTTTACCGACAATTCTTTGACGACGACTATTGCGATCAAATAATTTAGTTGCTAAAACCCTTCGACGACTAAAAATTAACTTTTGGTGACTAAAAATTTAGTCGCCAAAAGTGAAAATTCTTGTATTGTATCATTCGTTAGTAAAAGTTATGACATTTTGTTAATCTTATTATGATTGTGGAGAAAAAAGTTGTGGTTATGATTCATTAATAAAAGTTATGACATTTTGTTAATCTTAGTATGATTGTGGAGAAAAAAGTTGTGGTTATGATTCATTAGTAAAAGTTATGATTTGTACTACCAAATGTTATGATTTGTCATGGTGAATCATAATAAAAAATGTTACGATTCAAATGTTATGATAATTGATTAGAAATAACTATATTTGTTATGAGTTGTCATTATATTGTTATGATTCATATTGTCTTTGTTATGACACTTTGGTGAATATTATGACATTGTTATGATTAATTCTAGTATTGTTATGATATTTGAAAAAAAGTTATGATTCTTTCTGTAACCTGTTACATGACCCGTTTAGCAGGTCATTTTTTATGATGTGGCATGATATGGACCATACAATAAGTGCATATCATATGCCCTTTTATAAGGTGCACATTGTAGATTTTCCCTTTTCTTTTTAATCACACACTTTTGTTTTGGCTTGTATAATTTCTTTAAGCAATTGATGAACTAAGGATATTTTTATTTTAACGGATGATATTGCGAGTATGATAAAATAATTAGCGTAGAAATATTAAATTAAAAATTAAGATCAATTGTATTGTATTAATGAAGTTGTATTAAATTGATTGATATTAAATTTATAAAATTACATAAAAGATTATGTTTATAGAAATCTATATAATTGTACAGAACCTTATATGACACAATTGCACCAAATGTTTATTCGCCATATTCCTGTGATTTTTAATTTTTTTTTCCCTGATATCTTTAGCGAAAAATGAATAAATTTACATCATTTATTTGACCTTATGACACTACAAGAAAAGTGGGTTTAAAAGACGGAATTTTTGCGACGGCACATTTGCCGTCACAAAAAATGTGACTTTTTGAGACGGCACAACTTGCCGTCGCAAAAAATAAAGTATTTGCGATGGCATAAAATGCTGTCGCGAAAAAGGAGAGTATTTGTGACGGCAGAAATTGATATCGCAAAAAAAAAAATAGAGTATTTGCGACGGCAGAGATTGCTGTCGCAAAAAAAATAGAGTTTTTGCGACGGCACCAACTGCAATCGCAAAAAAAAAAAAAAATTTGCGACTGTAATAGGTACTGTTGCAAAAAAAAAAAAAAAAAGTAAACAAAATATATATATATATATATTGTGGCTTTGAGATGACTTCATATATATAGTCACAAAATGGTTTATGTCACACCCCTAAAATAATACAATAAAGATAACTCATATATGGAATAAATGTGAGGAATAGCATACTTTCATATATCAGAGTCTACTGTTTAACAACTAGTTAAATGCTATGTAGGCTTACATCTTTCCAAGTCATTGCTTGGTTACACAAATTGAGTCTTGCTCATTACATCTTAAGCCCTTGGCTTTACAAATACCAACATACACACAACAAAACATAATTAAGAAGCTCTTGCTTCCCGAAAGTCCATCCATGCTATTGCCTAGCACTCGGCCAAACAACAAATGAAGTAGTACAATCCATCACTACATTCCACTTATGAAATGGTAAAACCCATTGTTTGATCTTCAAATCCGAAAAGCATTCCTTGTACACATGTACAGGCAGGGGGTGAGCAAAGCCCACCGAACAATCTCATATTAAAACATTAAAAGATATGCAGAGACAAAGATACTTATACATAGACGTGAAATCATATCATGTCATAACCATATGACTTTATTGCATAATCTCTTATATCCAATACCTGCACATTCATATGCCACTAAGACCAATCTTATTCCATTTTCTTTCAACTCATATTCAGTTCATATATGCTACTCAATTCATGAGTTAAATTCATTTTCTTTCAACAATCAAAATGAGACTACAACTCAATGGTTTTCCAATTATGCACAACACACATAAACACTTCAAACTTTGCCATTTTGTCCGAAGGAACCAGCACCCATTTATATATAGATTTTCGGGTCTTTCACCAGGACACTCCAGCCAACTTGCTTTAAATGGAGTCCATCCCCTTTCTCCTCCCAAGTAAATATACATATGCAATGTATTTATAAACATAATCATATATGGAGTACATCCCATTTCTCCTCCCAAATAAACATACATATACAATGTGTTTATAACATGGTCATATATGGATTGCATCCCCTTTCTCCTCCCAATAAACATACATATGCAATGTATTTATAACATAGTCATATTCAATGACAACTAGCAATAGATTAGCATTATATCGCCTAATCCTCATACAATTTCTACAACAATCATAGCTATCCTCCACCGATAGCCCAATACATTTATTTCCAAGAGATGTTCAATATCGGAATAAATAGTTTATTCAAAACTTCTGTAGGTGAGATAATACATATCCAATATCATCATCTATATCAATAACCATTCAATTTAACATATTCAATGTTAATTTCAATTATTTATACAAAATAATCATTTTATCAAATTAGGGCAAAAATCCCCCTTTTTCCATTATTGACCCAAACACCCAAAATCAACTATTTTGGTACACCAAGATCTTATATTCAAAACCCACACTCATTTATCTCTTATACATAAAAAATCCCTCTTTTCATTTCACACCCAAATCTTAGATTTGTCCAAACACAACCAAATCTCATCATCTATATACAATAGCAAATAACTAAGTTAAAAACCATATTAGATTGTAGAAAATCCCTACTTATTAAATATTACCATTTTGATCAAAATTCTTGTTTCTCATTTCTCATTTCAATATAATTTCTAATACAATTCCAAGAGATAATACAACCATATCCATATTCATATAGTCTCCACATGTTAATCAACATTCCCAATTTAGTCATTTCAAGACAAATTTATAACTTATTATATATCAAACTTCCAAAGTTCCATCATTTCACATCCTTCCAAGAAATCCCTCATTTAAATGCAATATGATAAATTTTTACCGATAGCCAAAATAGTTATCTCTAACATATTAATTAAAAGATAACAACATGGACATACATTGGAATCTCCCATGATTCCCAACATTTAGAAACAAATCATATTCCACATTTTATCAAATATGAACAACTACACTAGTTTTCATATCACAATCACGTCCGATAACCTCTCAAAGTCCATTTCTAACCGTGTCGGTTTTATTCCAACAAATACATTAAGTAAAATAATACCGTTAATGCCCAAGAAAATATCATTTTCTTTCCAAACTCATTCTTCAAGCATTATTCAACTATGACATCCTATTTTGATCGAAAGCCTCAAAAAGTTAAACGTAATTCCTTTATTTTCTTTAAAAATGCTCTTTTGGCCACAAACCGGTAAAATTTCAAAAGCAATCGAATCGAAGTCCGTTTTTGTTCAAATTAAAAATATAACTCTTTCATAACCTTACAAACATATTCCAAGTTTACACTTTCGCAATTTAGGCATCAACTTTTTATTTTTCTCAAAATTTCCCTTTTAAGCAAGTAAATCACAAATTTTTCAAAAATTCTAATTAAATTATATACAACTCTAAACTCCATATAATAAATTAAAAGTGCATAAAGAAGTGTAGGAAAAATTCCTATTTAACAATTTACATAATATTCCTCAATATCAATTTATTTTTCTCAAAAATAAATTCTAAAACTCAAGGATGAGATAAATATTTCAACATTAATTTCTCAAAACAAATTATCCAACCATAATATGATGTAGAAACAATCCATACAACTATTAAATTTTATTTTCAGATTTCTTTGCAAAATTATCAACACAAAATGATTTTTTTCAAATCAATCTCAAAATGCCAACATTCTTAACATTTCAACATAATTTTTCTTCCAAAAATTACCAAACAAAAATCTGAAAATATATCTATATGCAATACCTTTTATAATGATATATTTTCTCAAAACAACCCTAATAGCTTTATTATAAAAATATGAAGAAAGTCTCTACCTCAAATATGAAGAAAAACAAATCTGAAAATGCAAACGTCGCCCGATCATGAATCCGAGAACACCATTGCCAAGATCACGACAAGCTCTCCAACTTTCATTTACAACACTTTTTCAAAATCTCACTCTAAAGACTCCCACTCTAATCTCAAAACTTGAGCAAAAATGGAGAAAAAGAAAGGAAGAGAGAGAGAGAGAAGAGAGAGCAGAGAGATAGAGAGAGGAAGAGAGAGATATAACTCAGCAAATGAAAAGAAGAAGAAAAGAAGTCAAATTGATTGAGATGGGCAGCCCCCCGGCTATAGCGATCCCGGGTTTACCCTTGTTGTATAGTGATCCGGACATGTGTCCGTGGATGTTGGTAGTTGTTTATTATCTTGTTCCATATATATAAATATATATATATATATATATATATAACTAAAGGTATATTTTAGGAACATTGGAATATTTTGAAACATAAACAATAAAATGATATAATTATTTGCTCACCACAAAACATATTTCGTTTGATGATGCACACCACAAAACATAATATTTTACTGACCACGAAATATATGCCCATTTTATTTATTACAAAAATATATAATTTTTCACCATATGGTACACACCATAAAATCAACTATCAAATGTTTATTATAATCCTATATAATAAATAATAACAACTCCCAAGGTGGTTATTACCAATCATATTTTAAAAGGACCAAACAGTCAAACGTGAGTCATTAAACAAACTCAATTTAAATTAAATCTAAGTCATGGGTCTCACCCATAAGTCAAATATGGACCAATTATATACTAAAATAGACCCAACAAATTTATCTCAAAATCCTGGTCCGAACACCCAAAACTCAATTTCAAATTCTGCTATAAATTAAACTGAACACCAATTAGTCTGTGAATTTTTATAAAATAAATACTCATCAATAAATTATGAGATTTTTACCCAACGTGTTAGACTCGTATGTGAACAACATAGAAATATTTCATAATTTTCTGAGATCGGTAACTATTTTTAAAAAATACAAAACCGAACTGTTTTCGCACAGAATTTACACAGCACTCAAATTCGAAAATTTGCTCAATTAAATTATGCACTGGCTATTTAAAAAAAATAAAAAATAAAAATTCTGGGTCACTACAGTTTAAATAAATGCAATGGTATTAATCTGTCACAAAAACAAAAAGAAACGACGTCGCCTTACTCTTTTGAACATTTCTCTTTTCACCCATTTTTTCATCTTCCATCTCTCTGTCTCTCTTCTCTTTCTCTCTCTCACTCATCACTCTTCTATGTCTGTCTCTCTCTTTCTCTATGTGTCTCTGTCTCTCTTCTCTCTCTCTCTCTTTCTCTCTCTCACTCACTCATCACTCTTCTCTGTCTATCTGTCTCTCTCTTTCTCTCTGTCTCTCTTCTCTTTCTTTCTCTCACTCATCACTCTTCTCTGTCTGTTTGTCTATCTCTCTCTCTTTTTCTTTCTGTGTCTCTCGTCCATCTCCCTTCTCTCTATCGCTCTCATCTCTCTGTCTCTCTTCTCTCTCTCTTCTATTTACCTCTCTCACTCTCTCGCTCATCTCTCTCTGTCTCTGTCTCGTTTATCTCTTTTTGCTCTTTTTTTCTCTCTCTCTCTGTCTATATCTTTTTACCCATTTTTTCGTTTTTCTCTCTCTCTTCTCTTTCTCTCTCTCACTCATCACTCTTCTTTCTCTGTTTGTCTGTCTATGTGTCTCTCTCTCTACGTCTCTCACTCATCTATCTCTTCTCTCATCTCTTTTCTCTCTGTCTCTTTCGCTCACCTCTCTTCTCTCTATCTCTCTCATCTCTCTCTGTCTCTCTAGCTCATCTCTTTTCTCTCTATCTCTCTCTTTGTATAGCGATCCCGGGTTTACCCTTGTTGTATAGTGATCCGGACGGTTAGTTTAATGTTATTATTTTGAGGGCGTTACACTTTGCCTCTCTCTTCTCTCTACGTCTCTCTCGCTCATCTCTCTTCTCTCTATCTCTCACTGTCTCTCTGTCTATCCCGTTCATCTTTCTTCTCTCTCTGTCTCTTTTTCTGTCTCTCACTCTCTATCTCTTTCTCTTTTTGTCTCTCTCTCTCTCTCTCTCTCTCTCCCCCACTGTGTTTGCGTTGCTCACTCTCTCCCTCATGTCTTCTCTATTTACTGAGCTCCCTCTCGATTTATCGATCCACTACAAGAAAATACACTTTTAGCGACCACTTTGTCTCTCTCTCGCTCATCACTTTCTCTCTCTCTCTCTCTCTCTCTCCTCTATCTGTCTGTCACTCATCTCTCTCTCTCACCACCCATCTCCTCTACCACCTTCACCACTACTGCAAATATCATTCCACTACCACCACTGTTGCCACTCTACTTCTACAACTACCATTATTACCACCATCCCCCCCCCCCCATTACCACCACCACTACTACTGCCACTACTACTACCATTAGATCACCGAAGGCCTGCAGAACAGTAACACAGTAAAACAGAGTACAGGGCCTGGCGGAAGCCAATACAGTAAATAAATAATTTCCATTGAGCTGTGACAGTCTGTATGCCAAAAGATTTTTTTTTATGCATTCATACATACAAACAGTACAGTCTATACAAAATTTACAGTCACACAGTACAGGGACCTAATCCCTTGATAACAGTACAGTTAGTAGCTGACAGTCTATACAGTAATCCAAACAGTATGGAGACAGACGGGGGAAAAACAAAACGCCCCAAAGCCATAGCATGGCAACTCGGAACCTCTCAGTGAGGTACAAAGGCTGGCTTGACAAAACTGGAGTCTAACCCATGCTACTAGCTCCGATTTGGTGGCTGAGCACCTACATATATATATATAAACAGTGAGCTAAAGCCCAGTGAATAACATAATGCGTAAAGAGGTTAAGAATGAAATGTCCTTACAGTAATGAAAGCAGTTCATTAAACAATACTTCAGTCTTTCAGTCAGAACAATTATTCAGTCATATGTGGTACATCCATTAGCTTAGCAGTAAACAGTAGGTCTTAAAGACCGAATAGTAATGATGGCCATCAATCAGTAAACAGTAATGGTTCCACGAGGGAACTGGCAAAGATCTCTGTAACAGTAGCAGTAACAGTATACAACAGTTGCTAAGGATGCCACAATACATTTTAGAATATAGGACATACATTCAAACAATTAACAATAATTACTTCAGAAAACAGTTTCGTTAAACAGTCAGAAAACATTCTCAGTTGACCATATCTTTACACAATTGTTACTCACATAGTTTGGGCTACAGTATGCTAGAGCGTGTCTCCCCAGTCGCCAACCCTACACAGTTCACAGGTTGAACACACACTAAGCTACACAGTTGGGAAATATCATAACTTAATCCCTAATTTGCCTTGGTGTGTTCTACATCTATATCCTCATTAAGATGCCTTAAACTAGGCCTAAGAATGCCTAATATGGGATGAGGATGCAAAAATGCACTTTTAAAAGCATTTTCAAAGTTTTCAGAAAATAGAGTCCCGCTCGAGCGCAGGATTCCCCTCTCGAGCGGACATGCAACAAAGGTACACGCTCGAGCGTATAAATCTTCCGCTCGAGCGTACTGTAAAAGTACTGGATGGGTGAAATATCCGCTCGACTCCCGCTTGAGCTTGAGACACACGACTCCGCTCGAGCGGACTGTAAAACAGTGCAGAGAAATACTAGATGCTCGAATTCTCCGCTCGAGCGCCCATTTCCCCGCTCGAGCGGGAGTGCAAAATCTGGAAAACCCAGATTGCACCTCCAAGCTCAGACCAAGTTTTAGCAACTCAAAACTCGACCTCTTGGGCTGAATTTCCAGAATACATTTGTAAACACATAGAATAACATGGTTCAAAGCTCAATTTTGAGAAATCAAAGCCCAAGGGTGTTTAATTCAAACTCAATTTCAAACCATTTTCCAAGAACAAGATGAACATGCAAACATGCATGAATTCAAATCATTTTGAAGCTTCAATTTGATGCTCTAAGGAGCCAATTGATCCAAAAACAAGATGAAAACATGGACCATTACAAAATCATGGACATGCATGTAACAATTTGCCATGAACTCAACTCAAAATCCAACAATTCAAACATGCATGCATGGATTATGCTCTATATCAACATGTATGAACTAAAACATGACTTAGCTCTACAATTTAACATGAACCATGCAAGAATTAGCTCAAACAGAAGAATGAGAATATGAAATCCTTACCTAAGTCTTTGAATTAGAAGACTAGGAGCTCAAATATGTAATCTATACTTCAATTCTTCAAGCAATTCTACCAATGAACTCAAGATCCACTCAATTCTCTCTCACTCTCTATCTTGGTCGGTTGAGTCTAAGGAATGAGCTGATGAAATTTGTATGTGTGAGTGTAATGAGGCTCAAAGATGATTCAAGTAGTGGGCCACTTAAGTGGCATTAAGGTAATTAAGTCAAACTTAAGCAATCTATCAATATTTAATCTAATTTAATCATATCTAATCAGTTTTCAGATAAATTCACCATAAAATCACATTAATTGTGAGGGTCGAGAAACATCAATCAATTCCCAGTTCGGCCGCCGATAAGGCCTTCAATTAGCAGTTTAAACATAAAACGTGAACAGATCAAATAAACAATCGAACAGATAGAATACAAATTAACATACATACTTAGTCAATTCAGTTCCAGTTTTCAGTCAGTCAGTCAGTTCAGTACTTTAATCAGTTCAATTATCAGTCATAATCAGTTCAGTTTGACGGTAATCAATGTTTATCGGTAAGCAGTGATGAGGGTTATTACAACTACCATCGCCACCACTCCACTACAACCACTACCACTACTGCCACTACTACTACCATTACCTCTCCTTCGCCCCTGCCACTCCATCTACTCTACCACTGCCACAACTTCACCACTAATCTCCTTCGCCGCCGCCACCACCACCACCACCACCACTACCACCGCCACCACCACCACCATCTCTTATCCACCACCTTCACCACTACTGCCGCTTCCTCTCCTCTACCACAAAAAATTAGATCATGATTTTTAGTAACCAAAAAAAATAGGCCGCAAAAAAATATTTTTCATTGACTACAGAAAATTAACTTTTATTTTAGTAGAAAATATTTTTCATTAAAATATTACCCATACTTCTACCAAATAAAAAATAATAATATTTCTTTTCATTAAAATAAAAACGAAACAAATAAATTTTCAAACTTAGTAACTAAAAAAAAAAAAGAAATTTTTTTAAAAAAATTCATTAACTAGAAAAAAAAAAATTATTTAAACAAAAAATAAAGTTTTGGCAACGGCAACCCCGTCGCAAAAAAAAAAAAAAAAAAAAAAAAGAGAAACGGTGTGTTTTGTTGTTTAATTATCATTTGTGACCTAAAAAATAATTTTGGTTTTTTTTTTTTTCATTCCCTCTCTGTTCCCCCATTTTATTTTCCATCCCCCCCTCCGCCCAAACCAAAATCCTAATCTTTTCTTACCCCCCTCCTCTCTTTTCTCGCTCTCTCCTCTCTCTCAATCGACGGTGAGCAGCGGCAGACGACTGCAAGCAGTAAATGAGGCTGCTGTGTGAATGGAAAGGGCTCCGGAGTGCAAGAGCAGCAGGAGCGTCGGATGAGGAGGAGGAGGAGGGAAGGCGGTGATAGGGATGATATGCGAGAGTTTGGTGTACTACCACTGCGGTGTACTACCACTGCGCATACAAGAATTCAAGCGTACTCACCCTCCTCTCTGACGTCTTTCTTGTCCTCCTCTCCTCCCTCACCATTCTCGGCCTCCTTTTCCGCCACCTCAACATCTCGTATGTCTTTCTTTCTTTACTCTTTACTCATCTCTCTCTATCTCTCTCTCTCTCTCTCACACACACACACACACACAAACACACACACATTCACACACACACACACACACACACCTGTTTATACATACATACATACATACATACATACATACATACATGCATTAGTTCATGTTTGACTTCCAATTCGGTTTATCAAATTTTTGAAATGCCCCCATTATCTATGATGATCCCCTAGGTTTTTTAACTTTTCTTGATTCCCCCAAACCTAGTACACACACACACATTAATCTGTTACCGAACAATTGTTTTAGAAATTGTAATAAACTAACTAGCACAACTATTTTAATACTCTCTGCACACAAAGTGTTCATTCACATCGAATTGAAGCTTGATAAAAATATTCATTGCCCTTTTTAAGCTCCCATTTCTTCCCTTTGACTACTATTCTCTAATAATTCTTCCTCTTACCAAATTGAATTTCCAATAATATATACAGAATCATATGCTGCACACTCATTTCTGCATATCAATGAAGTAACATTTCTAACTTCAAATTTCCTTGGGTATGTGAAAAAAATTATAGAAAAGAACAAAAAGAAGAAAAAATAAGAAAGAAAGAATGAATGAAAAAGCTTAACAGATCCTTAGTGAATTGCACTTGCTACTTGGAATCCAATTATTTTCAAATATTTCACAGTAGCATCTCTTGAAGAACATTAGGTCATGTGAATTTTAAATTGAATTTGCTTAGTTCAAGTGGTTGTACTCTTAGGTTTTTATCGAGAAATTTGGGGGTTGAGTACTAACTTAACGTACTAACTTGTTAACATTCTACCAGAAGACAAACAAAAAAAAGAAGAAAACTTAAGATTATTGCAGTGTTTTCATACAATCAAGACATTTATTAGAGTAAGTATGAGGTTGAGAAATTATTCGGTGGTGTCAAAACATTATGTGACATTACTTGCGTGGTATTTTAAACCAATCACATAAACTTTTTTTTATTATTATTATAGATTAGGATATGTTTATTCACATTTGTTAGGTAACGATCTATTTCGTGTATGTTGTGATTTTTTATTGATCATGAGTATTATATAGACAAGTAATTTGGTTTCTAATAATTTTTCCACCTAGGTGAGGGTTCAAAGCATGAGAATCAAATCAAGAGAGAGTTTGGGGGTCAG
The DNA here is from genome assembly GCF_004153795.1 of Camellia sinensis. Lineage (NCBI taxonomy): Eukaryota > Viridiplantae > Streptophyta > Magnoliopsida > Ericales > Theaceae > Camellia > Camellia sinensis. The sequence continues at coordinate 876 of NW_021033163.1, read as the reverse complement.
AACATCGCTGGAGTGGAATGGATTGAATCAATTCTATAACATGACAAAAGGTTGACATATATGCTCACATTAGAATTATCAGAAAGTTAGGTGGATGTTCTCTGGTGAAAACCAACCATGATTAAATTGCTTTGCAATTTTGAAATCATTTTAGGTTTATTGAAAACAACAAAATTATGGAAATGGTTGTGAAGTGTTGATGACACTGGAAATAAATAATAATAATAATAATAATAATAATAATAATAATAATAATAATAATAATAATAATAAAAGACATCTTTAAGGTTTTGCTGGGAAGTGGGAACCATTTCAATTGACTCTAATAGAGCCTCATGGAAGTGGATGGAAGCATCTCTTTAGTTGGGTGTTTTACTACTTTTGCTGTTCGTTTTGAGCACAGTGTTTTACACTTTGGTGGCAACAATGTCCCTTGTGCATGTAGTTATTAATTTTTTTTTTAAGTTTTCCATATGGGAGAAATAGTCTTGTCAGGTTACATGGACCATAACATATATTATTATATATATTATATATAATTATTAAATAGGAATTTGGTTAAGAAATTGTGTATGGTGTTATGGATAAAATTGTGTATGAACGTGTTTGTATTGACAAAAAATCATAAAAGTATGATTTAATTTCCGTTTCTAAAAAATATTTGTTAATATTAGGAAGTTATTGGATGTTCAGAATGATGTAGTTAAAATGTGTGTTAAGTATGAAAATAGATCCAATTATGTCTATCCCCTTACTTCTCTTTCTTGATCAAGGCTTTGCCGCAATGCCTATTTAGGAAGTGTTTCAAACTGCACAATCCACCGTAACCCCTAACACTAGTGCAACTCTTAGTTTTTCTATTGAAGGTGCTCTTAA
>NW_021033157.1:4503-18166 GCF_004153795.1 Camellia sinensis | reverse complement strand
GGGACTCAATAAGTCACAACCACACCATAAAAATATCTCTTCAAGCTAAAGAAAATTACTAGGGTAAAAGTATCCCTACCTCTAGAAAGTAGAAAGAAACTGAATGCCCCTTGAAGAATCCTTTGCAAACCAAGATTTCAATCGGTGGAAAAGTAAATCTCCAAATCATCTTTACTTTTTGCTAGATGATGCTATAGCAAATCTTTAGTAGAAATGGAGGATATTTAGAGTGAGATAAACCAGGTTTTCGGAGAAGAGGGAAGCATAGAAATGAAAAGTGTAAGGAATGATGTAGAATCACGTTTTTAAAGTTGCTGAATTCGCACAGTCCACTCGAGCGCCACTTGCTCGATCGTAAGACATAAACTTAAAGTCCCACTCGAGCGACAAAATCCCTCGTTCAACGCGCAAAATGACAAGTCTCAAGTAGTTTTGCAGAGCTACAGTGAACACAACTGAGACCAACATTCTCCGCTCGAGCGCCATATCTTTGCTCCGAGCGTAACTGCCTGCAAAACTCACAAGATAATACTAAGAGTTAAAAATTATCTGCTCGAGCGCAAGTTCTACGCTCAAGCGGACCCATAAACAAAAGTGTCACAAAACTCCCCCCTTAGGACATCTTGCCCCCAAGAATTAGTGGCCAATCTCAACTTGATAACGATATGATAATATCAATACATTCACCAATCTTACAACAACTCCCAATATGACAATAAATGATGGTAACTACAATATATTTACCAAATCTGTCAAAGTCCCGTAATTAAACCAATAGACATCAATTTAATTCTAAAAACTGAGGATAATAGAATAATAAGGCTTTAGTTCATTTTCCGGTTCATCAAAGTATTATGACGGAGCAACAAAACATGCATATTACACATGAGAGAACAAATGCTGGGTGTTTCTCACGAATCTCAGCTTCACACTCCCATGTAGCTTCCCTTACACATGACTGGCTCTATAACACTTTAACTAAGGGAATTGTTTACCCCTTAAAACATGTTCTGTGGAACTAAGATTTGGAGTGAGCTTTTCTTCATATACACATCTTCGTCTATTTTCACATCTCTGTCTAATCTAACACATGTGAGGGATCGGGTTCGTATTAACGAAGCATAGACACATGGAACACATCATGGCCTGCAGAGAGCTGGGTCTGGCAAGATGCAAGACGAATAAGTAATTCTCCAACCCGATCAATGATATCAAAAGGCCGATAAATCGAGGTGATAATTTTCCACTTCGGCCAAATCTCATCAACCCTTTCCTAGGAGAGGATTTTCAAGAATACATGATCATCGACTTTCAAAAGATAAGGGTCGTTTTCTTCTGTTTGCATAGCTTCTTTCGATTTTGAGCAATAAATAACCTTTTTTCGAATGAGGGTGAATCTCCCCACTTCTACCAACACACTGGTGGTCTACATGGATGACCCATACAATGCCTTGAAAGGTGCCATCTCAAATACTTACTTTGGTAGCTATTGTTAATAAGCAAATTCAAGCTAAGGGTAGATGCTTCTCCCAAGACCTCTTAAAATCTAGCAACACATGCCCTCACATGTCTCCAAAAGTTCGATAGTACGCTCTCGAATTGTCTATCGGTTTTGGAGATGATAAGCTGTACATAAAATTTAATTTGAGTACCCAAGGAACTTTGAAGACTCTGCCACAACCTAGCTATAAAACAAGGGTCTCTATCAGACACTCTACTCACTGGTACCCTACGGAGGCGAAACTATCTCACAGATAATAACTTTTAGCTAAAACTCTATGCGATCCCCTATGTCATTGGGCGAAGAAGTGACTAACTTAGTAAAGTCTATCTACTATTACCCATATTGCATAATTACTTCTTTTGAGTTCTAGGGAGACCAGAAACAAAGTCCATGTTGATGTGTTCCCATTTCCATCAGCAATCGAAAGAGGTTGTAGCAGTCCAGCCAGTCTTGGTGTTTAGCCTTAACTTGTTGATAGATTAAACACTTGGCCACAAACGAGGCTACATCATTTTTCATATTCTCCCACAAAATTGACGGCTTAGGTCACGATACATTTTGGTGCCCCTAGATGTACTGTTAAACGTGAGTGATGAAATTCTTTCAAAACTTCATTTCTCATGGATTTAGGTACAAATAGTCGGTCAAGGTAACGAATACTAGAATTTGCATGAAACTTTAAGCCCCACTCGTCCTTCCTTGGGAGGTTTCTCCTTAACTAAGGCCACCTCCAGGTCACCCAGTTGTGCTTCAATTACTCTAGCAACAAGGGTAGGTTGTGCAATAGTGGCGAAGAGAGTGCATGTTCCGACGATTCACCAAGTCGCAAGTTGAATTCATTAGCACCCCCATCATCTTCGATTCCCTCATCGCTAATCTCCCGAGACTATGTGACCCAAACTTCACTTTAGAAAGCCAGAATTCACATTTTTAATACTTTGCATACAAAGGTGCTCCCTAAGAAGGTGCAAAATGGTACGAAGATGTCCTTCATGCTCGTCTTCGAAAGGTGAATAGATAAGAATATCGTCTACAAAGACGACCACAAATTTGTCAAGAAACTCTCGAAAGACCTATTCATTAAATCCATGAACGTGGCTAGAGCATTAGTCAATCCAAAAGGCATAACTAAGAACTCGTAATGTCCATGTCGAGTACAAAAAGCCGTTTTGGGAATGTCCTCCTCTTTGACTCGGATTTGGTGATAACTTGACCTTAAATCTATCTTGGAAAAACAATGAGAGCCTTTAAGTTAATCGAAGAGATCATCTATCTTGGGCAAGGGATATTTATTCTTAACTGTGACTTGGTTCAATTTATGGCAATCTATGCACAATCTTAAGGATCCGTCTTTCTTCTTTGCAAATAAGGCCGAGGCTCCCCAAGGAGAAGTGTTGTGGCATATAAAGCCCTTACTAACACTACTAAAAAAACACTTTTTGCGACCGCTACAAGCCGTCGCAAATAATAAAAATACAGTCGCAAAAGACCTTTTGTGACGACCCATGCGACGGTAAATGGGGGTCGCGAATGTGGGGGTGGCAAATACTTTTTGTGACGGCAAAATAGCAGTCGCGAATAATTTGCAACCGTTGATTTGCCGTCGCAAAAAATAAAGAAAAATGCTAACATATTTTTTGGCGACTATCTTGTTACCGTCGCAAAAAAACAAAAACAAAAAAAGAAGAAAAAGGAACATAACAGTGTAACGTTAAGCATTCTAGGAATATCAATGACAAGAATTCAAACAGTATAACATTATAGTTTAATCATGCATTCCATTTGAGTCTCAAAATTGGAGCCATATGTAAAAGTTATTACAACTAAAAGCCTGGAAAAAGTTCTTTTATGCCATTTTAAACTTTAAAACATATTTGGGACTGCACAATTTCATATTAAAACACAGAATCCATCTTCATATCAAAAGCCCAAAACCCAAAGAATGTGAAAATAACAATTTGCTGAAGAGAATTTCCCCTTCTTGATTGCCAACATGGTTATTCACTCGCAAATTTTGACCTGGAAGTCACTAAACTTGTCCGAGTTCATAAACATAAGGTCATTCTTCTTCGAGTCTAAATAACAACCCGACAAAGCATATCAAAAAATTACAGAGTCAAAAGAGCATATCAATGCTATGAAAATTGCGAGGATCTTTTGAAGTGATTTTCTTTGCACACAAACAAATATTCCAAATCCACTTACAATTACAACTTCCCTAGTATCAAATTCAATATGGAAAGCAAATGTGAAACAATTGAAGAAAACCAGACTAATAACAAAATATATAAATCCAAAAAATCAATCTCTAAGACACAGACAGCGAGTCCCAAATCGAAACAATATGAGAAAAAAGAGTCATAAAATTTTATGGATGACATGCAGGTTCCAAAAACAGTCAGATGAAGGTAAACTAACAAGGGTGAAGTATGTTTCTAACCATGGACAGGCAAATGACATATGGTAGTAGAAAGTAGAACCAAAACCAAAAAAACGAGAAAAAAAAATATAAAACAGAGAAAAATCAGGGAAACAATTCTCTCAAGCACTAAACTTCCAAAGGTGCTATCACAAACAAGGATATATTTGATATAAAAACAAGCTTCAAGTCACAACAGTACAATCAAGCTCTGGCTTGGAAGTCATTCTCCTAGAAAACTAATCAGAGCACATGCCATGATTATTAATTACTGTGACATTTTAGCATCATTATCCTGATAAGTATATCACAAGAGAACCAATAGAGGACTGCAAACCTGGAGGCTATGGCATCCCTCCAAGCACAGGAGCTCATAATGAATGTCCAAGCAATCGAAAGGGGTCCATACAATTGAAAAATCCACTAGTAGACTGGATAACTTGCAATGCTAATTCAAAACCCTGTCAATTACCAGTAGCAATCAAAAGGGGTCCATACAACTGAAAAATCCACTAGTAGATCGGATAACTTGCAATGCTAATTCAGAACCTTGTCAATTACTAGTGAATCAAACCACAATTTATTGATTTATCATATAAATTAACCAAATTTATGTACATTTAGAATTTATTTCACACATAACCCAAGTAACATAGGAAAAGAACATACCTCTATCATCAAACCATAATGGAAATGAGTGGGAGAGGATGAGAGCTGCCAATAGACTTGCAGAAATAGCAAATTTCCATTGAATGAAAATCAAACATTTGAAAAGTCACCATTCCATATTACAAAAGAAGATCATTAACATTTATCAGCCATTAATTGTAAAAACTTAAGATTGAATATTATGAAAATCAAAATAGACAACCAGAAAGTTAATACATAATCCATCCTAAAGAAAGCAAACATTAACATCTGGGTGTGCCATATTTGTATATACAGATATTTTTTTTGTCCTAAAAGAGTGAGAAGATAGAGAAACAAAAATTGAGAAAATGACTTTATATATATACACTCACAATTTGTCTATATATACATGGCTTTGACGACTCTGTTAATATACTCAAAGAGACTGACATTATGCGTTCCATCCTAAAAACTTCTTTTCATCCCAAATTTATCCCATAAGTGTAGACGTCCCCGAACGCCCCGGGAGGATTAAGTCCCGTTCTGTTCATTTTGGGGTCACTACAGCTCAGGACTCTCAAATTGTCACGGTTCTAAGTCTGAACCAAAGAGTCCAAATCCGGCAAATCGTTTTGAGAAAAACAGATTTTTGAAAGAAGTGCCAAACACGGACTGCTTTTCCAGATACAGAGTCGCCACCTAAATGTTTTTTTAATGGGAAATTTAGGAAACCCTGACTCGGTGCCAAAGGCCACGTGTCCGTCATCACCAAAGTTGCCTCGGCTCGGGAACTTGGGTACGATTGGGGAAGGTCACTTCGTGAGCACCCCCGCTCGCCCGATCAAAGATCGGCCTCTACGAACCATGATATCTATTTTTGAAAACTTTGTGTGTTCTTATTCCGGTTATTAGCCTAGGTTACTATGTGATGCACACAGCATATAAGTATAGACTGGATCGCCTGAATTGGAACAAAACATTTCATGCTTGTTTATTTGAAAGATGGTTTGTTACTCGCAAGTAGGCTTAAAATGCAGATTTTGCCACCCACAGGTGGGCTTAAGAAAAGATGTTTTTGCCACTATCTGGTGGGCTTAAAACATTTGATGATTTATTCCAATCCAAATAATCCAACCTTCACCCACAGGCATTCAGGCAGTTATATCACATAAGCATTTAGCCTCATGGCAAGCATGCTATTCATGGCACTCACTCACACGCATGCAAGGATGCTAAAGCATAAAACTCACCGAGCACTCCAAGCCAAAACAAAAACTCATTAGAAATCGTGCATGAATCCTAAGTATACAGAAATGCCTAATGCAACACATGCAAAAATACAAACTATAACAGGCTCGGCTATTCTAAACATGGCATATGGAATGCTACAGCTAACATGTATTCAACTTGGAATTGAAATATAAATGCAGTTAGTATGATGCGCCGAGCCCGGTGCATGCAAAACAGATGAATGAATGCAAACATGCTATTATACTGTATGCTAATTGAAATATGCCCTAATCTAACCATCATAAGCAGGTAAATAAAAGGGAAGAAAGACGTGGGGTTGGAAGACATACATCACACTCACGCACACTTATTACAACATTGCCCTCGCGTAGAGGGTCCGAATAAATATACAGTCCCGAATAAAAGAATAGTACAGTCCAAATAAATATTACAGTCCAAATATGTACAAATTCCTAATTAATTAACAAATTAACTAAGAAATCTGTAAAATTGGCGTGCAAGCCAGGGACTGCCTTGCTCCTGATGAATGATGCATGCCCGGGTTGCCTTGCGCGGAAATCCACTGGGATGCCCCAACTAGCCTCTGTTTACACCTTTTCTTGAAATGCGCGCCAAACTCCGGAAGTTTGTTGATTTTTCATTTGCTGCAACAGAGAGCAGGAAAGGGGCATAGCAATGTATTTCACAAATATATGCATGCCTCGATCCTCGTGCCACCAATCACGCATATCGATGCATGATGGCCGATGAGCTGAATTGCACAATTCAATGTAGAATGAATGCACATGAAAACACAACAAAACCTAACTCCATCATGGATGACCCGGAGTGTCGGTGACTGGGGAATTGAGACGCGTTCCGTCACTCGAAGTACGAAATGCACCTCGCTTCCCGTGCCCGGGCTAACTCCTATCCCGAACACGATGCAATATGCATGATATGCACGAAATGCAACTAAGATACAGCATAGCATGCACAATGCTATGAAAATGAGATGTCTCGAAATGCGTGCACACGGGCACGCAAACTGAGAAAATAACAGAATGCGATCTAAGATACAACCTAGTATGCGCTATGCTGTGAAAATGAGATGCCTCAAAATGCGTGCACACGGGCACGCAAACCGAGAAAAGGACATATGCAATGCAAATGACATGGAAATATGATATGGGCTTACACTAACATGAGAGAGCCTCAGCTACACTCACATAAGAGGCCGATGAATGAAAATGAAGTGCATCGAAATGCGTGCACACGGGCACGCAAACCGAGGCAATGACATATGCAATGCAATATGGCTAAAATGGCATATGGAATGCAATATGGCTAAAATGGCATATAGAATGCAACATGGACTTATACTAACATGAGAGAGCCTCAGCCACACTCACATAAGAGGCCGATGAATGAAAATGAAGTGCCTCGAAATGCGTGCACACGGGCACGCAAACCGAGGCAATGACATATGTAATGCAATATGACATGAAAAATGATATGCAATCATGCTAATGGAATTTCAGCAATGAAATGTAGGGGAAAACAGCCCCGAAATGAGGCGAAAACACACCCGATGCATGGAATCTCTCCCGAAATGCAAAATTAGGCACCCGAAATGGCCTATAGCTATACCAAGAATGCGTAATTGGTACATGGAATGAAAATACAGAAGCAAGACAGCCCCAAAATAAGTATTTTTCTAGTACAAATCATGGCCAAACAGCAAGCAAAGATAGGGCAACAATGGCATGCAAAAATGGCCCTAAACATGAGGTTATGAAGCAACTCACAGCTGCTAATTCCAAACAGGTTAGGGCCCTTCAACAAAATTGAAGAGGGACCAAAAATATGCACATTTACAGAACTATAAAAACCCTAAAAACAAACATAGATATGGCTAAGCTCTTATGCAAGAAAAAGGGCCAAAAGGTGGCCAAAGAGGCAAGTGGTATATGCACAGCCCAAACTAAAAAATTCCCTTCTACAACATTGAAGATGGACCAAAAATAAGCATATTTCCAGAACTGTAAAAACCTCAAAACAGTATACAAACATGCTATAAATGCAATGCAAAATGAGGCTCAAAAGAGGCTATAACATGAGGTATGCAAAGCATTCATCAAACGAGCAAAGACCCTTAATAAAACATGTTAAGAAGGTCAAAATAAGACCTTTTCTAGGCCTGTAAATCGTCCAAAAATGGAAGCATAATGGGCTGCCAAAGCATGCAAGAAAATGGTATTCAAGGAGGATATTGAAGCAAGTGCAATATGGAGGGCTCAAACGGGGTTGAGCCCTTAAAAAAACATGTAGAATAGCTCAAAATAGACCTAGTTTGAGTTAAGGTCGGAGCCTAAAACCGTAAGCAAGATAGCTAGAGGAATGGTGCAAAAATGAGCTAGAAAAGAGGGAAAGTGGACTTACCCTTGAAGGCCAATGCTTTTGTTGCTTCTTGGACCAAATTTTTTGCCTCTTAGCTGCTGGAATTCCTTCCCTTGCTGCTGGAATGGAGTGGTGGGGGTAGTGAAGACCAATTCTTTTGTTGCTTCTTGGGCCAAATTTGTTGCCTCTTAGCTGCTGGAATTCCTCCCCTTGCTGCTGGAATGGAGTAGTGGTGGTAGAGCTTGGTGGTGATGAAGAAAATGAGGTGAAACTTGCAAAACTTGAAGGAAATGGGGTGATATGTATGTATATGCTCCAACCAATCCTTCTAACCCCTTTTCTTGAGTTGAGAGGCCAGAAATATATCAAAGAGAAGGAGAGAAGGGTCCAGGCAAAAGTGGAGACCAAATGAGGCTTTTGTTCCCCCACAAAATATCCCCCGGATATAGATATTTTCTGGGGGAAACAGCTGTACAGCTGTAAAGTGTGAGGAGAGAGGAACATGGCCGGCCAGGTAATTTTGCTGCAGGTGGCCAGCCGGCCACCACCCCTAGCCGGCCGGCCAAGGGTCAAAAAGGCCAAGAATGATTAGTGGTCGGCCACCACATATTGGTGGCCTCCCAGGTCCCCTCTTCACAACCTTGTGGTTCGAATTTGGAAACTCTAAAACAGGAGAGAGAACAAGCCATTTTTTGGAGGGGTTCAAAAGGGTCAATCAACATTAGTGGCCGACCACAAACTTTTGGTGTCCTCCCATGTGTGTACATCACAAATATGTGGTTAAAAGTTCAAGAAAATGCCCCCAAGCTGTTCAACATTGGCTCGGAAGTGAGAAAAACGGGCGCCGGAGGGCGAAAATGGAATATAACTGGTTGCTTAGATAATTTCTGGCCTCCCACCCTTCTACGGCCTTCCTGGTGATGAAACAGAGGTACCTGCCAAAAATGAGCGAAAACCGATGCAAAACGAATGCTCGGGGGCCAAAACACGCAGTTCGGGGTCCCGAAAATGGGCTGTTAAGCACCGAAAGTGGCATTCAGCCACGAAGTGGGTTTCTCAGACCCCGGTGTCCCTCAAAAGGGAGAAAATAAGATGTATGCCAAAATTTAGAGCAAACGGAGATGGTTAAGCGGTCCCGAACCGAGGCACACGGCCTACGGCTCCGAAAAACCGGAAACCGGGCTCCGAAATGGGCAAAATGACCTATGGCCACAAAATGTAGCCCACGGCCACTAAGAGATGGTCTACAGGACCTCTCCCTCCCCTCAGGAAAAGAAACAGAGAAAATCGAGCCTGGTTCGCAAACCGAGGTAAGGCACAGAATAGGGTTCGGAAGTCCGGAGGCAGGGCTCATGGCCGCAACTCTGAGACTTCTGAACGAGCGCGATATGCAACATCACCAAGCGCTCAACTGGTGACGTCTAAGTCTTAAGGTCGGTCAAAAATGGGGTGTCTACAATAAGGAATTTAAATATATCTGGCATATTTAAATACATCCATCAGTTTCGTAGATGAACCAAGATTTAAAACGCAAAACAGAAATGATGTCATGTACACCTACCCTATGAGGTCTAAGAACCTTCAATTATTCAAGATACTACTCACTTTGCATCAAGGATACTTATGAATACATAAAACAAATTATAGGACTTCAATCCTGAAGCAAATTAACACATAAAACAAATTAATACATAAATCCAGTCCAAGCACCTTCAATTATTCAAGATACTACTCACTTTGTGTCAAGGATAATTATTTAGAATTGAAGTCCTATTAATTTAGAATCTAGACAACCCATGTTTAGAAAAATGAGAACTCCAAGGCCAGAACTAGAGGATAAACAAATTTTTTTCAAATTCAACATGCCACAAGGACAACCGCTTTTAGCCATTTAAAGACTATGACCCTTCTATCAAAATTTCACTGGTACAACAACATTATCCTCAATTTACAAGGAAGAAAAGTATGCATTACCTGTGTGTTGTTTTTAACACTCATCATCAGAATAGAAAGATGCCCAGTGCTAAATTCCTCTTCCTCATTCTTGACCTGTCATAGACAGTTTCAAACAAATTTTATATCATAAAAGGAGCATGGAGGCAGAAACTACAGCAAATAAAAAATGTAAACAATAAATTAAAAAGTCTATTTAGTAGGAAGATGAAAAATGATGGGTAGGTCAAATTACACACACATATATATATATATAGCCCTCCACGTGCAAAAATATATTACAGTAATTAAAACAAAATGCTTCCTGCAAATAAAAAATTTAATCAGAAAACACATTCAATACACACTTCACAATAAAACATACATTGACACCCCATCCCCCCCTTTTCATTATTTTCTATAAACAAATCAAGTATTATTTAGTCAATAATTCATCAAATCAAAGGCAATATAAACCATATACTTTGGCAAAATCATGTTGCAAGTTAAAATTGACCTTCAATTCAAACCTAGTTGAGCACACATTGGGTTCCCTAAAAAAGTGAAAAACAGAAAGTACAAAGAAGGGGATGACAGAAACATCTTCCTCAAAAACGCAAACACAACATGTATCCAAATATCAAGCTTTGTGAACCAATGAGATGGAGTTGGGCGAGCAAGTGCTTGCAAATATGACTGTTCTCAATTGGAAAAAAAAAAAAGGAGTATTGATACATTGCAAGCATAAGGAAAGATGAAAACATTACTAGTACTAGGCAAATAACTGTAAATAAGACGAGTAATCATCTAAGGAATGAAATGGCAAATAAAAATAATAAGCAGGACAACTTATAGTGGCATCCTCATCCATTGGATGACTGCAAAGAAACAAAATGCAATTAGTAAATTGCACCCAAGTTAATCATAGAAAAATGATACAGTAACAAAGGTAACACAATTCTCATTCAAAACATAATAGAGCATCCCAAGTACAATAATATATCCTTGTTATGGTCATACATTCTGCCTTTATTTGAAAACAATTTATTTATTTATTTATTTATTTTTTATTTTTTATTTTTTTCTTGTACTTAGCATAAATTACCTTGTAAAAACAATGCCATTTTCACATCGAACAACAAATTTCAACAAAAGGTTGTGCTAGCAGCACTATGATTGTCATTTAAGGTGGAGATAATGAGAAAATAATCAGAATTCCAAATCAAACCACATATTCTTAAAGGAATTTCTATACATTTTTCAAAAGGCACATATTGAAAACCAGATAATACTTCTGAGCTTCATCAAACTAAATTGATATTGAAAACTATAGAGAGAGCTTGAAATCAAAATTAAATGGAGCAATATAGAAATCACTACTGAGTTCTCCAATTAATGTTTATCATCTAAGTAAACCAGAATAAGACAGTAAACTTTACCTGAGTGCAAACCATAGTAAAGGCCTCACACTGAGTAGGGTTCACTTTCCCCTGAAATAGAGCTAAGAAATTAACATGAGCTAAGAAATTAACAAACAGAACCTCATCAACAACCCAATTAAATGAAGAAATTAAACACAAATAAATCTACATGGTCACAGAAATGCCCAAAAACTGAGTAGGAACAAAAAAAAAATGAAATTAGTTTTCTTTATGTACTTACCATTTTTGCACGCCATTATTGTGACATTCTACACCCTCAACCTGAGATTAGGAGACGTGACTGGCCAATAACTGAGCTTACCTCAAAACAAAACCAGTTATGATAAGGAAAGGTCCAAGAATTTAGTACATTCCCATTGTTGGAGCAAGTGCCTATATGCAAAGTCCATCACAAAACTACATATACAAAACGTGGTCGTCAAAATACATGACTGGCCATAAAATCAACATCACTATGTACACTGACGTTACATAATTCACCAAGCAAGGCTAGACGGGTATAAAAATGCTCTAAAAGTTACTGCACAAAAATATGTACGAAGGCCTCCCTCTATCCTTTATCACTTGAAATGGTTAAATACAACCAGGTGAGTCGACACTCAGCGAGTAAAATCATACTAAGGTAGAAATAATAAACATATCCCATATAGTTTATAAAAATAGCATTTGCATTTTCAAGTAAATGTATAGTGGAGATTTTCGTAGAAAGTGAACTTGTAACCATACAAAACATGTTTTCATATACAATGGCCATCACAACGGAAACCAGAGGAGCTGTGTTGACTCGGACTCCTATCAGAGGTTACAAAGAGGCATATGGAGGCCAACAAGTGGCATATGGAGGAGCTGTCTCAAAACGGAGGCTACTAGTATGTTTGCAGTCCCCCAGTAGCTATAATTAACCGTGGATGACATTCAAAATATTTCCAAAACATAATCATGTGATCAAAGAGATACCATGGGTTTTATTCCATAAACCAAGTTTCAATGCATGTTCCAAATCATATCTTTGTAACAGCACGATATTAGAAAGAGTTCACATTTTATAAGTTCAGTTCTTGTCATCGATAGCAATGCGAAGTACAATGCTTTACTTGGTAGAGATTGGATCCACACTAATAAATGTGTGCCTTCCTCTTTGCATCAGAAAATGATAATAGCTCTAGGCAATGGGAAGACGGAGGAAATTAATGCAGATCCTCAACCTTTCATAGCCTGTCCAGATTTCGCAGAAGCCAAGTTGTATATTGATGGCGTGGCACCGCTCAGTATACTGATGGAATTCGATGGCTCAGCCGAAGTAACGACTGAAAAGGAAGTAGCACACCTGAAGCATTTAGTCCAGGAGAGTGCTGGTGAAGAGCTAGTGGTTAAAGATGACAATGATGCCTGGTTATAGGCAGCAAGATGAAGCACCAGAAGCCAGGTCTTTGGCTTTAATCAAGTTTTCAATATTGGATATAAAGTCAATAGTCCAGAAAGTTCGAGAGCAGGAGAAAGAAATCATGATGATTGGCTGCAAGTGGGAGCAGCAACAAGCCAGAGTTTGGACCCTTGATAAATACTGTGCATTGGACATAGAAACAAAAGTCCAAGAAATACAGGAAGAAGAAACCTTGTGGACAGATTTTGTCTATGAGGAGGAGAATAAAGAGGAGGAATCAAAGAGCCTAGAAGTAGAACACAGCAAGGAGATTTCTGCGAAGTCAGAGAAGATCAAAGAAGGAGTTCCAGTAAGTACTCAGATACAAGACCCCTTAGAAGAAATAAATTTAGGGGAAGATTCTGTACAACAACCCATTTATATAAGTGCTTGGTTGAGTTCTCTTGATAGAGACCAGTTATTGGTTATTCTGAGAAGATATAAAGATTGTTTTGCATGGTCATACAATGAACTACCAGGATTGGATAGGTCATTAGTGGAACATAGGTTGCTCATGAAGCCTAACTTCAAGCCATACAAACAAAAACCAAGAAGAATGGATTCAGAGGTGATCCAGAAAGTCAAGGAAGAAATTCCTAGACTACTCAAGGCAGGCTTTATCAGAACAGCCAGGTATGTTGAGTGGCTATCTAATATCGTACCTGTAGTCAAGAAAAATGGAA
>NW_021033156.1:0-13972 GCF_004153795.1 Camellia sinensis | reverse complement strand
GAAACCAACTTATACTTAAACGACTTTTGGAAATAAATAAAAAAGGAAGTTGAGTAGAAAAGAAACTTGTAATGAAAAAGGAAGTTAAATAATAAAATGAAGTTGCAGAAAATAAAAAATGGAAGTTCAAATTCAGGACCACTATTACCTTAACGATCCATTGGAAATTAATAAAAAAAGGAAGTTGAGTAGAAAAGGAACTGAATGAAAGGAAGTTAAGATAAAAAAATAAAAGTGAAAGTTGCAGAAAATAAAAATGGAAGTTCATAAATTTAAAAAGGAAGTGTCAATCCAGAAACCACTAAACCTTAATAAATCTATTTGGAATTAAAATAAAAAGGGGTTGAAAAAGAAAAGAAACTTGAATAAAAAAAGAAGTAGGATAGAAATAAAAATGGAAGGTTGCAGAAAATTAAAAATTGGGAAGTTCATTCAAGAAACCCACTAATACCCTTAACGATCTAATTGAGAATTAAATAAAAATGGAACTTGAATAAGGAAAATGAACTTGAATAAAAAAGGAAGTCGAATAAAAAAGAAAAATGGAAAGTTGCCGAAAAAACTAAGAAAATGGAAGTTTCATTCAAAGAAACCACTATACCTTATGGATGCTATTGGAAATTAAATAGAAAAGGAGTTTAACAGATAAAAGTAAATTGAATAAAAAATGGAGTTGAATGAAAATAAAAGTGAAAGTTGCCTAAAAAATAAAAATGAAAACACAATCCCAAGAAACCACTATACTTAACTGATCTATTTAATAAAGTAAATAAAAAAGGAAGTGATAGAAAAGAAACTTGAAATAAAAAGAAGTTGAATAGAAATAAAAATGGAAGTGCAGAAAAATTAAAATTGAAGTTATTCAAGGAAACCACTATACCTTAATGTTCTATTGGAAATTAAATAAAAAGGAGTTGAATAGAAATGAACTTGAAAATAAAAAGGAAGTCGAATAAATAAAAGGAAGTTGCAGCAAATAAAAATGGTAAGTTCATTCAAGGAAACCACTATACCTAACGATCCTATTTCGAAATTAAATAAAAGAAGTTTTAATAGAAAGTAAATTGAATAAAATGGAAGTTGAAATTAAAAATAAAATGAAAGTTGCATAAAATTAAAAATGAAAGTTCAATCCAGGACGCTCTATACCTTAACGATCTATTTGGAAATTAAAAAAAAGGAAGTTGAGTAGAAAAGGACAGTAGTGGAAAGGAAGTAAATAAAAATAAAAAATGGAAGTTTGCTGAAATGAAAAATTGCGAAAGTCTTATCAAGAAACCACTATACCTTAACAGATTTATTTGGGAAATTAAATAAAAAAGAGATGTTTAAATAGAAAAGGTAAATTGAAGAAAAATGAAGTTGAATAAATAAAAAGTGAAACTTGTATAAATTATAAAAAATGGACGTTCAATCCAAGAAACAACTATACCTTAACGATTTATTTAAGAAAGTTAAATATGAAAAGTGAAGTTGAAATAGAAAAGAAACTTGTGAATAAAAAAGGAAGTTGAATAGAAATAAAAATGGAAGTTGCAGAAAATTAAAAATGGAAGTTCAATCATGAAACCAGCTATACTTTACAACGATCTATTTGGCAATTAAATAAAAAAGAAGTTGAAAATAGAAAAATGACTTGAAAAGAAAAAGGAAGTCGATAAAAATAAAAATGGAAATTTCATTGAAGAAACCACTATAACCGTAAAGATCTATTTTGAAATTAAATAAAAAGGAGTTGGATAGGAAAAGTAAAATTGATAAAAGTGGAAGTTGAATAAAATAAAAATGGAAACTTGCATAAAATAAAAATGGGAAGTTCAATTCGAGGAAACTCACTTATACATTAACGATCTAATTTGGAAATGTAATAAAAGGAAGTTGAGTAGAAAAGGGAACTAAATGAAAAAGGAAGTTAAGATAAAAATAAAAATGGAAGTTTGCAGAAATTAAAAATGGAAGTTCATTCAAGAAACGCACATACCTTAACGATCTATTCGGAAATTAAATAAAAAACGAAAGTTTAATAGAAAAGTAAATTGAATAAAAATGGAGTTTGAATAAAAATAAAAATTAAAGTGCATTAAAATTAAAAATGGAAATTCAGATGCAGAAACCACATAACCTTAACGATCTATTTGGAAATTAATAAAAAAAAGGAACTCTGAGTAGAAACGAAACTGAAAATGAAAAGGAAGTAAAAATAAAAAAATAAAATGGAAGTCGCAGAAAAATTAAAAATGATGTCATTCAGAAACCACTAATATCATGAACGATCTATTTGGAAATTAAATAAAAAAGGGAGTTGTATAGAAATAATAACTTGATAAAAATGGAAGTTGAAAAAAATAAAAATGGAAGTTGATAATAAGTAAAAGTGAAAGTTGCCATAAAATTAAAAATCTGGAAATTCAACCAGAAACCCTATACCTTAACAAAATCTATTTGGAAAAATGTAAAATAAAAAAGGAAGTCGAGTAGAAAAGGAACTAAATGAAAAGGAAAAGTTAAGTACAAAAAAAAATGAAGTTGCAGAAAATAAAAATGAAGTTCCTTCATAAAGACTAATACCTTAACAAAAATTGTTATTTCGAAATTAAATAAAAAAGGTAGTTGAGTTAGGAAAGAAACTTGAAATGAAAAAGGAAGTTTTATTTTAATAAAAAAAAATGGAAGTTACAGAAATTAAAAATAGGTTTTATTTTCAAAAAACCAACTAACCCTAATGATCTATTTGGAAATTTAAGTGAAAATGGAAGTTTAATAATAAAGTAAATTGAATAAAAATGGAAAGTAATTAAAATAAAATGAAAAGTTTTTGCCAGAAAATTAAACATGGAAAATAAATCCAAAACCACATAACCTTAACATCCTTATTGGAAATTAAATAAAAAGGAAGTGAGTAGAAATGAAAACTTGATAAAACAGGAATTAATATAAAAAATGAAGTTGCAGAAAATTAAAAATGGAAAAAGTATCATTCAAGAACCACTATATCCTTAACGATCTACTGGAAATTAAATGAAAAGGAAGTTGAATAGAAAATAACTTGAATAAAAATGGAAGTGAATAAAATAAAAATGGAAGTGCAATAAATAAAATGGGAAGTTCATTAAAGAAATCACTATATCTTAACGAATCTTAATTTAGAAGATTAAATAAAAAAGGAGTTCAATAGAAAAGTAAATTGAATAAAAATGGAAGTGAATAAAAATAAAATGAAAAGTCATAAAATTAAAAGATGGAAGTTCATCAGAAACCACTATACCATAATGATCTATTTGGAAATTAAATAAAAAAGGAAGTTGAATAGAAAAAAATTTGGAAAGAAAATAAGAAGTTATTGGAAATAAATGGAAGTTTGCAGAAAAATTAAAAATAGAGTTCGTTCAAAGAACCACTATACCATACGATCTAATTTGGAAATTAAATAAAAAAAGAAGTTCAATAGAAAAATGACTTGAATAAAATGGAGGTCGAAATAAAAAAAAAATGGAAGTTGCAGAAACTAAAAAGGGAAGTTCATTTAGAAACCACTATATCATGAACGATTTATTGGAAATTAAAAGTAAAAAACGAAGTTTAATAAAAAAAAAATTGAAATAAAAATGGACGTTGAATTAAAAATAAAAGTGGAGTGCGAAATTAAAAAATGGAAGTTCAATCCAGAAACCACTTACCTTAAACGATCTATTTGGAATTAATAAAAAAGGAAAGTGAGTAGAAAAGGAACTAGAATGAAAAAGGAGTTAAATAAAAACAGGCAAAAATGGAAGTTGCCAGAAAATTTAAAAAATGGAAGTTAATGCAAGAAAAGACTATACTTAAGGATCCTATTTGGAATTTAAAATAAAAAAGGAAGTTATAGAAAGTAAATTGGAATAAAAATGGAAAGTGGAATAAAAATAAAATTAATGTTGCATAAAATTAAAAATGGAAGTTACAAATGCAAAAACCACTTATACCTTACGATCTATTTGAAATTAAAATAAAAAGGAAGTTGAGTAAGAAAGAACTGAATGAAAAAGGAAGAATAAAATAAAAAATGGAAGTTGCAGAAAAATTAAAAAAATGGAAGTTCATTCAAGAAACCAATAACCTAGACTAATTTGGAAATTCAATAAAAAAAGAAAGTTTAATAGAATAAAAGTAATTGAATGAAAAATGAAGTTGAATAAAACAAATGTTGGAAAGTTGCATAAAATTAAAAATGGAAGTTCAATCCAGAAACCAATATACCTTAACGATCTATTTGAAATTAAATAAAAATGGAAGTCTGAATAGAAGAAACTTTTAAAAAAATCGTCACGCCCTCAAAAATATACCACATTATATATATCATTGACAACATTATTTAAGGAAAACACTTAATAATTCATTATAACCATCAGAGTCTTATTAAACAAAATCATTAAACATGTAACAATCAAAGTAAATGCCTTACCGGCTTACATCTTTCCAAAGCCAACACTTGGACAACAAAGTATGAGTTCTAACTCAAATATATAATAGAAGCCCCTAGGCTGAGTGTTTACATGTACTAACACGAAAAACAAATAACTAAAAAACAGTCTTCGAAATCCAAGTCCCTTCAAGCTAAGTCTTGGAGGTAGCTTATCACCTGAACCTGAAAATGATGTTCCAATAAAGGGTGGAAGCCACAACCCAGTAGAAATATACTAACCACATATAAGCAATGAATAAGAGCAATAAGCATTCAAACAGATGGTTAAACCAAAGATAATTCAATTAACTCATTTATACAGTCTCAATGAACTAATTGTCTAACACACGTTTTACTTTCCATTTTATCACATGGCCTCAGAACTGGCCCAACTTACAACAGTAAATTCACATATATCAATACTTCACGTCCTTCCGAATTATCAACAAACAATCGGACTCCAGCATCATATCCAAACACTTCATACTTTCTCAGATTGATACACATTTTATGGTTTGTATCAATAAATGACAACTTCTATATATGATAGCACACATAAAAGTTGGGATGCTAATGGAGTCCATCCCTAACTCCTCCCCAAACAAGATCCGGTTTAGAAGGTCATAACCCCCTAATCTTCCCCTAAATTCCGTGGAGTACATCCCCCTATCTCCTCCACACAAAACAATGTATGCAACACATAAACAAATACAACACACAATCAATACACATAAATGTCTGTATTAATTCAGCAATCAAAAATTGATGACTTAATCAAATGGTAGTTTCAGTATCCATAATCCACATTGCAGTGTTACATACAAGCACGACTAATCCCTCCACCCGATAGCCCAAAACAATTATTTCTAGACTTGGAAATAAATATAACCAACAATTCAATAGACGAGTGATTGTTAAATTAACTCACTACGCCATTTAATCAATGAATTCCCCAAATTCCATGAGTTAACATATTTTCCCAATCCATTGAATTAATTATAACAAATTAATTTATTAATACAATAGGTTTTTTCCCAAATCACCAAAAGTATTCCCAACATATCAAATGCCAAAACTAAGAACAAAACCTATAATGGGAGTAGAAATCCTAACATGCGAAGAAATAGCCCCCAAAAGAGAGAAATGAGATGAAGACCCAAACTCCAAAGTGCTCCGAACTAACCACAATTCAGATTAAATGGAAAGCCCCGACCCACTCTATCTTTTTAATAAAAGGATCTAAGGTAGAAACCTTACTCTAAGTAGATCAATCCCTAAGAAGAGAAAGGTGTCACGCCCCAAGAACCGCCGCCTAGTAGTTTGGTGCCGTGATGGCCAGTAAACTCCGAGGTTACCGAAGGCGTCTTAACAAAAAATCCACAACAATTCAGAGTATAAAATATGGGGCTTTACAAGTGGGCGGAAGCAATAATATATACATATACAAAATCTAATAGTCCCCCATGAGAGGCCGTGCATGAAGGTCCAGTAGAATGTCAGTACATCAAAACATCTTTACAATCTTACCAACTTAAATACAATGAATGAAAATGAGATACAAAACACATCTTGACCAAAAGGGCTCTCAAGCCGACATATGCCAAACAAAACAAGAAACATAAGCCGAAGAAGCATAAGTCTTTCAAGACGATCAAAACACAAATCCAAAACATTGTCGGCTATGCGCCAATACACATCGGCAATCAACGTCTGGGCCTCAATGCCTTCTTGTTTCATCCACCTACATATATATAGAGAGGGTGAGCTTGGGAATACTCAGTGGAATGAATATTAGAAAATAATGGATTGAACTTCCATTTTTAATATGCAGCTTTCATTTTTATTTTTATTTTACTTCATTTTTCATTCAAGTTTCTTTTCCAATCAACATCCTTTTTTATTTAATTTCCAAATAGATCGTTAAGGTATAGTGGTTCCTGGGTTGAACTTCCATTTTTAATTTTATGCAACTTTCATTTTCATTTTTATTCAACTTCCATTTTTATTCAATTTACTTTTCTATTAAACTTCATTTTTTATCGTTAAGGTATAGTGGTTTCTTGAATGAACTTCCATTTTTAATTTTCTGCAACTTCCATTTTTATTTTTATTCGACTTCCTTTTTTATTCAAGTCATTTTTCTATTCAACTTCCTTTTTTATTTCATTTCCAAATAGATCGTTAAGGTATAGTGGTTTCTTGAATGAACTTTCAATTTTAATTTTCTGCAATTTCCATTCTTATTTCTATTCAATTTCTTTTTTTATTCAATTTCCTTTTTTATTTAATTTCCAAATAGATCGTTAAGGTATAGTGGTTTCTGGATTGAACTTCCATTTTTAATTTTATGCAACTTTCACTTTTATTTTTATTCCACTTCCATTTTTATTCAATTTACTTTGCTATTAAACTTCCTTTTTTATTTAATGTCCAAATAGATCGTTAAGGTATATTGGTTTCTAGAATGAACTTCCATTTTTAATTTTCTGCAACTTCCATTTTTATTTTTATTCAACTGCAATTTTTATTCAAGTTATTTTTCTATTCAATTTTCTTTTTTATTTAATTTCCGAATAGATCGTTAAGGTATAGTGGTTTCTGGATTGAACTTCCATTTTTAATTTTATGCAACTTTCACTTTTATTTTTATTCCACTTCCATTTTTATTCAATTTACTTTGCTATTAAACTTCCTTTTTTATTTAATTTCCAAATAGATCGTTAAGGTATATTGGTTTCTCGAATGAACTACCATTTTTAATTTTCTACAACTTCCATTTTTATTTTTTTTTCAACTTCAATTTTTATTGAAGTTATTTTTCTATTCAATTTCCTTTTTTATTTAATTTCCAAATAGATCGTTAAGGTATAGTGGTTTCTGGATTGAACTTCCATTGTTAATTTTATGCAACTTTCTTTTTTATTTTTATTCAACATCCATATTTATTCAAGTTACTTTTCTACTCAACTTCATTTTTTATTTAATTTCCAAATAGATCGTTAACGTATAGTGGTTTCTGGATTGAACTTCCATTTTAAATTTTATGCAACTTTGATTTTTATTTTTATTCAACTTCCATTTTTATTCAAGTTACTTTTCTATTCAACTTCATTTTTTATTTAATTTCCAAATAGATCGTTAACGTGTAGTGGTTTCAGGATTGAAGTTCCATTTTTAATTTAATGCAACTTTCATTTTTATTTTTATTCAACTTCATTTTTATTCAATTTACTTTTCTATTCAACTTCATTTTTTATTTTATTTCCAAATAGACCGTTAACGTATAGTGGTTTCTGGATTGAACTTCCATTTTTAATTTAAAGCAACTTTCATTTTTATTTTTATTCAACTTCATTTTTACACAATTTACTTTTCAATTAAACTTCCTTTTTTATTTAATTTCCCAATAGATCGTTAAGGTATAGTGGTTTCTTAAATGAACTTCCATTTTCAACTTTCTGCAATTTTCATTTTTATTTTTATTCGACTTCCAATTTTGTTCAAGCCATTTTTCTATTCAACTTCCTTTTTTAATTAATTGCCAAATAGGTCGTTAAGGTATAGTGGTTTCTTGAATAAACTTCCATTTTTAATTTTCTGCAACTTCCATTTTTATTTCAGTCATTTTTCTAAACAACTTCCTTTTTTATTTAATTTCCAAATAGATCGTTAAGGTATAGTGGTTTTTGATTGAACTTCCATTTTTAATTTTCTGCAACTTCCACTTTTATTTTATTTACTTTTCTATTAAATTTCTTTTTTATTTAATTTCCAAATAGATCGTTAAGGTATAGTGGTTTCTTGAATGAACTTCCATTTTTAATTTTCTGCAACTTCCATTTTTATTTCAGTCATTTTTCTAAACAACTTCCTTTTTTATTTAATTTCCAAATAGATCGTTAAGGTATAGTGGTTTTTGATTGAACTTCCATTTTTAATTTTCTGCAACTTCCATTTTTATTTCAGTCATTTTTCTAAACAACTTCCTTTTTTATTTAATTTCCAAATAGATCGTTAAGGTCTAGTGGTTTCTTTAATGAACTTCCATTTTTAATTTTATGGAACTTCCATTTTTATTTTCATTCAGCTTCCATTTTTATTCAAGTTATTTTTCTATTCAACTTCCTTTTTTACTTAATTTCCAAATGGATCGTTAAGGTATAATGGTTACTTGAATGAACTTCCATTTTTAATTTTTTGCAACTTCCATTTTTATTTTTATTTAACTTCCTTTTTTATTCAAGTTTGTTTTCTACTCCACTTCCTTTTTTATTTAATTTCCAAATAGATCGTTAAGGTATAGTGGTTTCTGGATTGACCTTCCATTGTTAATTTTATGCAACTTACATTTTTATTTTTATTCAACTTCCATTTTTATTCAATTTACTTTTCTATTAAACTTCCTTTTTTATTTAATTTCCAAATAGATCGTTACGATATAGTGGTTTCTTGAATGAACTTCCATTTTTAATTTTTTTGCAACTTTTATTTTTATTTGGATTTAACTTCCATTTTTATTCAATTTGCTTTTCTGTTCAACTTCTTTTTTTTTATGTTATTTCCAAATAGATCGTTAAGGTATAGTGGTTTTTTGAATGAACTTCCAATTTTAATTTTATGCAACTTTCATTTTTATTTTTATTTAACTTCCATTTTTATTCAATTTACTTTTCTGTTAAACTTCCTTTTTTATGTAATTTCGAAATAGATCGTTAACGTGTAATGGTTTCTGGATTGAACTTCCATTTTTAATTTTATGCGACTTTCATTTTTATTTTTATTCAACTTCCGTTTTTATTCAATTTACTTTTCTATTAAAATTCCTTTTTTATTTAATTTCCAAATATATCGTTAAGGTATAGTGGTTTCTTGAATGAACTTCCAATTTTAATTTTCGGCAACTTCCATTTTTATTTTTATTTAACTTTCTTTTTCATTCAAGTTTCTTTTCTACTCAACTTCATTTTTTATTTAATTTCCAAATAGATCGTTAAGGTATAGTGGTTTCTGGATTGAACTTCCATTTTTAATTTTATGCAACTTTCATTTTTATTTTTATTTTGCTTCCTTTTTCATTCAAGTTTCTTTTCCACTTAACATCCTTTTTTATTTAATTTCCAAATAGATCGTTAAGGTATAGTGGTTTCTTGAATGAGCTTCCATTTTTAATTTTCTGCAACTTCCATTTTTATTTTTACTTAACTTCCTTTTTCATTCTAGTTCCTTTTCTACTCAACATCCTTTTTTTATTTAATTTCAAAATAGATCGTTAAGGTATAGTGGTTTCTTGAATTAACTTCCATTTTTAATTTTCTGTAACTTCCATTTTTATTTTTATTCAACTACAATTTTTATTCAAGTTATTTTTTTATTCAACTTCATTTTTTATTTAATTTCTAAATAGATCGTTAAGGTATAGTGGTTTCTTGAATGAACTTTCAATTTTAATTTTCTGCAATTTCCATTCTTATTTCTATTCAACTTCTTTTTTTATTCAAGTTTCTTTTCTATTCAACTTTCTTTTTTGTTAATTTCTAAATAGGTCGTTAAGGTATAATGGTTTCTGGATTGAACTTCCATTTTTAATTTTCTGCGACTTCCATTTTTATTTTTATTTAACATCCTTTTTTATTCAAGTTTCTTTTCTACTCCGCTTCCATTTTTATTTAATTTCCAAATAGATCGTTAAGGTATAATGGTTTCTGGATTGAACTTCCATTGTTAATTTTATGCAACTTCCAATTTTATTTTTTTTCAACTTCCTTTTTTATTTAATTTCCAAATAGATCGTTAAGATATAGTGGTTTCTTGAATGAACTTCCATTGTTAATTTTTTGCAACTTTCATTTTTATTTTTATTTAACTTCCATTTTTATTCAATTTACTTTTCTGTTCAACTTCATTTTTTATTTTATTTTCAAATAGATCATTAACGTATAGTGGCTTCTTGAATGAACTTCCAATTTTAATTTTATGCAACTTTCTTTTTTATTTTTATTCAACAACCATTTTTATTCAATTTACTTTTCTACTAAACTTCCTTTTTTATTTAATTTCCAAATAGATCGTTAAGGTATAGTGGTTTCTTGAATGAACTTCCATTTTTAATTTTCTGCAATTTTTATTTTTATTTTTATTTGACTTCCATTTTTGTTCAAGCCATTTTTCTATTCAACTTCCTTTTTTAATTAATTTCCAAATAGGTCGTTGAGGTATAGTGGTTTCTTGAATGAACTTCCATTTTTAATTTTCTGCAACTTCCATTTTTATTCAAGTCATTTTTCTAATCAACTTCCTTTTTTATTTAATTTCCAAATAGATCGTTAAGGTATAGTGGTTTCTGGATTGAACTTCCATTTTTAGTTTTCTGCAACTTCCACTTTTATTCAATTTACTTTTCTATTAAATTTCCTTTTTTATTTAATTTCCAAATATATCGTTAAGGTATAGTGGTTTCTTGAATGAACTTCCGTTTTTAATTTTCTGCAACTTCCATTTTTATTTCTATTCAACTTCTTTTTTTATTCAAGTTTCTTTTCTATTCAACTTCCTTTTTTATTTAATTTCCAAACAGATCGTTAAGGTATACTGGTTTCTGGATTGAACTCCTATTTTTAATTTTATGCAACTTTCACTTTTATTTTTATTCGACTTCCATTTTTATTCAATTTACTTTTCTATTTAGTTTCCGTTTTTTATTTAATTTCCAAATAGATCGTTAAGGTCTAGTGGTTTCTTTAATGAACTTCCATTTTTAATTTTATGGAACTTCAATTTTTATTTTTATTGAGCTTCCATTTTTATTCAAGTTATTTTTCTGTTCAACTTCCTTTTTTATTTAATTTCCAGACAGATCGTTAAGGTATAATAGTTTTTTGTATGAACTTCCATTTTTAATTTTCTGCAACTTCCATTTTTATTTTTATTTAACTTCCTTTTTTATTCAAGTTTCTTTTCTACTCCGCTTCCTTTTTTATTTAATTTCCAAACAGATCGTTAAGGTATAATGGTTTCTGGATTGAACTTCCATTGTTAATTTTACGGAACTTCCAATTTTATTTTTATTCAACTTCCTTTTTTTTTAATTTCCAAATAGGTCGTTAAGATATAGTGTTTTCTTGAATGAACTTCCATTGTTAATTTTATGCAACTTTCATTTTTATTTTTCTTTAACATCCATTTTTATTCAATTTACTTTTCTGTTCAACTTCATTTTTTATTTTATTTTCAAATAGATCGTTAAGGTATAGTGGTTTCTTGAATGAACTTCCAATTTTAATTTTATGCAACTTTCTTTTTTATTCCATTTTTGTTCAATTTACTTTTCTATTAAACTTCCTTTTTTTTTATTTAATTTCCAAATAGATCGTTAAGGTATAGTGGTTTCTTGAATGAACTTCGATTTTTAATTTTCTGCAATTTTCATTTTTATTTTTATTCGACTTCCATTTTTGTTCAAGCCATTTTTCTATTCAACTTCCTTTTTTAATTAATTTCCAAATAGGTCGTTAAGGTATAGTGGTTTCTTGAATGAACTTCCATTTTTAATTTTCTGCAACATCCATTTTTATTCAAGTCATTTTTCTAATCAACTTCCTTTTTTATTTAATTTCCAAATAGATCGTTAAGGTATAGTGGTTTCTGGATTGAACTTCCATTTTTAATTTTCTGTAACTTCCACTTTTATTCAATTTACTTTTCTATTAAATTTCCTTTTTTATTTAATTTCCAAATAGATCGTTAAGGTATAGTGGTTTCTTAAATGAACTTTCATTTTTAATTTTCTGCAACTTCCATTTTTATTTTTATTCGACTTCCATTTTTATTCATGTTATTTTTCTATTCAACTTCCTTTTTTATTTAATTTCAAAATCGATCGTTAAGGTATAGTGGTTTCTTGAATGAAATTCCAATTTTAATTTTCGGAAACTTGCATTTTTATTTCTATTCAACTTCTTCTTTTATTAAAGTTTCTTTTCTACTCAACATCCTTTTTTATTTAATTTCCAAACAGATCGTTAAGGTATACTGGTTTCTGGATTGAACTTCCATTTTTAATTTTATGCAACTTTCACTTTTATTTTTATTCAACTTCCATTTTTATTCAATTTACTTTTCTATTAAGCTTCCTTTTTTATTTAATTTCCAAATAGATCGTCAAGGTCTAGTGGTTTCTTTAATGAACTTCCATGTTTAATTTTGTGGAACTTCCATTTTTATTTTCATTCAGCTTCCATTTTTATTCAAGTTATTTTTCTATTCAACTTACTTTTTTATTTAATTTCCAAATAGATCGTTAAGGTATAATGGTTACTTGAATGAACTTCCCTTTTTAATATTTTGCAACTTCCATTTTTATTTTTATTTAACTTCCTTTTTTATTCAAGTTTCTTTTCTACTCCACTTCTTTTTTTATTTAATTTCCAAATAGATCGTTAAGGTATAGTAGTTTCTGGATTGAACTTCCATTGTTAATTTTATGTAACTTTCATTTTTATTTTTATTCAACTTCCATTTTTATTCAATTTACTTTTCTATTAAACTTCCTTTTTTATTTAATTTCCAAATAGATCGTTAAGATATAGTGGTTTCTTCAATGAACTTCCATTTTTAATTTTTCTGCAACTTTTATTTTTATTTTTATTTTGCTTCCATTTTTATTCAATTTACTTTTCTGTTCAACTTCCTTTTTTATTTTATTTCCAAATAGATCATTAAGGTATAGTGGTTTCTTGAATGAACTTCTAATTTTAATTTTATGCAATTTTCATTTTTATTTTTATTGAACTTTCATTTTTATTGAATTTACTTTTCTATTAAACTTCCTTTTTTATGTAATTTCGAAATAGATCGTTAACGTATAATGGTTTCTGGATTGAACTTCCATTTTGAATTTTATGCAACTTTCATTTTTATTTTTATTTAACTTACGTTTTTATTCAATTTACTTTACTATTAAACTTCCTTTTTTATTTAATTTCCAAATAGATCGTTAAGGTATGGTGGTTTCTTGAACGAACTTCCAATTTTAATTTTCGGCAACTTCCATTTTTATTTCTATTCAACTTCTTTTTTTATTCAAGTTTCTTTTCTATTTTATTTAATTTCCAAACAGATCGTTAAGGTATACTGGTTTCTGGATTGAACTTCCATTTTTAATTTTATGCAACTTTCACTTTTATTTTTATTTACCTTCCATTTTCATTCAATTCACTTTCCTATTAAGCTTCTTTTTTTATTTAATTTCCAAATAGATCGTTAACGTCTTGTGGTTTCTTTAATGAACTTCCATTTTTAATTTTATGGAACTTCTATTTTTATTTTTATTCAGCTTCCATTTTTATTCAAGTTATTTTTCTATTCAACTTCCTTTTTTATTTAATTTCCAAATAGATCGTTAAGATATAATGGTTTCTTGAATTAACTTCCATTTTTAATTTTCTACAACTTCCATTTTTATTTTTATTTCACTTCCTTTTTTACTCAAGTTTCTTTTCTACTCCACTTCCTTTTTTATTTAATTTCCAAATA